>CM035173.1:12478038-12803724 GCA_020205615.1 Panax quinquefolius | reverse complement strand
GAGTTAGAAGAATTGTAAAAATGAAGTTCAAGTTTTGGTGTGAAATGTGTAAAGTTGGGGCTACTTCAGTGAAACAAATGGCGATAGACCATCGGGAAGGAAAGAAGACATACTGACTTAAGGGCAAAAAAGCAAACCAGTGAAAATAATGCGATAGTGGTAAACAGTACCACGCCAGGTGATGCTCAATATGTTGATGCAGCTACTAGAAAGCTGCAGCCCCAATAGTGGTAAGTAACTAAAGAACACAGGCCATTGCAAAGTCTCACTTACGTTGAGTTGATAACAGCTTACCCCTCTTTTAAACAGGGTGCCCAACTCTGAATATTTTTCAGGAGTACTTGCATTTTTACCAAAACGTTAGAGTTAATAGTCAAAAATTATTTTGTTCCCATATCATTATTAAACCATGCTTCAATCTTAGAAACAATAATTTCATAGGATGTTGAGTTTTCTTCTCATTGGAAGCTATAATAAGGCCCTCACTCCCCTGTTTATATATCCTTTTTATGCTTTTATGGGTTTGGGCTTTGTCTGCAAACTTCTTGCTGCTTTAAATTTTTTATTCAAAGTCTTGGATTTTCCGTCCTCAAAACATGTATGGCTTCTGATTGCTCAAAAATCTTGGTCAATTTTTTCTATGATGTAGGAACATAATCACTAAATATTATTTCTTTTTTTAAATTAAAAATTTCATAGAATCTGAAATAAAGAATTTTTGATTTTAATTTGAAATAAAATATGGGTTTGGACACATATTTTTTAAAAAAAATATGATTTTTAAGTACAACTCTAACTTAAATAAATAAAATAATTAATCAACCTATTTGGATTCTAATTAATAGAGTTGACAATATATTGATATATACGTGGAATTGAGACTTGATATTATACTACCTGAAACCTAACATATATAATTAACAAAATCTTTTTTACTTAATATTTTGCACTTTATTTGGAAGTGTCACGTTTAAATATTAATAATTAATTTTCAATAATTCATGCACCGAAAAAGTCTAAATGAATTAAAAATAAATCTCAATTGAAGAAAATAAACTCTTTCAAGCAAAAAATCAAGATCTCCCAAAGGATGATAATGAAATCTCTTAGCAGATTTAGTCCATGACTAAAGATTATAAATATGTTTTTTTAAATATTGGGACAAAGTTTTTATAATGTATTAAATTTGTTGTTACAAAAAGTGTTTCAGTTGTATCTATGATTCTCTTTGTAAAGTATTGATAATTGTACAAAATTAGTAATTAAGTGAAGGCAAAACTATGCTGCCATGATTAGTAATAAGATGATCAATCCATTATTATCAATATATTTATTGTCACATTCAATTTCTTTTTACTTGCTATGGAGAAAAGCTTTCAGAAGGATCTGTCTTCGTATTGGCGCCTGTGGACCTTGTGGTTAAGCTTAACCTAACATAATTAGAAAACATATGCATTGAAGAAGCTTTCAAATTGGGGAGCTTCTCCCATATTTGAAAATCACTCATGTGCTCTTTAGACATGAAATATTACTTTCTCATATTAGTATTTAGGATTCTGATTTATAATAGCTAAATTAATTTCACTAAGAAATACTTAATCGGTCGATTGATCGTCTGATGTGACCTTGGCGGACAGAGATTATTTTTAGTACGTCATCATTGACGTTTTATTGATAAACGCATCAAAAGTTTAACTCTGCTATTGTACTCAAAAATGATATTTTCGTAAAGTAAAATTTGATGTTTTATAAGATGTTTTACTCATATGAGACAAAAGACCTACTTGTTGTTATTCAGTGTGAAAGAAGAACTTGTAAACTATCATTTTTTAATTATTTTACATACAATACACATACATCTTTTATTAATTTATAAACAAATAAATTTGGAGCTTCTATGAAATAGCCATAAATCATTTATCAAATTGGAAAATGATATATATATATATATATATTATTGATTATACATATTGATTTTTGATAAATTAATGAGTTTTATACTTATAATTCCGATATAATTTGCTTGGGACTTTAATAAATTTAGTATTAATATTTATGTTTTGATCATGTAACTTACTAGCTCTTATTTAAAACGAGTTTCACTTTTCTCATGGTTTTAATATGAAATGAAAAGCCCAATTTTTCTAAATTGATAAAGTTAATGTACCAAAACTTCTTCTAAGCTTAACCCGAGAAAGCTCACTGAAGTTATGAATCGTGGGTAAAACTAGAATTTTTCTTGGTTGTGCCCAAAATCCGCTTTTTAGGTCAGAAGTT
This sequence comes from Panax quinquefolius, assembly GCA_020205615.1. Lineage (NCBI taxonomy): Eukaryota > Viridiplantae > Streptophyta > Magnoliopsida > Apiales > Araliaceae > Panax > Panax quinquefolius. The sequence goes on along the minus strand of CM035173.1, from coordinate 12,801,447 downwards.
GGGCTTGCTGGGGAGAGAAATTTTGGGGATAAAAATGGTGGCTACTTTGTTTCAATTAATTATCAAAGAAGTAGAGAGATGGATTGGATTTAGGAATAGAGGAATTAGGTGTGAATTGTCAATATAAGTGCCTTTAGAACATGACCCTGGATTTGACGTGAAATACAAAAATATATAGGCTGAGGTTGGTTGGGGGAACATATATGTAATTATGTACGTTCAACAGCCTGGCGTCAGCAACATTCAAATCCACCACATCTCTAAATTCAATAATGTATATACAATTTATAATATTAACTATGCATGTTATTAAGCAAAAAAAAAACAAATTATAATATCAAAAGTTTAAAAATATCGTGTCATTTTTATATTAATATCAATACAATAAATATTATTTAATTTCAAAATTAAATATATAATTTAAAAATGACACTTTTTAAATAGTACTTATGTTTCCTTTGTATTCTTTCATTTTTCAAAATTGTAGAAATCTGATTTGATTTTTTGAGGTAAAATAACGTATATATTAAATTTTTAAATTGATTTTAAACTTGGTTAATACAATTATTTTAATTGTATAGCATGTAACAAAAATAAATATTCATAAAATTATTTTTATTTTAAACTTTTGTGATTTTGAGTTCCAATATCTTAGGTTATTTGGTAATGATTGGGAATGTTAAAAAATAATAGTAAGAAATAACAAATTAAAGATACAGGGGTGTTTTAAAATATATAAAAGGAAGGGGAACAAAAAAGTAGTAATATATTTTTGAGGCAATGGAATGGAGTAATATACACAACTCTCTGTGTCTATCTCTACTGTCACATACGCATGCATGTCTGGGGTTATATGGATTCTTCAAGGGAGGATGCAACATTGCCTACAGGCCAAACTTAACTTTACCTTTTTTCTTCTTTTTCTCTCTACCCCATACTTCTGGAGCCGTTTGGCTGCAGCCATAACCTATCCGCTCGATTAAATTAGTAAATCTAAAACCAAGTTATCTAGTTTTTCTAAATTAATTAATTAATTAGAAACAATTTTGATATCATATGCAACTTCACCAATCCGCTACCTAAATTGGTTGGGTCGGATGAGTACAAGTCGTTACAAATTAACTCAAAATAATCTCGAGTTGCTCTTTTAAATATTTAAAAATTGATTACCCAACAACGCGCGCATCACCTTTCCCTTTGTGCTTAAATTGTGCGCTGTTACGCATACGTGCATACTCTTTCTTTCGCACTCCTAATCCTAATTGTACGAAAAGGAAAAAAAAAAAGGAGTAAAATAAGCATACACTCCTCTCCCTCATATATAGTGACTAAGCTAACAGCAAAGCTTCCCTGCTAACAGTATTTATTAATCTAAACCACGCTCCCCTCTTTTTCTATGTAAACCCCACATTTCTGAGAGAGAAAACCCAAAAATCTTAGCGACACGACGACGATTCAGATTTAAAAAGCATTCTAGAGAGAGAGAGAGAAAAAAAACAAACTCTGCATTTGAATCTTCCAAGCGAATTCATCTCTGTCTATCTGTATTTCATTCCTTATAGGATACAATAAGTGTTGAGCCCAGTAGAGATTGCGTTTGGTGAGGGCGTTTTTAAGTATTTTGATGAGACAAAGAGTTCAGATCCGAGGATGGCGGATTTCTTCCGGCGACGAAGGTGGACTGACAGTGAAGCCAGTAGCTCTATGCCCGGTGATAATGGCGGCAATGCACGGCTGCTGGTGGTGAGAGGGCGACGCCGACGCCATTCATGGCGTCGGCATCTTTCAGAGAAGGAGGAGCGGTAGTTCGAGAAGGCGAGCTCCGAGGCCACCGAGGTTTGAAGACGTGGATGACTTCTTAACTTTGATGCACGGGTCGAGATCCGGTGAAAGTGGAGCTCAATCGGTTGGAGGGCCTGAAGTCAGAGGTGAGGGATGCGATACTTTGATCCGTTGTTATTTTTGGTGCTGTTTTGATTAATTGTTACCTACGACGTCGTTTTTTTTTTTGTAGATATGGATCGAGAATTGGGCAGAAGCGCAAGCGGGAGATCAAGGCGCTTTCAAGTTGTCCGGAACGCCTTCGTGAAAAAGCCGTTGAAGAGGTTTTCAAGCTAAATGTATTATTATTACATGTTTATCTCAGCTTTTGAAACTATAAAGATTGGTTTTTATTGGTGTTCTCCACGAACTAAGATCATAAATACATTGCTTTAAATGAAATTCTTCTTCTTTTTTTGAAAAGAAAATCTTAATACCAAATATGTAGTCGATCAAGATTATTTGAATTCAACTATGTTGCTGTGTTGTTTCCGTTTTTCCTTTTTTGTTGCAGTTTGTCAGGAGTACTCTTGACGAATTGGGATTCATGCCCCAAGTTTAAATAAAAGGTGAATTCAGCAACTTAGGTTTTGTTCAGTTTCAAACTTTGATCATCTTAGTTAGCTGCTATGCCACCACAAGCTGTGAATTTTTCGACATCAATATAGCTATTAATATTTGACATGTAGAAGTCGTCTATATATTTATATTAAAATACTTGTCTGCTTTCCTTCAGGGCTAGAACTCCAATTATAAAGTGTATGCAGTTGTCTCTATTTTAGTGCTTTCTTAAACAACTCATTCCAAGTAATCAACTGTTGTCTATACTGTGAATTTTAATATGAAATCTGTTACTTTCTCTAGATATTACTCTGTTGATTCCTAGCTTTTATCTTTTCTTCTACTTGATTGTTTGGTTACTGTTTTGATTTGTGAGGGCTAACATCTAGAGTAGCGGAAGTTCATCTGTCTTTCAATGTTAAGGACAAAGGACTAGGTTTTTTTATCCCAAACTTTGTAATTCAATTCTGGGACCTATATTTAGAAGATAGCAATGTTGATTTTTCTTTCTTTTTCGAAGTGGCTAATATGACAGTAATAGGACTTACAAAAGAAGAAAATAATTGGAGAAGCAATAATGGGATCTCGAATCATTCTCGTTAGAATTGGCTACTGATGATTGATGGTATGATCTGGACCAGTGTGAGTACAGTTTTCAATTCATTTGTTCCATTTTGCGGAGGTTTGATTGATAACAATCTTTCTATTGGAAATGTTGAGCGATTCAGAAACCAGGTTGGTTCAGGTTCATGAACTTGATTATTCTATATGGCTGTATGTTACTTGTGTCCTTGAATCCCCTAATGGGCGTTGTAATTTTTGATGACAAGCATGTTATGGACCATATTATTCAATATTTGTTTTCCCATATTTCTATCATTTGTTATTAATATTTAAAAACAAAAATGATTAGAGTGCTGACTTTTTGGGTCTTAATTAGATGCTGAATATTTACCCCTAAAGTTGATTTAGATTTGCCAGTGCCCAAGCTGTGTTTTAGCCTGTGAAATTTACAGCAGTACTTTCGTATTTAGATGATGCAATGCTCAGAAGAAGATTTTGGAATCTCCTTTTCTCAAATGCTATTTTGAGTTGTATGATATTCGAAATAAAGCTTACATGATTTTCTTAATTTCCTTTGTAACATAGCTAACTGAAGAATTGGAGAAGGTGGATGAAGCTCAAGTTAACGGAATCTCTTCTTGAAAGCAAAGTATTGACTGAAGCTCACGTACCATACAATTAATTTTTTCGTTCTCCTGTCACAAAATCTAAAATATAGTGAGAGTACCTCTTTCTTGTAGAATCTTGAAATCAAGAAAATCAATGATGAGAAGAAGGCCTCCATGGCTGCTTAGTTTGCAGCAGAAGCCACTCTTCTAGGGTTCATGCTGCTCAAAAAGATGATGATATGCCCCCAATTAGAAGCCATCCTTGCACCCCTGGAAGCAGAGAGTCAAGCTTGCTTTCGTCAGGTATAATCTCTAAACATCTAATGGTTATTAGGTTACTGGAAACAGAATATAGTGTAGTTTTATGCAGATGGCAGAGTAGGTATCACAAATTGATTTTATTACCATTAAAACTTTCCAGATTGCAAAAACTCAAGATGACAACAAAGCATTGGATCGCCTCTACCAAATCAAAAGAGGCTGCTTTACTTGAAGCTTGAGAGAACTGTGCAAGTTGCATTAGCGAAGGCTTCTATGGTGGATGCATCTTCAAAATAAAACCAAGTTAATTAATGAAGCAGACAGAAAATTTACACTGCCAGGTATTGTAGCTGTGATGCTCTTTATCTCTGAAGATTGCCAAAGTTTCTTCTATTATGTTTAATGCGATCTGAAAATTTTGAATATGGGTTTCTATTTTAGCTTCGTGTGCGCATTAAGGAAGAGAATAAAATTTTTGGATAAAAATGCACCTACTAGAAAGTTGCTGAAGTTGAAGCTCACACCCAGACTGTCCGTGAGCTTGAAGAAGCTGTTCTTGCAGGTGGTGCTGCTGCAAATGCTGTGAGAGATTATCAGCGAAAAGTTCAAAGAGATGAATGTAATATATAAATATAAATAGCTATGGAGTTTTCCCTAACCCATTCTTCATGATTGCATTGTCTGTGTAACTGATAATACTCAACACTAAAATTTGGTTCTTAATTTCACAGGAGGAAAAGAAAAGCAGCCTACGACAGAGAGTTGGGTCAGGCGAATGCAGTAACTACAAACAGGATGGCAGTAGTTGTAGCTAATGAATGGAAAGATGCTAATGACAAAGTGATGCCTTGTAAAACAATGGCTTGAAGAAAGAAGATTCCTGCAGGCATGATAGCTTTGCTCACTTCAATTTAAAACTTTGAATACCAAGTTACTTTTTCTGTCTGCTATAAAAGTTTGCTCTTCACAGGGAGAGATGCAGCAACTACGGGACAAGCTCACTATAACTGAAAGCGAGCTGCAAGATCTGAAGCACAGTTAAAAGTAATAATTTGGTTTGAATTTATTATTATTCAGAACTGTTTATTTTGTAGACCTTTTGAATCTAAATTTATTTCACGACTTTCAGGAAAAATATCAACTCGTCTAAAAGTACTGGAAGAGACTCTGAGATCATTTTCAAAACACTAGCAGCCGCAACATATCAGATGGAAGCAAAGTGCAAATGAACAGTACATTAAACGTCAAATCAATCAATTGGCGGAGACTGATAACATCTCCAAATTGGCGTCAAATGGATTTTTCCTGGAGATCGCGCCATCATTTCAGCTGAGATCATCTAGCACTAGTACAATGTTGAAGCATGCAAAGGGACATCAAAAGTCATTTGATGGTGGTACAGCTCATTGGACAGGGTAAAATCCTTTTAAATGGTAGTCCAAGTTTTAATCTCAGTGAATCTTGTCAGGAAATCAAGGACAGTGAGACACTTGATAGTACCTGGAAAGCAAATCAGATGAAAAACCAATGAATTCTACAGTAGCAGAGATAGAGGATACTGTGCCAGGATTGTTGTATGACTTGCTACAAAAAGAGGTTGTTACTTTGAGGAAAGCTGGTCATGAGAAAGATCAATGCCTTAAAGAAGCAAAAGGCTGATGCTATTGAGGTTGCATTTTTCCCTTTAATAATATGATTGTTTTCACATAATATTATGTCAAATTTATAGTTCTTATTCTTTGTTTTTCAGATGTTAGCAAAGAAAGTTGATACCTTAGAAGGCAATGGAGGTTGAAGCCAAGAAGATGAGAAGAGAGGTAGCTGCCATGGAGAAGGAGGTAGCTTCCATGCGTGTAGACAAAGAACATGAAAATAGGGCCAAAGCGTTTGAAATTCCAAAGGGTCCTGTGAACACTTCTCAGCTGCTTCCAGGAAGGTATTCTTCTTTTTGCTTGCTTTTCTTGTACTTGTGAAAGGAAACACAGGAATACACACACACACGATATATATGCATACACACAGTTTGTTGCATATAAAATTTTTAAGGTACAAAAGCGGTACCAGTTATACCAAGCGTGATAACAATATATTTCCGGATCATTTACTTTTATTACGTTTTGAGGGCTGCTGTTCGTTATCATCATTCTTTAGATCGTGTCTCTTTGCTAAGCGATTTGAATCTCAAATTTGAATTATGTTTTCAATGGTTTTATTGGTCAAATACCTTTTATGTGACAACTTTTCTTGTACATCACTTAACCTCAATGCTGTTCTCTGATTTCACGCGTTTGTTGCTTCTTTTTTTTCTTTTCATTCATAATGACTGATGGACCCTTTGTAACCTGATCTCTATTTTTGATAAATTTCTTCTTCTTTTTCCTTACAAAAAATTTGTAAATTTATACTCATTCTTGAAAACTAGTTTGCAGTTGTTTTTTGGAGTTTGAGTTGTAAAATTCAATTTCGCCCCCCTTACCCAGTTTCTTTTTATCTCCTCCTTGAGCTTAAACTTTTTTTAGTATGCGCTTACTGCTGAGGCAACCTCAATCTTGATTCAGTGATTTTTAACTTGTTATACTGGTGTGATAGTGTAAGTAGAGACCAAGACAATGTTTTTTTGTTTTGCTCGTCAAACCAAGTTATCCTCCATTAGAAGATGCTCTTTCTTTCTTCCTGTTAGATTTATAGTCCCGTCTCCAGAGTTTGTAAGCCGAGCTACTTAAATGTAGAATGGCTGTAGAAAGAAGCAACTAACTCATTTGTTCTAACAATGGTTATTTGGAGCGTATTGAAAAGATAACAAGTCTGGTATATATATTTGCAGGACTGTAACACGAGGCGGCTGTTAACACGCAGCACCCAATAACGAGAACCCCAATTGCAGCAGAGGAAGAATAATTCTGCATAGGCCTCCTCATCTTGTTGGGTCATTTTCTATTTCAACCCTTGCGTGATTGATTATAGAGTTGTAACTAGCATGCCATTGTCTTCCTGTGTTTCCCAAGTAATTGAAAATGGAGATGAAGGCAGTGGCTTAAATCGATTATAACTTCTGACTTAGTCCGTTATCCCCTCTGCTAAAAATCGGCAAGAAAGAAATGGAGGATATTGATGTTCAGCTAACCCTTTGGCAGAATTTATTAGTGAGGCAGTGAATTGTGGTTGTATAGGTAAATTATGATGTTCCCTTTACCCCCATGTTTTTTTATGGCTGCAGTCTATATTGTAATCTGCAGCTAGTGTTTTTGATGTTAATTCAGGTGGTTTGTCAATATTCTTGTGATGAGATAAAAATATATAAGTATTTATATGGATGTGTTTTATTCATCTAGTAGTATTTTGCCACATATCAGGGCTCTTATGCGGTCAATGAGAGAAAGTGTTTGGTCAAACTATGGTATTATTTTTCTGCCTAGCCTGTCAGTCAGATTTGCTTTTCTTATGAGGCAGCACGTGCTTGTGAGTTGGTTTTGGAGTAAAAGATATGCTACCAGAGATAATACTACTAATACTAAAAAGAGTTCTTCCTTTTCTGAGAATATTATTATATAAGTATTATTTTATATAATAAGATAAGATGTTTGCGGGTTGTGTTCTGTTTAATGTTTATTATGCCATAAACCACCTGTGGATCAGATCATCCCTTCCTTTGGGAAGCCTGCGCCTACACTGTTTGTAATTTTATTTTACAAAAGATATAAAAAGTTTCTTGTTTGTGAATTTTGTTAGGAGAAAAGAGATGTGAATATAGAGAATTTATAAAAATTTGGTTTTTAAAAAATCTCAAAACTAAAATTTTATATCTTTCTTTCTCTCCTCTCTTTGCACTTACAATCTTTAGATTCATTTCTTCTATCTCTAGTCTCTTGAAACTCACAAAGTGTTAGATTAATTCTAATTTTAAAAAATAAAAGGCTCTTTTTTGACAGGGAGCTTCATCTCCTCCCTCAATTGTGTAGTGACAGGCTCAGGCTCAGGCTCATTTTCATTGTGAAAGTTGTTCATACACACCCACACTATCTCCCTATGATCTCTAATAATATGCAAACTGCAAATCCGTTTGGTCTCTGAAACAATGTCGCTGAATAAGAAGCATGCTCAAAGTCAAAGCGGCCTCAACCCAATCATGTGCAATCAGATAATTAATTTAACAACAATGTCAGTGGATCTAGTATTAATTAATGTTATAATCTATAGGAAAAAATTTAAAAATTACTACTATGTTGAGCTTGCGATTAAGTAGTGTAGTGTTGTACACATTAACGTCAGCCTGACATTATCTAAGGTACAATAATTAGCTATAAATATATGAAAATTTTAATTGGCATACACGTATATGCATTGCATGAGAAAGATATACTCCTATAGTTTCAAAGATTAATTAAGTTGCCTTTATTTATTTGTTCAGTTCAAACCTTGGTCGGATGTTCCAAGCAGTCACTCGCGCAGCGCCTTGCATGTGAACTTTCCTTTTCTCTAAAAGTGTCGCTCAAGATATATAAAATTTTACTTTTAGGCCCAAAAGTTGTTTCAAGTTTAAAATTCTTACAAATAATATAAATCATGAGTATAATTTCACCAATATGATATATGAAGCATAATTACGAATCATTTGAAGCATGTATGTGAAAGGATTTTGATTTATAATTTCACCAATATGCTAAAATAGAATGAAAAAATTTAAACTTGAGAAAGTTGATACTTTGAGGCTAAGAATAGAATTTTGTTAAACTTTAAGGAAACTTTTGCAGTTACTACTTTTTTTTTATGAGAACACTTTCCCTTTCACTAGTGTGCGCAATACACCATAGTGGCTATACTCAGCACTTTCTTCCCTATATGACCGAATTTACAAAGCATTTTCCAAAATAACCTACATTCTTCTTGATCATTCTTAAATCTAACCTCATTTCTTTGTTTATATTCCAAATTTTCACTTATTAAATATTTTTACATACTTTTCATATGTTCATATATTATTACTAAAATATATATTTATATATACGTATATATATTAATTATTTAAAACTAAAATATATTTAATCAATTAAATTAATATAAAAAATTTAAATTATCTATTTGATCATTTACGAAATAAAATAATACTAAACATTTAATTAAATATTTTTCAAATTAGACAACAAATAAAAATTGAAAATAAAAAAAATCTTAGTTAAAAATAATAAAAAAAGAACATCTTAATAATTAAAAAAAAGACATATTAATTAAAATAAAACATTATTATCATAATTTTGATAATTATTCATGAACATTTGAGGACATCGTTGATTACGTGCATTGTGACCCTCTTGTCCGCATTTTCCACAAACTCTGCATTTCATGAATTATCTATTCGATTCGAATCTGACCGTCGACTCTCCCGACGACGCGTTTATTTTTCTTTTCCTCAAATTCTCATCGGTGTGAGAGACCATATCTCTCCCACTCGTGTCTTATTGGAAATGTCCAATAAGCTTGATTGGGTATTGGATGAAATTCGTATTGCCACGTCTCGTATAGGTTTGTCAAATTATGATATGGTTCGATGTATTGTTTCAATCAGATTGCATGTCAAATAACCCGCTGAATTATATGTGAACATGGAGAGTGATACATGTTCCATTTTCCCTGAATCTGCAAATACCACTTATGCAGATCTACGGTATGTTTGTTGCCACCTTTCCAAGATCCACTTATTTGTTTTGTATCGTCGCGATAATTATCTCGAATACACCTCTGTTCATGGTATGGGATGATCTTGTGTGATGATGCCTTATTTCAATGTTTTCTGAAAGCTCTCTTGATTTCTTGCAATACGTATGCCCATTTTGAATGTCGACAAAAGTCCGAGTACGTCTTTCCATGACTAATTTTACGAGGCGGTAATATATATACTACACCATCGATGTGATCGTTGAAGAAATCGAGTGGATCTTAAATTTCCATTGAAACTTTCGATCATATTTGTTGTTGCACGACCATGGCGAAATCTTCCATCATGAGACATAGTCCACATATCTAATATATGGAATATTTCGTAGCCACTTTTTAGCTTCGAGTTAAGCTCTTTATTTTCATCATTGTTTCCTCAAACTTCCTCACTGAAATATTTTGACCATCCAACATAGCATCTTGAGATGTAAACCGGAAAAGTTGAACTAAAATTGTTGCGAACATGTAAAAACCGAATAACGATGTATACCCATGTCACAAATTGAAGCCATTACGCTCTCTTTCATTGCTTGATGATTAAAGGCATAACGATCCGAAATTATTCACACACCCTTTCTAGTCAGAACATACATATCTTCAAAGGCGTAGAGCAGAAGACCATTTGAGGTCGTTTCTTCCGTTAACTAACCCGTGAGAAGTGGATATTGGTGGTTATTTGAGTCAAATCCATTCTGAATAACTGACTTTCCATTATACCTTCCTTTCGAAATGTGCCATCAATCTGGATAAGCGGTCGAGTATGTTGCCACCCATCCGCCGTTGGTTTGAATGCCCACCACACACGATTACGGTGATGTAGTTTGTATCCTACTGACCCGACGATTGAAGCACTTGTACTGGATTAAAGTGTATCAAGCACTCGAAAAATTTAGGAAGTTTTGAGTAAGAATTAATCGATCACTATACACATCGATATTGCTTTTTGTTTTCCCATCCACGCCTTAACATAACTAACATGATACTTGTACATTCTTTGTATTTGCTCCCGATGTTACTTGACTTTTATGTATGGACTTTCAGTGACCTAAAATATGAAAATATAAAATAGTAACTAATAACCCGATAAAAAATGATGAATTCGTAAGACGATTAATTGATAATCTTACTTATTGTTTTATGGTATTTGCAATCAACCTCGAACTAAGCTTTTTGTGGTCTCTCCGAATTGTTCTCAAAAAGACGATTGTGTCGTGCACCGAGTAACTTAGTGATTTCAAAGTAATACATCGTTTCTTTTTATAACCGAATTCTCCATGGACATTCGAAATTACCTTTATTTTGCTTGAAACAATGTTGTGGTACTCTTGAGGACCGCGATAATTTACGGAATCACTTATGTGACTTGCTTTTATTGCATCTATAACACTTTCTTTTATCTGCAAAACATTTACCTTCAATAGATCATCATTAAAGCGTGTTGAAATTAGGAAAATCACCGAATTATCGATGTAGCGTTGTTGTTAGTAATCTCCTCTCATTGTGAACCGTGGCGCCGGATGGGAATATGTCCTTGAACATCAACCCTAGCACTTTCATGAATATTATCTCTTTTCTAGTTATCGATTACTTGATAAATCGAGGTCATCCATGTGGCGCCCCCAAAATTAGGTATACATCACCCATCTTGGGTAGTCGGATACGTAGTATGTAATTTAAATACAACTTACTAATATAAGCTGTAGTGTACAATCTGACATAAAAGCGGTTTGAATACAAATATTGTCTACTAGATATTATATAAACTCAAAAGGAGTCCTCATTACAATTATTATCACACTATTTCACGCGAATAGTGAGGACTACTAATCTTATCCTCGGACCATTACTCCGTTCCCAGAAGGCTCGTCCCTACTATATTCTCATTTCACAGAGAGAGCGGTGAAAGAAAGGGGTGAGCTCAACTAACTTTCGATAAAAAAATATTATGACTAAGATAATGCGAGAATAAATTATCATTAGCTTCTGGCGATGTTAAGCCGATAAAATATAATGAACATCAAGTTTAACTACGGTAAGGAACCAACAATCCATTAAAAATTCAGTAAAAAATAAAATCTACTATCTTTTATGATTTAAAGGTTTTTCATCAACTTTATTATGGTAGACTCGACTTTAATAAATATTCCACATCATCGAATCACCCCACTTTCTGACGAGGATATTCTTTAGTATCGCGACCACAATTATTAATACCTTCTGACCGAGAATAGTTGTGTATTCATTAATGGTCATTATCGTACCAACAAGCTGTCCATCAATACATCTTACACGGACCGCGAGGATTTTTATCACATCATTTGTAACATTACGATCATGATTACAAGAATAGTCTCTGTGTAAATCATACCAAGTCCATCCCACATGCACTACTGAGCCACGAGATGACTTTCAGCGTAATATAAACATGAGGATGATGACAATGATATAAGAATTGAATAAAACAAGTTCAAGAATTATTTTATCCGGGGAATTATTAACGTCAATTGTCGACATGAATCTTTGTTTTGTAGAGTAAAATTCAAGAATGATCGGAAAGAATATTTCCGCGAAAAGATCTTTGGATGAAACGCTTATGAATATCGAGGATATTCTACTTAATTTCATTGAGTATAAAAATTCAAAGTTTTAACTTAATTGGGTATAATAAAGAATTGAATAACGAAAGAAATCACCGTAAATGCGATAGGCCTTGCAGTGAGTTATTCCAACAACGTAATAAATAACGAAACCGAATTAAAACGTAAAAGCGCATGCGAGCGAGGATGTTCAACAGAATAATAATAAAGGCGGAACCGGTCAGGTGTAAAACACACGACGAGGATGTTCCAACGAATAATAATATAGCGCCCCAAAATTAGGTATACATCACCCATCTTGGGTACGCCACTTACGTGGTGCGAAATTTAAATACAATTTATTAACATATACATGGGTATGCAATCACGACATAAAGCTGTGAGTTTAAATACAAATATAAATCTACTAGATATTATACAAACTCAAACAAAAAGTCCTCATTACAATTATTATCACACTATTTCACAGAATAGTGAGGGACTACTAATCTTATCTTGAGGACCATCACTTCGTTTCCCAAACTAAATCCCAATTATATTCTCATTTCTGAAGAAACGGTGAAAGAAAGGGTGAGCTCAACTAGCCCGATAAGAAATATTATGACTAAGATAATGCAAAATAAATTATCAATAGTCTTGACAATGTTAAGCGATAAAATACTGATAAACAACCGGTTTAAGCTGCGGTGAATATCACAATCCATTAAAAAGTCAGTAGAAAATAAAATCTACTATCTTTTATGATTTTAAAGGTTTTTCATCAACATTATAAATTGAGACTCGACTTTAATAAATAATCCACATCATCGAATCACCCACCTTTTCTGACCCGAGGATATTCTTTAGTATCGCGATCACAATTATTCATACTACGGGCGAGAATAGTTGTGTATTCATTAATAATTAATGATCGTACCAACAATTTGTCCATCGATACTACTTCTGACCTTTGAGGATTTTTTTTTACCACATCATTTTGTAACATTACGGTCGTGATTACATAGAATAATCCTGAGTCATAATCATACCAAAGTCCATCCATGCTTTCTACGAGCCCGAGATGACTTTAAAAAATATAAAAATGAGGATGATGACAATGATATAAAAATTGATAAAAACAAGTTCAAAAATTATTTTATCCGAGAATTTTTAACGTCAAATTATCGACATGATCTTCTTTGTAGAGTAAAATTCAAGAATGATCGGAAGAATATTTCCATGAAAGATCTTTGGATGAAACAGCGAATATCGAGGATATTCTACTAATTTCATGGAGTATAAATCAAAGTTTTAACTTATTTGGGTATAATAAAGAATGGAATAACAAAAGAAATCACCATAAATGCGGTACTTCGCATAAGCGGGTTATTCAACGAGAATAATAATAACGGAACGGTCGGTTGAAATTCACCGCAAGCGGGATGTTCCAACAGAATAATAAAGATGGAACGGATCCGGTGTAAAAACGCAGAGATAGGATATTCAGCGAAATGATAAAAGGCGGAACCGAGGTCCGGTTGTAAAACATGACGGACGGGATATTCCAGCGAAAATAATAAAAAGCGGAACCGGTCCGGTGTAAAACACACAGACGGGATGTTCAAGCGAATAATAATAAAAGCGGAACCGGTCGGAATGTAAAAACACCATGAGACGAGGATGTTCAACGAATAATAGAAGAATGTCACCAAGTATAGGGTGATGGCGTATACGAGTTATTCAATGCAGAATAATAAGCGATGGAATAACATAAGGATTTCACCAAGTATAGGGTTGTCTGGCGTATCTGAGTTATGTATAGGGTATGCCACTTTTACGAGTTATTCAAAGAATAATAGTGAATGGAATAACGAAAGTTCTCTTCAAAAAGAAAGAATAACACACTTCTAGTAAAAGGCCCTTAGAATATAGAAGTAATGAAGTAGCGAATACTCTTCTTCTTTCTATAACTTTCTATATAGTTCTACTATAATTCTCTCTCTAGAGTTTGATGAATTAAATAAGAAAATAATGAAGGAATGAGCTTATTTATAGGAAAATGGAATGCGTAGTAAGCCTTAATCCATGAGCGGTCGAGATTGATTTACTTTAATCGGTCCATGTTTTAAAGAAAAATCTTTTAAATAAAATATAATATATTCTATTTATATAAAACATTTCTTATCTGCAAACCTTTATACTGAAAACTATACTTTATATGCAAAACACTATCGTAATAAAATATAATATATTTTATTTATAAAATAACTTTAATAAAGTATTACATTTTATATAAAAAGATGTTTACATTTTATTACGTTAATAATCTGAATAAAACAAAAGCGTCATTATCATTATAATAATTCATATTATTAATAAACGATAATGGAATCAAACTAAGTGACTTCTCACGTAAGCGTCGATAATCGATCTAGTGTCTTCTTGTGCAACCACCGCGTTCTTTGTACTTTTCTTCTACTTAAAGTAGTTCAAGCAGGTATCAGCTTGTAAAACTTCATAGTTATTTCAATAAAATATTTTGTCTTTTCTCGATCAAATGATAATTACATTGTGGGGTCCACCAATGATTGAGTAGTTATGCGAATATTCCTGCTAAAATAAGAATATTCCCAGGCCCGATCGAATATAATATAACCAACTTGTATACTTTTGCAAAATTTATAAATATTACCTGAACTATAACATTATATCAAATTATTCCATAATATTCAAAAATAATATTTATAGAAAATTCATCTTTATTTATAAAAAGCTGGGGTCTTACTGACCTCCCTTCTTATGAAATTTAAGCCCTCGAAATTAAATGCGTACACGGTATGTCGAAGAGGTAAGGATACCTTGATTTCATTTGATTCTAACTCCCGAGTCATTTCCTCAACATCGTGGTTCCTCCATGAAAACTTTGACTTGAGGTATAACCTTGGAGGCGTAGAATATGTTCCTTCTTATCAAAATTTGAGCAGGGAACCTCTTACATACGTCAAATCTTAGCTATTTAAATCCGGTTCTAACTTCGATAATATGGTTGGTCTTTCACATATTTCGTAACATGGATATGTGAAAAGCGTTATGAACACGAAGACGTATTTGGCGGTAAAAGCGAGTCTATAGAGCCCACGAGTTCCTACTTTCGATCGAGGATTAAAATGGGCCAGATGAATCGAGGATTAAGTTTCCTCTCTTTTCCAAATCTTGTAACTCCTTTCCATGGAAGCAACTTTTAACAACATGTGATCTCTATATTGAATTCCGTCCTTTCGATGAAGATCGGCATAACTCTTTTAGTCGATTTTGTGAGGTTTTTATCGTTGTCGGATCGTTTGAATCTTTTAAAGTGTAGTCATACGTACCAACTCGGTCCCAACAACGTTGCTTCACCCACCTCGTCCAAAGATCTTTGGAAGCGACACTTTCTTCCATCTGGCGCTTGAATGGAGCCATGCGAATACTTGCTTGATAAGCTGTTGTTGTAGGAAAACTCACTGATGGTAAAACTTGTCCCAACTCCCCTTGAAATCAAGAACCACGAGTCTTAATAGATCTTGAGAGTTTGAATAGTCCTCTCCATTGTCCGTCAAAATTACGAGGATGATATCTTAAAAGCTAAATCGTGAAGTCCGTGCCCGTAGCTTTTTGCGAAACTAACCCAAAATCTTGAAGTGAATCTTGGGTCTCGATCGGAAACTATGGATCTTAAGCGTACCATGCAGATCTTACAATCTCGTTTATGTACATCTGAGCAAGGCGTTCAAGTGTATAAGTTTCTAAATGTCGGTGAAATGAAGCGGACTTGGTCAATCTATCAACAATGACCCAAATCGCATCAATGCCTTGAGAAACCTTAGGAAGGCCGTGCTGAAATCCATGGTAATGTGCTCCCCACTTCCATTCACGGAATTTCAAGTGGTTGATGGACCTTTGGTACTTGATGCTCCGCTTTAACTTCGTTGACAAGTTAGACACCTTGAGATAAACATTATTATCTCTATCTTCGTATTGCTCCACCAAAATGTATGCCGAATATCGTGATACATTTGGTACTCCCGAGATGGATTGCAAATAATGGTGTGTTGTGCGCCTCCATCGTGATATTATACTTTAAATCGGAATGCGTTAGGAACACAAAGTGCAGGTTGACTTCGAAGTATTCCTTCTTCGCCGATTCTTGCTTGGGCGTAGCACCTTCTTGCACTTTCTTTTTCACATCGCGTCGGCTCCAGTGCAGCTTGGCGGCTTTAACTTTATCGATTAAAATCGGTTCTACTAGTATATTTGCTATCATCACATGCGTCCACGAGTCTTTAACTCTATCTCCATCCTTTGCTGAGTCACACAAAATGGGCCTTTGTGTTGTGATATTGCTTTTCGTGCTTGCATCGATCTTACTACTTTCGTCGTCATTTACCACGTTAACTTTTCGAGGATGGTATTGGATGGTATGATCATAATCTTTCAGCAGTTCAAGCCAACGTCGTTGTCGCGTGTTGAGTTCCTTTTGAGTGAAGAAATATTTGAGGCTTTTATGATCAAGTAAAGATCTCCACTTTCTCCCCATCTGAGTAATGCCTCAAATTTTAAGTGCAAAAGCAGCTGATTTACCCGACTCAGGATCATGAGTAGGATAATTCCTCTCATATTCTTTGAGTTGTCGCGAGAGGCAAAAGGCTATAACTTTCCATGTTGCATAAGAACACATCCCAACCCTTTGCTCGAAGCATCAACATGTAGATGACAAATCCTCAAGGCGGATGGTATTGTCGAGCAGTCTTTGAAATAAGTCTCTTCTTGAGTTCTTGAAAACTCTTCTCACATTCTTCGCTCCAATAGAACTTTGTATCTTTTGAGTCAATTTGAGTCGATGGAGTAGCGATTCGAGAAAAATCCTTCCACGAATCTCCAGATAATAACCAAATTAAGCCAAGAAAGCTCGTCTTGATCCTTTGATTTAGGTTGTTCCCGACTTTGAATAGCTTGATCTTTCTTTGGGTCAGCGGATATTCCATGACTTGATACCGTGCCCAAGGAATGCTACTTCTTGACGCCAGAACTCGCATTTCTTGACTTGGCATAAAACTTATATTCACGAAGCTTTTGGATGTCGACCTCAGTGTTGCTTTCATGATCTTCACGGCTTTTGGAATAAATAAGGATGTCATCAATAAAGGCGACCACAAAGTGATCTAAATATTCCTTGAATACTCGGTTCATCATATCCGTGAAAGGCGGCGGGAGCATTAGTCGATCAAAGGACATGACTAGAATTCGCAATGCCCGTCTGGGGAGTTAAAGCCGTCTTTGGAATGTCGGTGGTTCTAATCTTGATTGGTGATATCCGGAGCGAAGATCGATCTTTGAAAAGAATTTGGCTCCTTTACGGTAGTCAAAGCAGGTCATCAATACGTGGCAATGGATACCTATTTTGATGGTGACATGATTGACTCCAGATAATCAATACAAAGTCGCGTACTCCCATCTTTCTTCTTCACGAATAGAGCAGGGCACCCCGAGGAGAAATCTTGGGGCCGAATAAAGCGATGTCTAACAATTCCTGCGGTTGGGTCTTTAACTCACGAAGTTCAATAGGAGCCATTCGATATGGGGCTTTGGAAATAGGTTTTATGCGGAGTTCGAGTCGATACAAAATTCAATTTCACGCTCTGGGGTAGGCGAGGAAGTTCTTGAGGGAATCGTCGGAAATTTATTAACAATAGAAATATCGCTCAAAAGCGGCGTATTTTTGTTTAAATCGTGACATGAGCTAAGAAAGCTTGACATCCATTTTTGAATAAGCGAATAGCTTTATGGCTTGAGATGGTAGTGATTGATTTTAATGGTTTGAGTCGTTTGAATTAGCATAATAGGTTGATTAGGAATATGAAAGCTAACAACACTTACGAAAACAATCAATTTTTGCATGATAAGTAGTTAACCAATCAATCCCTAGAATCACGTCAAATGCAAGTATTTTTAATGAAATAAGATCGACGGGTAATGTGAAGTGCTGGATTTGAACCAAACAAGACTTATAAGCGATGGATGTAATGAAGGTTTCTCTCAGCGGAGTTTCCACGAGATAAGTCAAAGTCTAATTTCTCCGGTCAAATTTAATCGATGGCCTTAAGTAGGAGAAATAAAGAATGGGTAGAACCCAGGTATCAAATAAAGTATAGACTTCATTAGAGTTTATGATAAGCTTACGTGATGACCTCATTCGGGTTCCTTGCTCTCTGGGAGGTCACAACAAGCAGCTTCTCCTTACCTTCTTGGTTTTGACTTTTACGGGGCGGACCTTTGGTGCCTCCGTCCTAGTTGAATTTGTCTTGATGGCAACAAAATCGAGCTAAAGTGACCTTCTCTTCCACAATTATAACATCTTTTGGGCCATGGCGTAGCGCGATTCGGATGATGTGTCCCTCTTCTCGCATTTGAAGCATATGATGGGTGGTCTTTCTCCTTCCTTAACAACAGGTCTTTGGTCTTGGCGTCTTTCCATCATTGTTGAATCTCCTCTTCTTGAAATGTCCATTCTTATTGTTTTGTACGATTACCATAGAAGTGGTTACCATATCTCGGCTTTGTTGATTCCTCACGCTTGTTGTCAAGCTTGATGACTACTACTCATTTGGTATTATAACTTTCTTGCGGTTGCTCTCTTTTAGTTGCGTTGACTTTCGTTATCGCGCTCCACTAAGCGAGCCCTATTTACAACATCGAATACAAACACGGTTTATGAGATATAAGATGTTGGCGTATCTCGACTTGAACCTCTTAAAAACATTCGCGCCATTCTCTCTTCATTATCCACCAGTGGGGATATGGCCAAGTGATAACTCATAAATTTTGCCTCGTGTTGCGACACGGTCGTATTGTTTTGTTTCAACTTGATAAACTCCACCTCCTTACGTATGGCGAATACTTTCGAGGAAAGTATTTGTCGTTGAAACGACTCTGGAACTTCTCCCAAGATATCTTGATCTGGCGAGGTTGAGTCGTTTCTGGAATTCCACGATGTCTCTGCTCTCTGCAACATAAAAGGCGTGAAGGAACCTTTTGCTCCTCGAAGCATCGAAGACATCAAATATCTTGGTAATCTGCTTTATCCATGCTTCACGAGAAGTGGTTTTAGGCTCTCCCTTAAACTCGGTGGTCCCGGCTCCTTGAATTGTTTAGCGGTGACCGCTTGAGAGTTTTCAAGTGTTTCCACCTCGTTTTGGGCGAGGTCGCTCTACTTTCTTTTCATAAATTGCATAAAGCCTCTGAACATTTGATCATTCATCATTTGGTCGGTGTTGTTGTTTACATGAGGATTATGCGCCTTCTGATGCACATTATCACGATTATTGATATGTGGCGAATCAGCGATCGCTTTGTGCTCCATTCTTATTCTCAACATTCTCGGATGTCATTTTGAGATCTTGCCCACAAAACAAAAGATTAATTGACATTTAACAATTATCTTTATATTACGGCCAGCCAATAAAATAGCACAAAAACTTAGGTAGAATCATCTACTAGCGAAAGGTATTCCCGTCTCTCCCTCTAGTACTTTTCTCACATCTTAGCTGAGGATCGTATCCCTTAGCTTTGATACCATTGTGGCGCCCCCAAAATTAGGTATACATCACCCATCTTGGGTGCTTGAATACATAGTACGAAATTTAAATACAATTTATTAACATATAAGCGTAAGTATAAATCTGACGTAAAGCTATGAGTTTAAATACAAATATTGTCTACTAGATATTATCTGAACTCAAACAAAAGTCCTCATTACAATTATTATCACACTATTTCACGAGAATAGTGAGGGACTACTAATCTTATCTTGGGACCATCACTTTCGTTTCCCAGGCTAGCGTCCCGGCTATATTCTCATTTCACAGAGAAACGGTGAAAGAAAGGGTGAGCTCAACTAGCCCGATGAAATATTATGACTAAGATAATGCAAAATAAATTATCAATAGTCTTGACAATGTTAAAGCGATAAAATACAATAAACATCAAGTTTAAGCTGCGGTGAGAATATCTGATCCATTAAAAGAGTCAGTAGAAAATAAAATCTACTATCTTTTATGATTTTAAAAGGTTTTCATCAACTTTATATAAATGAGACTCGACTTTAATAAATAATCCACATCATGAATCACCCACACTTTTCTGACGAGGATATTCTTTAGTATCGCGATCACAATTATTCACCTGCTACGGGCGAGAATAGTTGTGTATTCATTAATAGTCATGATCGTACCAACAAGCGTCCATCGATGCACTACTGACCCTTTGAGGATTTTTTTTACCCACATCATTTGTAACATTACGGTCGTGATTACATGCGAATAATCCACAGTCATAATCATACCAAGTCCATCCATACTTTCTACGAGGCCACGGATGACTTTAAAAAATATAAAATGAGGATGATGACAATGATATAAAATTGATAAAACAAGTTCAAGAATTATTTTATCCGAAATTTTTAACGTCAAATTGTCGACATGATACTTCTTTGTAGAGTAAAATTCAAGAATGATCGGAAGAATATTTCCATGAAAAGATCTTTGGATGAAGCTTGAAATATCGAGGATATTCTACTAATTTCATGGAGTATAAAGTCGAAAGTTTTAACCAATTGGGTATAATAAAGAATGGAATAACAAAAGAAATCACCGTGCATGCGGTGCTTGGCATAGACGGAGTTATTCAGCGAATAATAATAATAACGGAACCGGTCGGTGAAATTCACCCAAGCGGGATGTTCAAACGAGAATAATAAAGATGGAACCGGATCCGGTGTAAAACACACGAGATAGGATATTCAACGAGAATGATAAAAGGCGGAACCGGTCGGTTGTAAAACACCGAGACGGGATGTTCAAGCGAATAATAATAAAAAAGCGGAACCGGTCCGAGGTGTAAAACCTGCGAGCAGGATGTTCCAGCGAAATAATAAAAAGGCGGAACCGGTCGGGTGTAAAACACCACCAGAGCGAGGATGTTCAGCGAGAATAATAGAAGAATGTCACCAAGTATAGGGTAGAAATGGCGTATACTGAGTTATTCAATGAAATAATAAGATGGAATAACATAAGGATTTCACAAGTATAGGGTATCTATAGCGTATCTGAGGTTATGTATAGGGTATGCCACTTTTACGAGTTATTCCAGCGAATAATAGTGAATGGAATAACGAAGTTCTCTTCGAAGAAAAAGAATAACACCCACTTAGTAAAAGGCGAATATAGAAGTAATGAAGTAGCGAGAATACTCTTCTTCTTTTTCTATAACTTTCTCTCTATAAGCCTATATACATAATTCTCTCTACAGAGTTTTGATGAATTTGTAAGAAAATAATGAAGGAATGAGCTTCTTTATAGGAAAATGGAATGCATAGTAACTAATCCATGAGCGGTCAGTTGATTTACTTTAATCGACGGTCCATGTTTAAAGAAAAATCTTTTAAATAAAATATAATATATTCTATTTATATAAAAACATTTCTTATATACAAACCTTTATCTGAAAAAACTATCTGAAATGGCAACTTATCATAATAAAATATAATATATTTTATTTATAAAATAACTTTAATAAAGTATTACATTTTATATAAAAGATGTTTACATTTTATTACGTTAATAATACTGAATAAAACAAAAAGCGTCATTATCATTATAATAATTATTATTATTAATGACATAATGGAATCGAAAGTAAGTGACTTCTCACATAAGCATCGATAATCGATCTGGTGTCTTTCTTATCGACCACTTACGTATTCTTTGATTACTTTGTGGCGCCCCCAAAATAGGTATACATCACACAATTACGAGTTGTCGATACATGATGCGAAAACAACTACAACTTTATTATTACAACGGTAAAGCGTGAGTTTGAATACAAATATTATCTTCTAGACAATATCTATACTCAAATAAATCCTCATCACATTTATTGATACATTATTTTACAAAAATGGTGAGGACTACTAAACAATCCTTTCTAAAACCTTCATTCCATACCCAGAGCTAAATACTTTCGCTATATTCTAGCCTCCACGAGAAAAATGGAACAAAAAGGAAAGGGGTGAGCTCAACTAGCTCGATAAAGAATATTATGACTAAGATAATATACAACAAATTATCGTTAGTCTTCAACGGGAAAAAATATAATAGAATCTGATAGACAACAAATTTTAAATCAATATTACATGGTGAAAATAATAATTCATTAGAAGAGTTAAGTAGAGAATGCAAACTACTATCTTACATGTATGAATTTAAAAGTTCATCGTCTATCTTTTATCCTGTAACATCAATCGATATACATACGGAATCAAATATTCATCTTTTGCACTCTGAGGCGAAAGATATTCATCGATTAGTCTATATTCATTTAAACACTGTTCATCTTTTTACACTACTGGGCGAAAGATATTCTTGAAATCATTCATCTTTGCTGCTACGAGGCGAAGATATTCTTAAAAATCATTCATCTTTTTACTTTCTGGGCGAAGATATTCCATAATATCATCATTTAAGGCGAGGATGATGAAAAATATTTTTTTTAAAAAGCGAATCCGGTGAAACAAAATGACAAGGATTAAGGATTAAGGATTAAATACTTGGTTTTATCCGTCCAAAAATACCTCAAAAATAATCATAGTGGTGTAAAATTCGAGAATGATCAAAACATGGATCTGATCGAGTTAGTATCCGAATAGATGTTTTGAACGAAAAGAAGAAATTTTATTTTTAGGTGAATAGTCACAGTATCGTGAATAGTCTTAGTATCGTGAATAGTCTTGAAGTATCGTGAATAATAACTCAGACACCAAAAGATAGAAATTCCACAAAAAACATCTTCACGCTTACATGAATAGTACTTGTGAATAGTAACTTCGTGAATAGTAACTTCGTGAATAGTAACTTCGTGAATAGTAACTTCGTGAATAGTAACTCATGAATAGTAACCCATGAATAGTAACCCAGAGCATGAAAAAGTTCCAAATTTGATAAAAACTTGAGATCAACATTTCGATTATAATGATATTGAAGAAATAATATCATTCTGAAAAAAATAATATCCACTTACCTCGAAAGATCGATCTTACAGCTAAACAGGATATAGGCTTTGACTTGGACTTGCATAATATAGCAATACTCAAAAGTATACTCAAAATACTCACAAGAATAAACTCGATAATATAGAGAGAAAACTTGATTTACGGTGTGATTTTCAATTCTAACCTAAGCACCACTATTTATAGGAAAATGCTTAGAACACCAAAGCGAAAAATTTAATAAAATATAATATAATTATATAAATTCTTACGCCTCTTTAGAAATCAGATCTGAATTCATTTCCCACATATGCCAACCTTCTAAAAAGAAAAAAAAAACGTTTTTCTTAAAAAAATAATTAAAACTTACAAAAATCAATTATTTGAACTTGAACTTCAATAATTCATAATAAATAGCCCTTTCATCAGAAAATTCGAATCTCGCGAGTTTTTATAGGAAATTCAATTCTCTACAACTTTGCGAGAAGAAAGTTTTCCAAATTCCAAATAAAAATTGGCCAAAATCCACAAGCGGGCGATTTTACATTATAATCAAATTTCGATCGATAAATGGGGTCCACAGAGCATGTTTAACATGTTTTAAACATTTATTGCAACAAAAAAACTACTCTTCCTCCTCGTATACTCATATATCCCACATTAGTTTGTAAAAATATCACCATTAATATATTATTAAAATAATATATTTAAATGAATTATTTTATCGAGAAAAAGATAAAATATTAATTTTCAACAATTGTCATTTAAAAATTTTCTCCATCTATATCCACATAAAATCAATATTTTCCTCATCATATAAATCAATAATTAATTATTCACAAATAATATTACGAGAATCACAATATTGTGACGACGAGGCGGTTCCGGGAAAGAGGGGCTTTCGATAAAATTTCTTCTTCTTGGCCTTGATTAGGTGACCAAACCTCTCCTTAGAGCGAGAACTTTCTAGACATTGCCAATAATGTTATCTAATAATATTATTAGGATAATATGAATTATTGCCGATAATGAAAAATCTTGTGTAATGACAATTATTGAAACAACGACATATAAAATATCAACCTGACAATTATTAACTCGATAAAATCTTGAGCGATAATTCTTTGTAACCATTATTGAGTAGTGCCTTCTTCTACGTAAGAATCAATAATTGGTGCAATCTGGTATCTTTCTTGTTCGACAATGGCGTATTAGTGTGTTTTAACCACTAGGGTATTCAATGATGATACTTGGTAACAACTACTGTAGTTATTTAAAAACAACTTATATTTGTCGTTTTCTTCATCCATAAACTTTCCGTTATGGGGCCCACACATGGTACTTGCGCCGTCGTGCGAATATTCCCAAGCGATCTGAATATTCCACGACCAAGCGAATATTCCCAAAAATAATGAATATTTTATAACCACTTGCTTATTTTTTGAAATATTTGCGTATTTAACCCTTAACTATCCACATTAATCAAATCAACCCTTACTATTTCAAAATAATAAATAAAGGAAATTCCTTTTTATTTAAAAATTTTGGGGTCTTCTGACCTCCCTCCTTATGAAATTTAAATCCTCGAAATTGGCGTCGTACACAGTGTTTGAAAAGGTGAGGATACCTCGCTTTCATTTAGTTTCAATTCCCGGTCATTTCCTCTATATAGCATGATTCCTCCACAAAACTTTAACTTGTGGTATGACCTTTCTTGGCGTAGGACATGCTCCTTCTATCAAGATCTTGGCGGTACCTCCTCATCGTTAAGTCTTGACTATCTCGTCCGTTCTAACTTCGATAACGTGGTTGGGTCTTTCACATATTTACTGAAATCTGGATATGTGAAACACATTATGAACACGAGACATACTTTCGAGAGTAGCATGAGTCTATAGGCTACATTTCCTACTCGGTCGAGAATTTGAAATGGACCCGATAAATGCGTGGATTGAGCTTTCCTCTCTTCCCAAATCTTGTAACTCCCTTCCATGGAGCGACTTCATGACAATCATGATCCCTACATTAAATTCCCGTCCTTTCGATGAAGATCCGCATAACTCTTTTATCGATCTTGTCTTGGTTTGTATCGTTGTCGAATCATTTGGATCTTTTCGGTGATCATACGTCTTAACTTTCGGGTCCCAACAATGTTGCTTCACCCACCTCATCCCAACATATTGGAGAGCGACATTTTTAAGTCCATATAATGCTTGAATGGAGCCACACCTATACTTGCACGATAAGCTGTTGTTGTAGGAGAATTCCACCAATGGTAAATACTTATCCCAACTACCCTTGAAGTCTAGGACCACGAGTCTTAATAGATCTTGAGAGTTTGAATAGTCCTCTACGATTGTCCGTCCAGTTTGGGGATGGTATCTTTGAACTAAATCGCAAATCCGTGCCCCATAGCTTTTTGCAAGCTAACCCAAAATCTTGAAGTGAATCTTGGGTCACGATCCGAAACTATGGATACGGGCATGCCATGCAACCTCACAATCTCATTCACGTACATACTAGCAAGGCGTTCGAGGAATAAGTCTCCGTGTCGGCAAAAATGAAGCGGAACTTGGTTAATCTATCAACAATAACCCAAATAGCATTGATGCCTTGAAAGCCGTAGTAAGAAGACCATAACTGAAATCCATAGTAATGTGTTCCCACTTCCATTCCGGAATCTCAAGTGGTTCTGCAGCGGACCCTTAGGTACAAGATGCTCGCCTTTACGTTAGCAAGTTAAACACATCGAGATAAACTTTGCAATCTCTCTCTTCGTATTGTTCCACCAAAATGTATGTAGAAGATCACGATACATTTAGTACTTCGAGGATGGATTGCAAATGGCGTATTGTGTGCCTCCATCATAATCTTGTACTTCAAATCGAGTCGTTAGGAACCTGAAAGTCTAGAGTGGACTCGAAGTATTCCTTCTTCATCAATTCTAAGCTTAGGAATAGCTCCTTCTTGTACTTTCTTCTTCATACGCATCATTTCAAGATTGATTGGCTTGAAGCGACCTTAACTTTTCTATTAAAGTTGGCTCTGTCGTATATACTTGACATCATCGCTTTCGTTCACATATGATCTTCTACTCGATCGTCGGCTACCACGTTAAACTTTACGGGATGGTATTGAATAGTGTGGTCGTAGTCTTTCAATAGCTCGAGCCAGCGTCATTTGTAGCGTGTTGAGTTCTTTTTGGTGAAGAAATATTTAAGGCTTTTATGGTGCGAATATATCTCCACTTTCTCCCCATATAGATAGTGCCTCCATATTTTTAAGCGCAAAGCTTGCTTGCTTGACAACTCTAGATCATGAGTAGGATAATTCCTCTCATACTCTTTAAAGTTGTCGCGAGGCATAGGCTATGACTTTCCCGTTTGCATGAGAACACATCCTAACCCTTTGCACGAAGCATCGTTTGTAGATAACAAATCCATCCGAACGGATGGTATTGTTAGAAACAGTCTTAGAAATAAGTCTCTCTTAAGCTCTTGGAAACTTTTCTCGCATTCTTCGCTCCAAAGCGAATTTTGTATCCTTAGAGTTAGGAGTTAATGGAGTAGCGATTAGAAAAAACCCTTCCACGAATCTCCGATAATAACCGGCTAAGCCCAAAAACTACGTGCTTGATCACTGAAACTTGGTTGCTCCCAACTTTGTATTGCTTGATCTTGGCCGGGATCAGCGGATACTCCATGTTTGACACCACGTGCCCAGGAATGCTACTTCCTCGAGCGAAACTTCGCATTTCTTCAATTTGGCATATAGTTGGTTTTCACGAAGCCTTTGGAGTACCGACTTCAAATGGTGCTCATGATCTTCCGCGACTTTTGGAATATATGAGGATGTCATCAATAAAAGACAACAACGAATTGATCGAAATATTCCTTGAATACTCGGTTCATCATATCCATGAAAGCCGCGAGGAGCATTAGTTAGTCAGAAAGACATGACTAAGAATTCATAATGCCCATCTGGAGTTACGAAGGCGGTCTTTGGAATATCCTCGATTCTAATCTTGGTGATGATATCCGAGCGAAGATCGATTTTTGAAAAGAATTGTGCCCCTTACTGCATTTGGTCGAACAAGTCATCAATACGAGGTGGAGGATACCTATTCTTGATGGTGACATGGTTCAATTCCAGATAGTCGATACAAAATCGCATACTCCGTCTTTTCTTCTTTACAAATAAAGCAGGGAGCACCCCGAGGAGATGTCTTAGGGCCAGATGAAACCGATGTCCAACAATTCACGTAGTTGGACCTTTAACTCTGAAAGTTCAATAGGAGCCATTCGATATGGGGTTTTAGAAATGGGCTTTGTACGGGTTCAAGATCAATAAAGAATTCAACTTCACGTTACGGGGTAGGCAGGGAAGTTCTTGAAAATCGTCGGGAAAGTCGATAACAACAGGGAATATTATTCAAATTTGGCGTGTCTTTATTCAAATCCATAACATGGGCTAAGAAAGCTTGACATCCGTTTTTAATAAGCGAATAGCTTTATGATTAGATATGATAGTGATCGATTTTAATGGTTTAGTTGCTTGAATTAAATACTGACGGGTTGGTTAGGAATATGAAAACTAACAACCTTACGAAAACAATCAATTTTGGCATGATGAGTAGTTAACGATCAATCCTAAAATCACATCAAAAGCAAGTATCTTTAAAGAGATAAGGTCAGCGATGTAAGGTAATGGTGCCAACTTGAATCAAACAAGATTTATAAGCGATGGATGTGATGAAAGTTTCTCTAACGGAGTTTCCACGAGATAGGTCGAAAGTCTAATTTCTCGGTCGAGTTTAAGCGTTGAGCACATGCGGAGAGATAAATGAATGGGTATGCCGGTATCAAGTAAGGTATAAACTTGCAGAAATTTATAAATAGCTTACCGTGATCACCTCGTTTGGGTTCCTCGCATTATGACCGATCACAACAAACGCTCTTCCGGAATCGTTGACTTTGACTTTTACGGGGACCGATCTTTTGAGTCACCGTCCCCATTGAACTAGGTTTACGCTCTTGTCTGATCTCGGCGATATGTCCTTCCTTTCCACAATTATAGCATACCTTGAAGCTGTTGTGGGCGGTTTGGTGATATGTCCCTCTTTTCGCATTTGTAGCATATAATGGGTGGTCGTTCTCCTCCCTTAGAACCGATTCTTCTTAAGCCTTTGTCATCTTCACATGATCGTTGTTAAATCTCCTCTTTTTAAAATCTCCTCATTTCGCTTCTTCTATTTTCATGGCCATGATTACCACCAGTGGTAACCACCATTTTGTCCGTCTGTTTCTTTCTCCATGAGTTATCATTATTACATTGGCTTGCTATCTCTACGTGCGATCTGGTTGTGGTCCCTCGGTTGGCCAAGTACTCGTTATCTCGCTCTAATAATTGAGCCACATTTGACAACATCTGAATAAAGAAAATTTATGAGAAATGAGATCTTGGCGTATCTTAGGGTTTCAAACCTCTAAGAAACATCCGCGTCATCGTTCCTCATTCTCCACCAAATGAGGTCTGAACACGGATAACTCTGCAAACTTTGCCTCGTCTTTGAGACAACGTCATGTTGTTTTGTTCAATCGATGAACTCCACTTCCTTCATATAGCCGAACACTTTCGGAAAGTATTTGTCATTAAATAACTCTGAAAGCGTCTCCCAAGACATCTTTGAGTCTTGGTGGATGGAGTGCAACTTCACGAGACTCCCACCGATGATACGCCTCGCCACGGAACATAAAGGTGGCGAATGGAACCTTCTGTTCCTCCGTGCATCCCAGACATCGAATATCTTGGTAATTTGTTTGACCCGTGTTTCCGCCATGATCGGATCGGCTTTCCCTTAAATTACGGTGGTCCCAACTCTTTGAAGCTGCTTGGGTTGTGACAACTTGTGGTTCTTATCATTTCCTCTGTATTTTGAACACGAGTTTCCCTCGTGCGATTTTGCATGAGCTGAAAAACTTCTAAACATCCCTCGTTCATCATCTGCTTTCGATGGTGTTGTTCACGGGAGGAACATTGCCCGACTGTTACGTTTCTCCTCGTTGGTGAGTCTGAGGCATCTCCACGGTCTCATTTCCATTGTTAATATTCTCGATCGACATTCTCAAATCTTGTCATATAACAAGGGTTAATTAAGGAAATCAATATATCACATAATATCCTATATCTTGACCAACTAACAAATAAGCTTAGGTAGGACACACTAGCGAAGGATTTACTCGTCTCTCCCTCTAGTTCTATTCCCGATCTCATGGGAGATCGTATCCTAACTACGATACCAAGCTGTGGCGCCCCCAAAATAGGTATACATCACCTATTACGAGTTGTCGATACGTGATGCGAAACAACTACAACTTTATTATTACAACGATAAAAGCTGTGAGTTTGAATACAAATATTATCTTCTGACAATATCTATACTCAAATAAATCCTCATCACATTTATTGATACATTATTTTACAAAAATGGTGAGGACTACTAAACAATCCTTTCTAAAACCTTCATTCCATACCCAGGCTAAATACTGTTATATTCTCGCCTCCACGAGAAAAATGGAACAAAAAGGAAAAGGGTGAGCTCAACTAGCTTCGATAAAGAATATTATGACTAAGATAATATCTGACAAATTATCGTTAGTCTTCAACGAGGAAAAATATAATAGAATCTGATAGACAACAAATTTTAAATCAATATTACATAGTGAAAATAATAATTCATTAGAAGAGTTAAGTAGAGAATGCAAACTACTATCTTACATGTATGAATTTAAAAGTTCATCGTCTCTATCTTTTATCCTGTAACATCAATCAATATACATCTCGGAATCAAATATTCATCTTTTGCACTTCTGGCGAAAGATATTCATCGATTAGTCATGTTCATTTAAACACACATTCATCTTTTACTACTGGGCCAAAGATATTCTTGAAATCATTCATCTTTGCACTACTGAGCCAAAGATATTCTTAAGAAATCATTCATCTTTTTGCTACTGGGCAAAGATATTCCATAATATCATCATTTAAGGCGAGGATGATGAAAAATATTTTTTAAAAAAGCGAATCCAGGTGAAACAAAATGACAAGGATTAAGGATTAAGGATTAAATACTTGGTTTTATCCACGTCAAAAATACCTCAAAAATAATCATAGTGGTGTAAAATTCAAGAATGATCAAAACATGGATCTGATCGAGTTAGTATCCGGAATAGATGTTTTAGACGAAAAGAAGAAATTTTATTTTTTAATTGAATAATCTTAGTATATCGTGAATAGTCTTAGTATCGTGAATAGTCTTGCGATATCGTGAATTATAAGACCGAATTTTATGAAATAAAAGTATTCAATTTTCTATTTAGTAAATGGTTAAATTGATAAAAGGTTAAAGTTAAAATTAAGATATATGAATTTTTTCAAAGTATACGTGTGGTTATATTATATTCGATTGGTGGGAGAATATTCGGTTTAGCGAGGAATATTACGTCTGACGGCTCAATCATTGGTGGACCCGATAGCGAAATTATTATCCCATGCTTGAGAAAAGCGACAAAAATATTTTATTAAAATAACGGCGGAAGTTTTCTGGTTGATCTTTGTTGAACTACTTCGGTAGTAAAAAATGCGATGTCTGGCGTTGTTGCCTGATAGCACACGGTATTACACGATATTTTTTCAATTATTGATTCTTACGTGAAAGCACTACTCGATAATTATTCACGATAATTCTTGTTCGATATTTTATTTTATTGATTGATAATTCTTTGTGTTGATATTTTATTATTGTTGTTCGATAATTATCAACTTTGCCGATATTTTCCATTATCGGATCGATAATTCATATTATTTGAATAATATTATTAGATAGCATTATTGGCAATGTCTAGAAAGTTACATCGAGGAGAGGTTTGGTCACCTAATTGCTTGGCGCCCGATGAGAGAATTCTTATTGGAAAGCCCCTCTTTCTGAGGAGCGGCTTTGGTTGTCGTAAATGTGATTACGTAATATTATTTGTGAATAATTAATTATTGATTCATGTGATAAGAAAATATTTATTTGATGTGGATATAAATGATGGATTTATTTATGTGGTTATAAGTGAAGGAATTAATGATGAGGTGTTTTATCGGTATTTGTCGAAATGGAGAACAAAATATGGGATTTTCGAGAAAATTAGTTTATTACTTGATTTTGTAAAATCCATAACTCTTTAATATATAATGAATTAAGAGATGAGCCATATATCAAAAGAAAGCCCTAAAGTAAGCTAAGCTGTAGAAATTTGAATCACCCAAAAATTCTTTGTAGATATTTCATTGGTGAAATTTTGAATGAAATCTGGTCAGAAGGACTAATAGTCCGAAAAATCGGTGTTCTTGACTATATTGCGTGAGTTATAAATTTTGATCCGACCGTTGGATCGTTGTAATTTTGGATATGTTATACATATATAAGTTGAGTATATGTCCACAAATTTTGAACCGTTAAAAATGAGCGTATGATTTGTTATGAATTTTAAGAGAGTAATCGATTAGGAAATTAGGTTTTGGTGGAAAATTCTAGAATTGAGTGGGCTCCACTCTTGGTTGTTAGGGAAGATGGCTGATTTTTGGTGGGTGGAATAGTAGCGAGTAAAGCCATCGGTGGCAGGTCGAAATCTGCCTTGGTAGGGCTAACATTTTCCTATAAATAGAGGCTAAGTTAAATTGAAAATCACACCGAAACATAAGTTTCTCTCTTTTTTCTCTCTAGATTATTGAGTGTATTTTGTGAGTATTTAGATACTTGGTGAGTTGATATTCATCGGTCTGAGTTTCCTTGATGTCGTATCCAGATATCCGGTCGAGAAGTCTTTGCTTTCTTTTGAGGTAAGGGATAGTAAGGGATAGTAAGGGATATTATTTTTTTTCGTAATGATATTATTTCTTGATATCATTATCTTTGAAATATTAGTTGAAACTTTTTATCAAATTTGGAACTTTTTTCATATCGGGGTTCTTATTCACGAGTTCTTATTCACGAGTTACTATTCATGATTCTTATTCACGATTCTTATTCACGAGTCTTATTAATGAAAGCGTGAAGATGTTTTTTTGGAATTTCTATCTTTTGGTGTCAGATTCTTATTCACGTTATCTGACTTTATTCACGTATCTGACCTATTCACGAATCTGGCCTTATTCATAGAAAAATGAAAATTTTTCTTTTAAATCTAAAATATCTATTACGGATACTAGCTTTGATTGTATCCATGTTTTGATCATTCTTGAATTTTACACCACTATGACTATTTTGAGGTATTTTTTGGATGTATAGATTAGGAGTTATGGATTTTATGAGAAAAGACTATTTTAAAAGTAACTATTTATAACTCCTTGCGGTTAACTCCAAAATTGATGAAATTTTTATTGAGAGTACATCTATATAATATCGATTACTCTCGTGAATTTGAATTTTTGGATAAAAGTACAATTTATGATAAATGTTTAAATATTAGGTGGTTTTGGCCGTATATGAAAAATAGTAAATGAATTTTTAAAATTTCGAGAAAATATATATTCAATATGGGACTATTTTATACTAAATCCCGGAAAAAAAATATTTTTAGGCTGATTTGGTATTTTTCATGAAAATGTTCTAGTTATGAGTAAATGAATTAAATATGTTATGTGAAGTAAGAAAATTAGAAAATATGATTTTAAGGTTTGAGAATCATATATAGGTATATCTGATTTTGATGAGGGTTTTGGTTATTGGTGATGAAATTTTATGAGTTTGGCATTTTATGATGATTAAATGCATTAATTAGTAAAGTGTAAACAATTTAATTAAATTGTTTATAAGTTTAAGAAATGATTAAAATATTATTATAATATTAATAATATTAGATTATGAGATTTCTAAGTGATTTATAACATTTGGATTAAGGTGTTATAAATATGGATATGAATTATTGATGAATATCTTTGGCTTGTAATCTGAAGATGGCTTGTTGATGAATATCTTTGGCTTTTGTAGTGCAAAAGATGAATTATTGATGAATATCTTTGGCTTGTATGTCTGAATGACTTGTTGATGAATATCTTTAGCTTTGTAGTGCAAAGATGAATTATTGATGAATATCTTTGGCTTGTAATGCAAAGATGACTTGTTGATGAATATCTTTGCTTTGTAGTGCAAGATGAATTATTGATGAATATCTTTGGCTTAATGCAAAGATGACTTGTTGATGAATATCTTTTGGCACATAGTGCAGATGAATTATTGATGAATATCTTTGGCTCGTAATGCAAAAGATGACTTGTTGATGAATATCTTTGCTTTGTAGTGCAAAGATGAATTATTGATGAATATCTTTGGCTCGTGTGCAAAAGATGACTTGTTGATGAATATCTTTGCTTTGTAGTGCAGATGAATTATTGATGAATATCTTTGGCTCGTAATGCAAAGATGACTGTTGTTGAATATCTTTGCTTTGTGGTGCAAAGATGAATTATTGATGAATATCTTTGGCTCGTAATGAAAGATGACTGTTGTTGAATATCTTTGCTTTGTAGTGTAAAGATGAGCTGTTGATGAATATCTTTGACCCGTGGTGCGAAGATGAATTTATTAATATGATTATGAGCGAGGCTGTGATTTGGTATAACCATGATATTTGATGTTTCGGTAAAGGCAATTGATGAAAATTATCTTAGATCTGGATGAGAAGAGAATTTAGAATCACAATTATGATTATGAGTTATTCATATGATTGTGGAAAGAACTGTTGATTGATGTTCTGAGGGATAAAATATTGTTGGTGGACTTTTAACGTGGAAGACGATAGACTTTATAGTCTATTTGACTCTTCAATGGATTGCTCATTCATTGCAACTATGGTTGAAAAGTTTTATCATCTACCATATGTTCTAAATCTACGATTTATTCTTGATGAAGACTATTGATAATTTATTTATCTTTAGTCATAATATTCTTTCTTGAGCTAGTTGTGCTCACCCTTTTGTTTCACAATTCCTTTCGGGTAATAAAAGTGTATTTGGGTGACGGGGGATAGCGAGGAATAGAGTGGTGGTCTATAGATGTTGAGGTGAGGTGAATTTAACTTGGAAGGTGTTTTGTCACTGCTCATACAAGATGTCTAATGACATCTGACCTCGTGTTATCATAAGACATGGTTGTCTTCATCAACTTCTTGAGTATATTTACAAGCTTACTATATAATCTTGGTGTTTGTTTGGAGTATAATACCCGATTAGAGGCGGTGGAGATAATGATATGTCGAGAGAAGACTCACCATTGGGAAGAATATGATAGTAATCTTCTCGTTTTTTCTTTGGGGTCTATTAGATTGACGAGGATAATTACGTGGCCATATGATATCTACCATAACCTAAAAGCATGGCCTCCATTATACGAAGGTTTCCTTGAGCACTTCCCAAAGATTCTAATTTCTAAAAGCAGTTTTGGTTGTACCTTTATATAAGGTGTCATGGTGGCGTGTTATCGAGTTGGTGTCGAGAGTTACATTTGGTATATATTGGTATCCAAACTCACGACATATGTGTTGTTGTATTTTGCCTTCTGATTGTTGTAATAAAGTTGTAGTTATTTTTACGTACCATATATTTGGCGACTCGAGAATGGGTTGGATGGAATGGACCTATTTTGGGGTTGTTACATTTAGTATCGAGCTTAGGGATATGATCTCTGGCGGAGATCGGGAATAGAACTAGGAGGGAGAGATGAGTAAATCCTTCATTTAGTGTGTCCTACTTTGCTTAATTGTTGGTCGGTCGTAATATCGGGATATTATGTGATATATTAATTTGTTCAATTAACCCTTGTTTTGAAGTTGTATTACAGAATGATATCTGAAATACGGGAGATGAGCAATGGAGAAATCATGAGGGCGGGGAAGATGGAAACAAGGTATTCTCAACTCTTTGAAATACCGATGCGTAAATTTGAGGGGCGAAATTTCATAAGGAGGGAGATTGTAAGACCGAATTTTATGAAATAAAAGTATTCAATTTTCTATTTAGTAAATGGTTAAATTGATAAAAGTTAAAGTTAAAGGGTGATATATGAATTTTTTTTCAAAGTATGCAGTGGTTATATTATATTCGATTGGTGGGGAATATATTGGTTTAGCGAGGAATATTAAATTACAATATTACGATGGCTCAATCATTGGTGGACCCCCATAGCGAAATTATTGTCGGATGGAGAAAGCGACAAAAATATTTTATTAAAATAACGGCGGAAGTTTTACTGAATTGATCTTTGTTGAACTACTTTCGGTAGTAAAGAATGCGATGTCTGGCGTTGTTGCGATGCTTGCGCGGTATTACCACGATATTTTTTCAATTATTGATTCTTACATTGAGAAGGCACTTTCGATAATTATTACGATAATTCTTATTCAATATTTTATTTATTGATTCAATAATTCTTTGTGTTGATATTTTATTATTGTTGTTCGATAATTATCAACTTGCCGATATTTTCCATTATCGGATCGATAATTCATATTATTTGAATAATATTATTAGATAGCATTATTGGCAATGTCTAGAAAGTTACATCGAGGAGGTTTGGTCACCTAATTGCTTGCGCCGATGAGGAGAAATTCTTATTGGAAAGCCCCTCTTTCTGAGGAGCGGCTTTTGTTGTCGTAAATGTGATTACGTAATATTATTTGTGAATAATTAATTATTGATTCATGTGATAAGAAAATATTTATTTGATGTGGATATAAATGATGGATTTATTTATGTGGTTATAAGTGAAGGAATTAATGATGAGGTGTTTTATCGGTTATTTGTCGAAATGGAGAACAAAATATGGGATTTTCGGAAAAATTAGTTTATTACTTGATTTTGTAAAATCCATAACTCTTTAATGTATAATGAATTAAGAGATGAGCCATATATCAAAAGAAAGCCCTAGAAGTAAGCTAACTGTAGAAATTTGAATCACCCAAAATTCTTTGTAGATATTTCGTGGTGAAATTTTGAATGAAAGCGGTCCAAGGACTAATAGTCCGAAAAATCGGTGTTCTTCAGCTATATTAAATGAGTTATAAATTTTGATCCGACCGTTGGATCGTTGTAATTTTGGATATGTTATACATATATAAGTTGAGTATATGTCCACAAATTTTGAACCGTTAAAAATGAGCGTATGATTTGTTATGAATTTTAAGAGGTAAGCGATTCGGAAATTAGGTTTTGGTGGAAAATTCTAGAATTGAGTGGGCTCCACTCTTGGTTGTTGGGAAAGATGGCTGATTTTTGGTGGGTGGAATAGTAGCGGTAAAAGCCATCGGTGCGAGTCAAAATGCGCTTGGTAATGGGCTAACATTTTCCTATAAATAGAGGCTAAGTTAGAATTGAAAATCACACGAAACATAAGTTTCTCTCTTTCTCTCTAGATTATTGAGTGTATTTTGTGAGTATTTAGATACTTGGTGAGTTGATATTCATCGGTCTGAAGTTTCCTTGATGTCGTATCAGATATCCAATCGGAAGTCTTTACTCTTTTGAGGTAAGGGATAGTAAGGGATAGTAAGGGATATTATTTTTTTTCGTAATGATATTATTTCTTGATATCATTATCTTTGAAATATTGGTTGAAACTTTTATCAAATTTGGAACTTTTTCATGTCGGGGTTCTTATTCACGAGTTCTTATTCACGAGTTCTTATTCATGATTCTTATTCACGATTCTTATTCACGAGTCTTATTAATGATGAAGCGTGAAGATGTTTTTTGTGGAATTTCTATCTTTTGGTGTCGGAGTTACTTATTCACGTGTCGGCCTTATTCACGATATCTCTGACTATTCATTCATACGTATCTGACTCACTATTCACGAATCTGACTATTTCATAGAAAATGAAAATTTTTCTTTTAAATCTAAAATATCTATTACGGATACTAGCTTTGATTGTATCCATGTTTTGATCATTCTTGAATTTTACACCACTATGACTATTTTGAGGTATTTTTTGGATGTATAGATTAGGAGTTATGGATTTTATGAGAAAAGACTATTTTAAAAGTAACTATTTATAACTCCTTGCGGTTAACTCCAAAATTGATGAAATTTTTATTGAGAGTACATCTATATAATATCGATTGTACTCTGTGAATTTGAATTTTGGATAAAAGTACAATTTATGATAAATGTTTAAATATTAATTGGTTTTGGCCGTATGAAAAATAGTAAATGAATTTTTAAAATTTAGAGAAAATATATGTTCAATATGGGACTATTTTATGCTAAATCCCAGAAAAAAATATTTTGGAACTGATTTGGTATTTTTCATGAAAATGTTCTAGTTATGAGTAAATGAATTAAATATGTTATGTGAAGTAAGAAAATTAGAAAATATGATTTTATGGTTTGAGAATCATATATAAGAGGTATATCTGATTTTTTGATGAGGGTTTTGGTTATTGGTGATGAAATTTTATGAGTTTGGCATTTTATGATGATTAAATGCATTAATTAATAAATTGTAAACAATTTAATTAAATTATTTATAAGTTTAAGAAATGATTAAAATATTATTATAATATTAATAATATTAGATTATGAGATTTCTAAGTGATTTATAACATTTGGATTAAGGTGTTATAAATATGGATATGAATTATTGATGAATATCTTTGGCTTGTAATCTGAAAGATGGCTTGTTGATGAATATCTTTTGCTTTGTAGTGCAAAAGATGAATTATTGATGAATATCTTTGGCTTGCAAAGATGACTTGTTGATGAATATCTTTGCTTTTGTAGTGCAAAGATGAATTATTGATGAATATCTTTGGCTTGTAATGCAAAGATGACTTGTTGATGAATATCTTTTGCTTTGTAGTGCAAAAGATGAATTATTGATGAATATCTTTGGCTTGTAATCAAAGATGACTTGTTGATGAATATCTTTGCTTTATGGTGCAAAGATGAATTATTGATGAATATCTTTGGCTCGTGTGCAAAGATGACTTGTTGATGAATATCTTTGCTTTTGTAGTGCAAAGATGAATTATTGATGAATATCTTTGGCTCGTGTCTGCAAAGATGACTTGTTGATGAATATCTTTGCTTTGTAGTGCAAAGATGAATTATTGATGAATATCTTTGGCTCGTGTCTGAAGATGACTGTTGTTGAATATCTTTTAGCACCTAGTGCAGATGAATTATTGATGAATATCTTTGGCTCGTGTCTGAAGATGACTGTTGTTGAATATCTTTAGCTTTGTAGTGTAAAAAGATGAGCTGTTGATGAATATCTTTGACCCGTGGTGCAAAGATGAATTTATTAGTATGATTATGAGCGAGGCGTGATTTGGTATAACCATGATATTTGATGTTTCGGTAAAGGCGGTGATGAAAATTATCTTAGTCTGGATGAGAAGAGAATTTAGAATCACAATTATGATTATGAGTTATTCATATGATTGTGGAAAGGCTGTTGATTGATGTTACGAGGGATAAAATATTGTTGGTGGACTTTTAACGTGGAAAGACAATAGACTTTATAGTCTATTTGACTCTTCTAATGGATTGCTCATTCATTTGCAACTATGGTTGAAAAGTTTTATCATCTACCATATGTTCTAAATCTACGATTTATTCTTGATGAAGACTATTGATAATTTATTTATCTTTAGTCATAATATTCTTCTTTGAGCTAGTTGTGCTCACCCTTTTTGTTTCTGAATTCCTTTCGGGTATTAATAAAAGTGTAGGCTGGTCGAAGGGGGGATAGCGAGGGAATAGAGTGGTGGTCTATAGATGTTGAGGGTGAGGTGAATTTAACTTGGAAGGGTGTTTTGTCACTATCATACAAGATGTCTAATGACATACAACCTCGTGTTATCATAAGACATGGTTGTGCTCATCAACTTCTTGAGTATATTTACAAGCCTACTATATAATCTTGGTGTTTGTTTGGAGTATAATACCCAATTAGAGCGATGGAGATAATGATATGTCGAGAAGACTCACCATTGGGAAGAATATGATAGTAATCTTCTCGTTTTTCTTTGGGGTCTATTAGGTTGACCAAGGATAATTACGTGGCCATATGATATCTACCATAACCTAAAAGCATGGCCTCCCATTATGCGAAGAAGGTTTCATGAGCACTTCCCAAAGATTCTAATTTCTAAAAGCAGGTTTTTATTTGTACCTTTATGTAAGGTGTCATGGTGACGTGTTATCCAAGTTGGTGTCGAGTTACATTTGGTATATATTGGTATCGAAACTCACGGCATATGTGTTGTTGTATTTTGCACTTCTGATTGTTGTAATAAAGTTGTAGTTATTATTTTACATTACCATATATTTGGCGACTCGAGAATGGGTTGGATGGAATGGACCTATTTTGGGGTTGTTACATGAATAGTAACTCAGACACCAAAAGATAGAAATTCTACAAAACATCTTCACGCTTACGTGAATAGTACTTGTGAATAGTAACTTCGTGAATAGTAACTTCATGAATAGTAACTTTCATGAATAGTAACTAGTGAATAGTAACTCATGAATAATAACCCATGAATAAGTACCCCAGAGCATGAAAAAGTTCCAAATTTGATAAAACTTGAGATCAACATTTCGATATAATGATATTGAAGAAATAATATCATTCTGAAAAAAATAATATCCACTTACCTCGAAAGCAGCGATCTTACATTTGGAATAACAATGAATGAACTTGCAGCACTATAGCAATACTCAAAGTATACTCAAAATACTCACAAGAATAAACGATAATATAGAGAGAGAAAACTTGAGTTTAACGTGTGATTTTCAATTCTAACCTAAGCACCTTATTTATAGGAAAATCTTAGAACACCAAAGCGAAAATTTAATAAAATATTAATATAATATATATTAAATTCTTACGCCCTCTGACCATCTGACCATCTGAATTCAGCCACTAATAATGACAAAAACAAAAAAAACGTTTTTGTTATTAAAATTAATTAAAACTTTCAAAAATCAATTATTTGAACTTGAACTTCAATAATTCATAATAAATAGCCCTTTCATCAGAAAATTCGAATCTCATGAGTTTTTATAGGAAATTCAATTCTCTACAACTTTGTAGAAGAAAGTTTTCCAAATTCAAACAAAATCGAAAGAAATCCACAAGCAGGCGATTTTACATTTATAATCAAATTTCATCGATAAATGGGGTCCACCGACATGTTTAACATGTTTTAAACATTTATTGCAACAAAAATACTCTTCCTCCTCGTATACTCATATATCCCACATTAGTTGTAAAAATATCACCGTTAATTTATTATTAAAATAATATATTTAAATGAATTATTTTATCGAGAAAAAGATAAAATATTAATTTTCAACAATTGTCATTTTAAAAATTTTCTCCATCTATATCCACATAAAATCAATATTTTCCTCATCATATAAATCAATAATTAATTATTCACAAATAATATTACGAGAATCACAATATTGACAACCGGTTCGCCTCAGAAAGAGGGGCTTTCGATAAGAATTTCTTCTTCTTGCCGCAATTAGGTGACCAAACCTCTCCTTGAAGCGAACTTTCTAGACATTGCCAATAATGTTATCTTATAATATTATTCGATAATATGAATTATTGCTTCGATAATGAAAAAATCTTGTGTAATGACAATTATTGAAACAACAAATATAAAATATCAACACAATGATTATTAACTCGATAAAATCTTTGAGCGATAATTCTGTGTAACCATTATTGAGTAGTGCCTTCTTACGTAAGAATCAATAATTGGTGCAATCTGGTATCTTGTTGCTTTCGACAACGCGTATTAGTGTGTTTTAACCATGGGTATTCAACGATATTAACGGTAACAACTACTGTAGTTATTTAAAAACAACTTATATTTGTCGTTTTCTTCATCCAATAAACTTTCCGTTATGGGGCCCACACATTGGCTGCTTGTGATAAATACGAATATTCAAAGCGATCTGAATATTCCACGACCAAACGAATATTCCCAGAAAATAATGAATATTTTATAACCACTTGCTTATTTTGAAATATTTGCGTATTTAACCTTAACTATCCACATTAATCAAATCAACCCTTACTATTTCAAAATAATAAATAAAGGAAATTCCTTTTATTTAAAAAATTTGAGGTCTTCTGACCAAGTATAGGGTGACCATATACAAAGTTATTCAAATGAAATAATAAGAAATGGAATAACAATGTTCTTTTCATGAATAAGAAAGAATAACACCCACGACAGAGTACAACAAATAATATTCCCTACCTTAGAAAAGCGAATATTGGAAAAGTGAAGTAGCAGAATACTTTTCTTCTTTCTCTCTATAGTTTCTCTCTACAGAGTTTGATGAATTAAGTAAGAAATAATGAAGGAATGAAACTTTATTTATAGAAAAAAGCGAGGGTGACTCTTGAGTGTATGAAGGTCAAAATGACTCTTAGTAATATTGAAGAGAAACTACTATTATTTGCGAAGGGTAATTAACCTTTGGAACAAGAAGAGACAGTTAACTCTTGGTAATATTGAAGGACAACTACTTATTTGCGAAGGGTAATTAACCTTTGGAACAATCAAGAAGGCGATTAACTCTTGGTAATATTGAAAGGACAACTACTATTTACTGAAGGGGTAATTACTATTGTGAAGGTAAATACTATTGAAGAAGGTAATTACTATTGACGAAAGTAAATACTATTATTGAAGGTAAATACTATTGAAGAAGGTAATTACTATTGTGAAGGTAAATCTATTGAAGAAGGTAATTATTATTGTGAAGGTAAATACTATTGACGAAGGTAATTACTATTCACAAAGGTAATTACTATTCACAAAAGTGTAAGACCAGAAATTTTTTTAATAAAAGGAATTTCCTTTATTTATTATTTTGAAATAGTAAGGGTTGATTTGATTAATGTGGATAGTTAAGGGTTAAATCATGAATATTTCAAAATAAGCAAGTGGTTATAAAATATTCATTTTGTCGGGGAATATTAGTTTGGTCGTGGAATATTAAATCTTTGTCGGGGAATATTAAATGCGACGGTAGCGACCATATGTGTGGGCCCATAACGAAGCGATTGGATGAAGAAAGCGACAAATATAAGTTGGTTAAAAATAACGGCGTAGTTATTCTGAGATTAAGGCATTGGAATACGGTTGGTTAAAATACGATGTCTGGCGTGGTTGCTTGCGATACGGTATTGCATATTGTTGAATTATTGATCCTTACGTGAAAGGCCTTTACTCGATAATTTTCACGATGAATTCTTGTTCGATATTTTA
Organism: Panax quinquefolius; assembly: GCA_020205615.1. Taxonomy (NCBI): domain Eukaryota; kingdom Viridiplantae; phylum Streptophyta; class Magnoliopsida; order Apiales; family Araliaceae; genus Panax; species Panax quinquefolius. The sequence continues at coordinate 12,758,923 of CM035173.1, read as the reverse complement.
TTTTATTGATTGATAATTCTTTGCGTTGATATTTTATATTATTGTTGTTCGATAATTGTCAACTGCATTATCTTCATTATCGGATCAATAATTCATATTATTTGAATAATATTATTAGATAGCATTATTGGCAATGTCTAGAAAGTTACATCGAGGAGGGTTTGGTCACCTAATTGCGGCGCCGATGAGGAGAAATCCTTATCGGAAAGCCCCTGCTTTCTGAGGAGCGGCTTTGGTTGTCATAATTGTGATTACGTAATATTATTTGTGAATAATTAATTATTGATTCATATGATAAAGAAATATTTATTTTATGTGGATATAAATGATGGATTTATTTATGTGGTTATAAATGAAGAAATTATGTTGAGGTGTTTTATCGATATTTTATCGGATTGGAGTATTAAAAATTAAATCGGGGTTTTGAGATATATTGCGGGGGGTTATAATTTTTAATCAAATAGTTGGATTATGGTAATTTTGGGTATGTTATACATACATAAGTTGAGTATATGTCCACAAATTTTGAGCGTTAAAAATTCACGAATGATTTGTTATGAATTTTAAGAGGTGTCGATTCGAAAATTAGGTTTATAATTGATTTTGGTGGAAAATTCTAGAATTGAGTGGGCCCCACTTGTGGTTGGTGAAGAAATGTGCTGAATTTTATTTCAAATGTGGTGGGTGGCAATAGTAGCGAGTAAAGCCATCGGTGGCAGTCGAAATGCTGCTTGGTGAATTAACATTTTCTATAAATAGAGGTTAAGTTAGAATTGAAAATCACACGAAAACAAAGTTTTCTCTCTTTCTCTCTCTATATTATTGGCGTATTTTGTGTAGTATTTAGATACTTTGAGAGTTCTTTGTTGAATCTGAAGTTCCATTCGACATCACTTGAGCCTTTCCTTAGGAAATCTTGATTCTTTGAGGTAAGGGATATTATTTTTTTTTCGTAAATGATATTATTTCTTGATATCATTATCTTTGAAATATTGATCTGAAGTTTTATCAAATTTGGAACTTTTTCATGTCGGGTTTCTTATTCATGAGTTCTTATTCACGAGTTCTTATTCATGAGTTCTTATTCACGAGATTCTTATTCACGAGTCTTATTAAGTGAAGCGTGAAAATGTTTTTTTATTGGAATTTCTATCTTTTAGTGTCGAGATTCTTATTCACGTATCACGGTATTATTCACGTCACGGCACTATTCACATTATTCATCGAAAAATAAAATTTCTTCTTTTAAGTCCAAAATATCTATTTTGGATACTAGCTTTGATTGTATCCATGTTTTGATCATTCTTAAATTTTACACCACCATGATTATTTTTGAGGTATTGTTGGACATGGATAAAACAAAATCTGAATCATTAATCCTTAATCCTTGTCATTTTGTTTCCTTTGGATTAGTTCTTTAAAATATTTTCATCATCCTCGGTCTTAAATGATGATATTATTGAATATCTTTGGCTGTAGTGCAAAAGATGAATGATTTCTGAAGAATATCTTTGGCTGTAGTGCAAAGATGAGCAGTGTTTAAATGAACATGATCGGTGATGAATATCTTTGGCCTTTAGTGCAAAGATGAGCAGTGTTGAGATGAACATGATGGAATTGATGAATATCTTTGGCACAGTAGTGCAAGATGAATATTTGATTTGAGATGAATATTGATTGATGTTCTGAGGATAAAATATTGATGATGGATTTTTATTAAATTCATAGATTATAGTAGATTTCATTCTCTACGTAACTCTTACATGAATTATTATTTCAATGCGAATATTGATCTGAAACTTGTTGTCTATTGTATTATTAAATTTTTCCTGTTGAAGACTAACGATAATTTGTTGTATATTATCTTAGTCGTAATATTCTTCTTGAGCTAGTTGAGCTCACCCTTTTCCTTTTTGTTCCATTCTTCTCGGGAGGCGAGAATATAAGCGATGCAGTCGGGGTATGGAATGAAGGTTTTAGAAAGGAATGTTTAGTAGTCCTCACCATTTTTGTAAAATAATGTATCGATAAATGTGATGAGGATTTATTTGAGTATAAATATTATACAGAAGATAATATTTGTATTTAAACTCACATTTCTTGTTGTAATAATAAAGTTGTAGTTGTTTACGTACCATGTATTGACAACTCGAAATGGGTGATGTATACTTATTTTGGGGGCGTCGCGGTTGGTATCGAGCTTAGGGATATGATCTCTGGCGGAGATCGGGGAATAGAACTAGGAGGGAGAGCAGAGTAAATCCTTATTTAGTGTGTCCTACTAAGCTTATTTGTTAGTTGGTCGGGTATATAGGGATATTATGTGATATATTGATTTCCTTAATTAACCCTTGTTTTATGGCGATGTTTGAGAATGTCGTGAGAATATTAACGATGGAGTAAATGAGGCCGTGGAGATGCACTGTCTTTACCAGCGAGGAGAAGCGTCTGCAACAGTGGCAATGTTCCTCCATGAAACAACACCCTTGGAAGCGAGATGATGAGCGAGGGGATGTTTAGAAGCTTTTTGCGATTCATGCAAAATCGAACGAGGAGACTTCGTGTTCAAAATCTGAGGAGAAATGATAGCGATTCACGGGTTGTCACAATGACGCGATTCGAAAGTTGGGGACCACGAATTTAAGGAAAGCGAGATCGATCATGGCGGAAACATGGGTCAAACAAATTACGAAGATATTCGATGTCTTGGGATGCGGGAGAAACGAAGGTTCCATTCGCCACCTTTATGTTAAAATGTGGCGAAGCGGACTCTTCTTGGTGGGAGTGCGTGAAGCGTACCCATCCGGTACTTTTCGGCGTGTCTTGGGAGGCGTTTGAGAGACTATTTAATGACAAATACTTTCACGAAAGTGTTAAATCGTATGAAGGAAGTGGAGTTCATCAGTTAGAGCAAAACAACATGGCGGTGTCTCGATGCGAGGCAAAGTTTGCGAGTTATCGGTTTGCACCTCATTTGGTGGAGAATGAGGAGCGTATGGCGGATGTTTCTTAGAGGTTTGAAACCCGGCGTCGTCGATATCTCATTTCTCATAAACTTTCTCTTTATTCGAGATGTTGTAAGCGAGGCTCAATTATTAGGCGAGATAACGAAAATACGGTCAACCGAGGACCATAACGAGGATCGTACCGAGATAGCGATCAGCGAGAATAATGATAACTGCGGAGAAAAAAGAATGATGACGAAATGGTAACCACTCTGGTGGTAATCATGGTCGTGAAAAGCGAAAGAAGCGAGTCGGGAGGAGATTTTAAAGAGGAGATTTAACAACGACTATGTGAAGGCAGCGGTCTTGTGACAAGCTGGTTCTAAGGGAGGAAGCGACCACCGGTCGTATCTTCTGAAATCACGGAAAAGAGGACATATCGGTCAAAGCGCCCTAGCAGTTCAAGGTATGCTATAGTTGTGGAAAGGAAGGACATATCGCTCGAATTATGCGATGTAGAAACCTAGTTCAGCGAGGGACGGTGACTCGAAAAACATCCCGAAAAGTCAAAATCAGCGATTAGGAAGAAGCGTTTGTTGTGGTGATGGTCATAATCGAGAACCAAGCGAGGTGATCACGGGTAAGCTATTTATAAATTCTTGCGAAGTTTATACCTTACTTGATCAATCTTTGGTGCTACCCATTCATTTATCTCTCCTGCATGTGCTCAGCGTTTAAACTTGACTCAGGAGAAATTAGACTTTGACTATCTGTGGAAACTCCAGTTAGGAGAAACTTTCATCACATCCATTTGTTTATAAATCTTGTTTGATTCAAGTTGGCACCATCACCTTACACATTGACCTTATCTCTTTAAAGATACTTGCTTTTGATGTGATTTTAGGGATTGATTGGTTAACTACTCATCATGCCAAAATTGATTGTTTTAAATAAGGTTGTTAGTTTTCATATTCTAACCAACTTTGTTATGCAATTCAAGCAACTAAACCATTAAAATCAATCAACATCATATCTAATCATAAAAGCTATTCGTTTATTGAAAAAGCGGATGTCAAGCTTTCTTAGCCCATGTTATGGATTTGAATAAAGACACGTCAAATTTGAATAATATTCTGTTGTTATTGACTTTCTGGCGTATTTCTGAAGAACTTCCGGTCTACCCCGAGCGTGAAGTTGAATTCTTTATTGATCTTGAACACAGTACAAGCCCATTTCTAAAACCCCATGTCGAATGGCTCTATTGAACTTGAGAGTTAAAGGTCCAACTACGAGGAATTGTTGGACATCGGTTTCATTCGTCTAGTACATCTCCTTGGGGTGCTCTGTTTTATTTGTAAAAAAAAAGAGCGGGGTATGCGACTTTGTATTGACTATCGGAATTGAACCATGTCACCATCGAGAATATGTATCCTCTACCTCGTATTGATGACTTGTTTGACCCGATTCAAGAGGCACAATTCTTTTCAAAAATCGATCTTAGATTACGGATATCATCAATTTGAAGATTAGAATGAGGATATTCAAAAGCGCCTTGAACTTCGGTATGGGCATTATGAATTCTTAGTCGTGTCTTTCGGATTAACTAATGCTCCTGCGGCTTTCATGGATATGATGAGCAACCGAGTATTCAAGGAATATTTGGATCGATTCGTTGTTGTCTTTATTGATGACATCCTTATATATTCCAAAAGTAGTGAAGATCATGAGCACCATTTGAAGCTAGTACTCGAAGGCTTCGTGAAAACAAATTATATGCCAAATTGAAGAAATCGCGAGTTACGGCTTGAGAAGTAGCATTCCTTGGGCATGTCATTGTCGAAACATGGAGTATCTGTTGATCCGTGAAGATTGAAACAATCTGAAGTTAGAACAATAAAGTCGGTGGTTGAAATCGTAGCTTTTTGGGCTTAGTTGGTTATTATCGGAGATTCGTGGAAGGGTTTTCTCGAATCGCTACTCCATTAACTTCGGCTAACTTCGAAGGATCTGAAATTCGTTTGGAAGCGAAGAATCGCGAGAAAAGTTTCCAAGAGCTTAAGAGGAGACTTATTTATTTTTGTTACAACAATACCATCTGGTTCGGATGGATTTGTTATCTCTGATGCTTGAGCAAAGGGTTAGGATGTGTTCTCATGCAGCGTGGGAAAGTCATAGCTTTATGCCTCGCGACAACTTAAAAGTATATGAGAGGAATTATCCTACTTTCGTGATCTAGAGTTAGCGTGATCGTTTTTTTAAAAGATATGGAGCACTATCATATGGGGAGAAAGTGGAGATATATTCGGATCATAAAAAGCCTTAAATATTTCTTCACTCAAAAAGAACTCAACATGCGGCAGCGACGTTGGCTCGAGCTATTGAAAGACTACGACCACACTATTCAATACCATCCTGGTAAAGCGAGCGTGGTAGTGGCGCGTTGAGTAGAAGATCATATCTTGAGAGCGAGTGCGATGATGTCAAGTATCTGCGTAGAGCCAACTTTAATAGAAAAAGTTAAGGTTGCTCGAGCCACCAGGCCGGATGATCGTATGAAGAAGAAAGTACAAGAAGGAGCTATTAGGGCGAGAATTGATGAAGAAGGAATACTTGAGTCCACTCTGAGACTTTGTGTTCTAACGACTACGATTTGAAGTACAAGATTATGATGGAGGCACACAATACACCATTTGCAATCCATCACGGAAGTACTAAAATGTATCGTGATCTTGACATACATTTTGGTGGAATAATATGAAGAGAGAGATTGCAAAGTTTATCTCGATGTGTTTAACTTGCCAACGTGTAAAGGCGACATCTAGTACCTAAGGGTCCGTTGCAACCACTTGAGATTCCGGAATGGAAGTGGGAACACATTACCATGGATTTAATTCTGGGTCTTCCTACGGTTTCTCAAGGCATCAATCTATTTGGGTTATTGTTGATAGATTAACCAAGTCTGCTCATTTCTTGCCGTCTGGGAGACTTATTCACTTGAATGTCTTGCTTTAGTATATGCGTAAATGAGATTGTGAGGTTGCATGGCATGCTGTATCCATAGTTTGGATCGTGACCCAAGATTCACTTCAAGATTTTGGGTTAGCTTGCAAAAAGCTATGGGCACGCAGTTGCGATTTAGTTAACATACCATCCCCAAAGCAGACGAGACAATCGAGAGGGTATTCAAACTCTTGAAGATTTATTAAGACTACGTGTCCTGAGACTTGAAGGGTAGTTGGGATAAGTATTTACCATTGGTGGAATTCTCCTACAACAACAGATTATCGAGCAAGTATAGGTGTGGCTCCATTGAAGCATTATATGGGCGAAAATGTCGTTCTCGATATGTTGGGATGAGGTGGGTGAAGCAACATTGTTGGGACCCGAGATTAAATGCGTATGACTACTAGAAAAGATCCAAATGATTCGACAACGTATACAAAGCGGCTCAAGATCGACAAAAGAGTTATCGCGGATCTTCATCGAAAGGGCGTGGAATTTAATGTAGGGGATCATGTATTGTTGCGAGTTGCTCCATGGAAGGAAGTTACAAGATTTGGGAAGAGGAAAAGCTCGATCCACGATTTATTGGTCCATTTCAAATTCTTGACCGAGTAGGAAATGTAGCTTATAGACTTGCGTTACCTCCAGTATGTCTAAATGTTCATAATGTGTTTCACGTATCTCATACTTAAATAAATATGTGAAAGACCCGAACCACGTTATTGAGTTAGAACCGGACGAGATAATGAAGAAGACTTAACGTATGAGGAGGTACTGTCAAGATCTTGGATAGGAAGGAACATGTCCTACTGTATGAAAGGTCATACCACCAAGTTAAAGTTTTGTGGAGGAATCATCTTATAGAGAAATGACACAGGGAATTGGAAAGCGGAAATGAAAGCGAGTATCCTCACCTTTTGAAACACCGAGTACGTCGTCGAATTTAGAGGGCGAAATTTCATAAGGAGGGAGGTTGTAAGACCGAATTTTTTTTAAATAAAAAGAATTTCCTTTATTTATTATTTTGAAATAGTAAGGGTTGATTTGATTAATGTGGATAGTTAAGGGTTAAATCATAAATATTTCAAAATAAGCAAGTGGTTATAAAATATTCATTTTGTAGGGGAATATTAGTTTGGTGGTGGAATATTAAATGTCTTTGTCGGGAATATTAAATGCTGACGACAGCGACCATGTGTGTGGGCCCCATAACGAGCGATTGGATGAAGAAAGCGACAAATATAAGTTGGTTAAAAATAACGGCGTAGTTATTCTGAATAAAATTGTTGGAATACCCGGTGGTTAAAATCGATGTCTGGCGTGGTTGCCTTGCGATGCAGCGGCGGTATTGCATGCATTGTTGTTGAATTATTGATCCTTACGTGAAGGCCTTTACTCGATAATTTTCCACGATGAATTCTTGTTTCGATATTTTATTTTATTGATTCAATAATTCTTTGCGTTGATATTTTATATTATTGTTGTTCAATAATTGTCATTTGCACATTATCTTCATTATCGGATCAATAATTCATATTATTTGAATAATATTATTAGATAGCATTATTAGCAATGTCTAGAAAGTTACATCGAGGAGAGGTTTGGTCACCTAATTGCGCGCTTGATGAGGAGAAATCCTTATCGGAAAGCCCCTCTTTCTGAGGAGCGGCACGTTGTCATAATTGTGATTACATAATATTATTTGTGAATAATTAATTATTGATTCATATGATAAAGAAATATTTATTTTATGTGGATATAAATGATGGATTTATTTATGTGGTTATAAATGAAGAAATTATTGTTGAGGTGTTTTATCGATATTTTATCGGATTGGAGGTATTAAAAATTAAATCGGGGGTTTTGAGATATATTGCGGGGTTATAATTTTTAATCCGACCGTTGGATTGTAGTAATTTTTGGGTATGTTATACATACATAAGTTGAGTATATGTCCACAAATTTTGAGCCGTTAAAATTCACGAATGATTTGTTATGAATTTTAAGAGGTGTCGATTGAAAATTAGGTTTATAATTGATTTTGGTGGAAAATTCTAGAATTGAGTGGGCCCCACTTGTGGTTGGTGAAGAAATGTGCTGAATTTTATTTCAAATGTGGTGGGTGGCAATAGTAGCGAGTAAAAAGCCATCGGTGGCAGGTCAAAATCTGCTTGGTAGAATAACATTTTCTATAAATAGAGGGTTAAGTTAGAATTGAAAATCACACCGAAACAAAGTTTTCTCTTTCTCTCTCTCTATATTATTGAGCGTATTTTGTAAGTATTTAGATACTTTGAGAGTTCTTTGTTCGATCTGAGTTTCATTCGACATCACTTGAGCCTTTCCTTAGAAATCTTGATTCTTTGAGGTAAGGGATATTATTTTTTTTCGTAATGATATTATTTCTTGATATCATTATCTTTGAAATGTTGATCTGAAGTTTTTATCAAATTTGGAACTTTTTCATATATCGGGTTACTATTCATGAGTTCTTATTCACGAGTTACTTATTCATGAGTTACTATTCACGATTCTTATTCACGAGTCTTATTAAGCGAAGCGTGAAAATGTTTTTTTTGTGGAATTTCTATCTTTTGGTGTCGGAGTTACTATTCACGTGTCGGCCTATATTCACGTATCTGACACTATTCACGATATCTGACCTATTCATAAAAAATAAAATTTCTTCTTTTAAGTCCAAAATATCTATTTTGGATACTAGCTTTGATTGTATCCATGTTTTGATCATTCTTGAATTTTACACCACCATGATTATTTTTGAGGTATTGTTGGACATGGATAAAACAAAAGTACTGAATCATTAATCCTTAATCCTTGTCATTTTGTTTCCTTTGGATTCGTTCTTTAAAAATATTTTCATCATCCTCGGTCTTAAATGATGATATTATTGAATATCTTTGGCACAGTAGTGCAAAGATGAATGATTTCTGAAGAATATCTTTGGCTTGTAGTGCAAAGATGAGCAGTGTTTAAATGAACATGACCATGGTGATGAATATCTTTGCACTTTAGTGCAAAGATGAGCAGTGTTGAGATGAACATGATTGATTGATGAATATCTTTGGCTGTAGTGCAAAAGATGAATATTTGATTTGAGATGAATATTGATTGATGTTACGGGGATAAAATATTGATGATGGATTTGTTAAATTCATAGATTATAGTAGATTTCATTCTCTACGTAACTCTTACATGAATTATTATTTCATTGCGAATATTGATCTGAAAAACTTGTTGTCTATTGTATTCTATTAAATTTTTCCTGTTGAAGACTAACGATAATTTGTTGTATATTATCTTAGTCATAATATTCTTCTTGAGCTAGTTGAGCTCACCCTTTTCCTTTTTGTTCCATTCTTCTCGGGGAGGCGAGAATATAGCGATGCAAGTCGGGTATGGAATGAAGGTTTTAGAAAAGGATTGTTTAGTAGTCCTCACCATTTTTGTAAAATAATGTATCGATAAATGTGATGAGGATTTATTTGAGTATAAATATTATCAGAAGATAATATTTGTATTTAAACTCACAGCGATTTCTTGTTGTAATAATAAAGTTGTAGTTGTTTACGTGCAGTGTATTGACAACTTTCGAGAATGGGTGATGTATACCTATTTTGGGGCGTCACACAAAGGTAATTACTATTCACAAAGGTAATTACTATTGACGAAGAGACTCTTAGATGATGACATATATACCCCCCATAAAATAATCAAACTTACCACAAACGTCTCATAATGCACTCTTTTATACACATCAGGATTGAATAAATATTACCACAAATCATTTTATTTTTAATCAACACATTTTAATCTTTCAACAATTATTAATCATTTATAACTTGTCGTCTCAATTAATAATATAACATATTATACGATGATCTTTGTGATAATAATTGAATCAATAATATAAGAGATATGATCGTGATTCTTATCAGCGAATAATAATTGAGTATAGCTAAGTGACTTCTCACGTAAGCAATAATCAATACTGCGTGTCTTCTTATCTGACGCCAGACGTATTCTTTGTACTTTTACCAAGGGTAGTTCAACAGCTTTAACTTGTAACACTTGGTAGTTATTTTTATAGAAAGATAATTTTGTAGTTTTCTAACTACGATAATACTTTTGTTAATGGGGTCACTAATGATTGAAATTGTCGTCTAATATTCTCCGACAAAAGAATATTCCCCACCAAACGAATATTTTATAACAACTTAACTTACTTTTGCAAAATTTATAAATATTACCCACAACTATAACATTATATCAAATTTATTCCATAATATTCAAAAATAATATTTATAGAAAATTCATCTTTATTTATAAAAGTTGGGGTCTTACAATCCAGATCGTCATTATCTGTTTCACCACTATCTGTATCTTGACAAGAGATGAAATTATCAGCACCACTTAGATTGTAAATTGCATTAGATTTTGCTACTTCATTGTCTGCAGGTTCATGTGAATAACGTCTATTTGAGTTAAAATCACTCTCTAGGCTCATTTGTAATGCTTCCAACATTTGTATAATTCGGACCAACATTTGTGTAACTCGGACCAGCATTTGTATAATGACCTTGCATATCTTGAAATTCAAATGGATTAAAATCTTCAAAACGATTATTATTTTGGGACATAAAATTTTCATATCCAGAGTAATTGTGTTGGTTATCTGAAAAATTATCCATCCGTAATTAAACAAAACAAAAAACAAATATTAGTAAGAAGTACCAAATACATAATATACAATAATAGTATATATTTTTCAAACTTAGAGATCAGTAAGAAACTAACGAACTTGATCGGTGTGTTATGATTGGCTTTATAGTTCAAAATATATATAGACATGAAAATTTAGAATAATAATTGAACACAATAATATTTTCATTTATTAAATAGTTGATTGGACAATACAATATTAAAGCTTGAAATGACAAATCGATAATAAAGCAATGTATTATTCAGAAAATTTTCAAAATAGACTATTCAGTAATCTGAAAAAATGATATTTTGTAGATTATACTATTCAACGTGTATTAGATTTGACAATTCATGAATAAATTATTTTTTAATTTAATTTAAAATTTTCATATATATAAATATAAGTGTACAAGATAATATTTTATAATATTTAAAATTAATTTTAGAAATTTAAATTATTTAATATAATATAATATTTAAATAAATATATTATATTATATTATATTATATTATATATATACAATTATATATTTATATGTAAATATATATAAATATATATAAAAAATTTATGCTGGAAATAGGAATATAAACGGTAAATGAGGTTAGATTGGAAATGATAAAAAAGAGTAGATTACTTTGGAAAATGTATTTGTAAACTCTGGGTCAGATAGGGAAGGAGTCCTATGCTCAGTGTGCATAACAAACTTAAACACTCCTAAATCCTAATTTTAACGAAAAGGAGAAGTCCTAATAATTTACTACTTGTACTACTAGTAAATACGCTCCTCCCCCTCCCCTCTCCTCTCACACCGTGGTGTCTGCTAAACAGCAAAGCCTCCCTGCTAACACAGTACTACTATTAGTATTTTATTACTCATAAATCACACTCCCCTCTTTCTCTCTCCTCTGTAAACCCACATTTCCAGAGAGAGAAACCCAAAATCTTAGCGACACGACGACGATTCAGATTTAAAAAGCATTCTAGAGAGAGAGAGAGACAAACAAACACCGCATTTTGAATCTTCCAAGTGAATTCATCTCTCTGTCTATCTGTATTTCTATTCATAAGGATATATTAAGTCGGAGCCCTAGAGATTGCGTTAGGAGTAGGTTTTAAGTATTTTGATGTGAGATAAAGAGTTCAGATCCGAGATGGCGGACGTTTCCGGCGACGAGGGTGGACTTTCGGCGGTTCCACAGCTGTATGCCGGTGATAATGGCGGCAATGCACGGCTGCTGATGAGTGAGGCGACGCCGACGCCATTGATGGTGTCGGCATCTTTTAGAGAAGGAAGGAGCAATTCGAGGAGGCGAGCTCCGTTGAGGCCACCGAGTTTGGACGCGGATGACTTCTTAAATTTGATGCACGGGTCGGATCCGGTGAAAGTGGAGCTCAATCGGTTGGATAACGAAGTCAGAGGTGAAGAATGCGTGCTGATCCGTTAGAGATTTTTGGTTCTTTGTTTTGATTTTGATTTGATTATTGTTACCTGCGGCTTTTTTTTTTTTTTTTTTTTGTAGATAAGGATCGAGAATTGGGCGAAGCACAAGCGGAGATCAAGGCGCTTAAGTTGTCTGAACGCCTTCGTGAAAAAGCCGTTGAAGAGGTTTTCAAGCTAATGTGATACTATTACATGTTTGTCGCAGCGTTTTGAAACTGTAAAGAACGGATTTTTATTGGTGTTATCCCACGAACTAAGAACAAAAAATTAAATTGTTTTAAAATGAAATTCTTTTTTCTTAAAGAAAATCTTAATACCAAATTTCGCTCTATCAAATTATGGAATTCAACTGTTGCAGTGTTGTTTCAGTACTTTGACAATTGGTATTCATGCCCTATTCAAATAAAAGGTGGAATTGAGCAGCTTAAGTTCTGTTCAGTTTCGAACTTTGATCTTAGTTAGCTGATATGCCACCACAAGCTGTGAATTTTTCTACATAAATTTAGGTATTAATATTTGGCATGTAGAAGTCCTCTATATATTTATATTAAAATACTTGTCCTTTTTCCTTCGGGGGCTAGAACTCGAATTATAATGTATATGTAGTTGTCTCTGTTTTGATGCTCTCTTAAGTAACTCATTCCAATTAATAGACGGTTGTCTATACTGTGAATTTTCATATGAAATCTGTTACTTTCTCTAGATATTCTCTGTTGATTATTACCTATCTTTCTTCTATATGTTTGTTAAGTTACTGTTTTGATTTGTGAGGGCTAATATCTTGCTATTGGTTCATCTGTCTTTCGATGTATAGGACTAGGTTTTTTTTTTTTCTCTTTATTTTATCACGAACTTCGTGTCTATTGATTCTGGGGCATACTTTTGAAGATAGCAATGATGATTTTTTCCCCGGAATTTTTTAATGAAGCAGTAATGCGATTTTTCATAAAAATAGAAAATAAATGAAGCAGTAATGGGATTTTTCATAAAAATAGAAAATAAATGAAGCAGTAATGGGATTTGGATCCTACTTATTACGAATTGGTTGCTTAATAATTGATGGTATGATCTGGACCATTGTAGTATGGTTTCTCAATGCATTTGCTCCTATTTTCCTGCGGTTTTTGACTGATACAAGTCATTATATTGGAAGTCTTAAATGTATAGTTAAATGCTTCAGAAACTGTTGGTTACAGGGTTCCTTAACTGATTATTGTATGGCTGTATGCTACTTGTGTCCTAGAATCCTAATGGACATAATTTTGATGACAAGCATGTTATGGATCAGATAACTCTAATATTTTTTTTTCTTGGCATATTTCTATCATTTGCTATTAATATTTAAACTGAAATGATTAGTGTGCTGACTTTTTCTGGGCCTTAAGTAGATGTCAAATGTTATCCTGTAAGTTGATTTACATAGCATATCTGCCACGGTCTCTACTCAGCCCAAGCTGTGTCCAGCCTGTAGGCATTTATAGCATTACTCATATTTAAAGGATGCAATGTTGAGATGAAGATTTTGAAATTGCATTAGCACATTTTAAGAAGATATATACCTTGAATTAGCAAAATTGAAAATATAGCTTTAGTCGTGGTAAATTTCTGATTTTGGGATTTATATGGGGGTTATATAGCAATTTTTTGTCTGTATATTTTGTCTTTGCCTAATCAAAAGAAGAAGAAGAAGAAGAATAAGTGCTATTGTCTTTTCCCCTTCTCAAATGTTATTTAGAGTCGTATGATATTCGAATTAAATCTTGCCTGATTTTTCTTACTTCCCTTTGTAACATAGCTAACTGAAGAATTGGAGAAGGCGGATGAAAAGCTCAAGTTAACGGAATCTCTTCTTGAAAGCAAAGTATTGACTGGAGCTCACCTATCATATAATTAAATTTTCATTTCCAATCACAAAATCTAAATGTAGTAAGATACCTCTTTCTTGGCAGAATCTAGAAATTAAGAAAATTAATGATGAGAAGAAGGCCTCCATGGCTGCGCAGTTTGCAGCAGAAGCCACTCTTCGAAGGGTTCATGCTGCTCAAAAAGATGATGATATGCCCCCAATCGAAGCCATCCTTGCACCCCTGGAAGCAGAGCTCAAGCTTGCTCGTCAGGAGGTATAATCTCTGAACATCTAATGATTATTAGGTTACTGAAAACAGAATATAGTGTAGTTTTATGCAGATGGTAGAGTAGGTATCACAAATTGATTTTATTACCATTGCGCTTTCCAGATTGCAAAGCTCCAGGATGACAACAAAGCATTGGATCGCCTCACCAAATCAAAAGAGGCTGCTTTACTTGAAGCTGAGAGGACTGTGCAAGTTGCATTGGCGAAGGCTTCTATGGTGGATGATCTTCAAAATAAAAACCAAGAATTAATGAAGCAGATAGAAATTTGCCAGGTATTATAGCTGTGATGCTCTTTCTCTTCTGAAGATTGCCAAAGTTTCTTCTATAATGGTTGTGCGATCTGAAAATTTTGAATACGGGTTTTTGTTTGCTTCTTGTGCGCATTAGGAAGAGAATAAAATTTTGGATAAAATGCACCGCCAGAAAGTTGCTGAAGTTGAAAAGCTCACCCAGACTGTCCGTGAGCTTGAAGAAGCGGTTCTTTCAGGCGGTGCTGCTGCAAATGCTGTGAGGGATTATCAACGAAAAGTTCAAGAGATGAATGTAATATATAAATATAAATAGCTATCGACTTTTCCTAAAACACATTCTTCATCAATGCACTGTCTGAGTAACTGATACTCAACACTAAAATTTGGTTCTTAATTTCACAGGAGGAAAGAAAAACTCTTGACAGAGAGTTGGCTCGTGCGAAAGTAACTGCAAACAGGGTGGCAGTAGTTGTAGCTAATGAATGGAAAGATGCTAATGACAAAGTGATGCCTGTAAAACAATGGCTTGAAGAAAGAAGATTCCTGCAGGCATGATAGCTTTGCTCACTTCTAATTTAAAACTTTTGAATACCAAGTTACTTTTTCTGTCTGCTATAAAAGTTTGCTCTTCTCACAGGGAGAGATGCAGCAACTACGGGACAAGCTCACTATAACTGAGCGAGCTGCAAGATCCGAAGCACAGTTAAAAGTAATAATTTGGTTTGAATTTATTATTATTCAGAACTGTTTATTTGTAGACCTTTTCGGAATCTAAATTTATTTCATGACTTTCAGGAAAAATATCAACTGCGTCTGAAAGTACTGGAAGAGACTCTGAGATCACCAAACACTAGCAGCCGCAACATATCAGATGGAAGAAGTGCAAGCAATGGTGCGTCACGTCGTCAATCACTTGGCGGAGCTGATAACATCTCCAAATTGACATCAAATGGATTTTTACCTAGGAGATCGCCATCATTTCAGCTGAGATCATCTAGCACTAGTACAATGTTGAAGCTTGCAAAAGGGACATCAAAGTCATTTGATGGTGGCACACGCTCATTGGACAGGGGTAAAATCCTTTTAAATGGTAGTCCAAGTTTTAATCTAAGCGAATCTTGTCAGGAAATCAAGGACAGTGAGACGCTTGATAGTACCTGGAAAGCAGTTCCAGATGAAAAAACCAATGAATTCACAGTAGCAGAGATAGAGGATACTGTGCCAGGATTGTTGTATGACTTGCTACAAAAAGAGGTTGTTACTTTGAGGAAAGCTGGTCATGAGAAGGATCAATGCCTTAAAGACAAAGACGATGCTATTGAGGTGGGAATTTAATAATATGATTGTTTTCACATAATATTATGTCAAATTTATGGTTCTTCTTGTTCTTCAGATGTTAGCAAAGAAAGTTGATACCTTAACGAAGGCAATGGAGGTTGAAGCCAAGAAGATGAGAAGAGAGGTAGCTGCCATGGAGAAGGAGGTAGCTTCCATGCGTGTAGACAAAGAACATGAAAATAGGGCCAAACGTTTCGGGAATTCCAAGGGTCCTGTGAACACTTCTCAGCTACTTCCAGGAAGGTATGCCTCCTTATTTTACTTGCTTTTCGTGTACTTGTAAAAAGGAATATATATATATATATATATATATATATATATATATATAGTTTGTTGCGTATAGATTTTTAAGATGCAAAAATGTTACCAATTATACAAGCATGATAACGATATGACTAGGATCTTTTCCTTTTTGTTCATTTGAGGGCTGCTATTCGTTGCTTATTATTCTGTAGATCATGCCTCTTTGCTATGCGATTTGAATCTCAATTTGAATCATGTTTTCAAGGGTTTTATCGATAACATACCTTTTATATGATGTGTAGATCATTCTTTTTCTTTCTTAATGGCTGGTGGACCCTTAGTAACCTGTTCTGGTTGGGCTACTGAAATGTTGAATGGCTGAAGTAACAAGTAGCTTAGCATTTGTTCTAACAATGGTTATTAGGAAACTATTGGAAAGATAACAAGTCATTATAATTTGCAGGAATGTAGTGCGAGGCGGGTTAACACGCAGCACCCAATAACGAGTACCCCAATTGAAGCAGTGAGGAGTAATCTGCATACGGCTTGGGTCTTCATCTTTTCCTATGTGGTTGATTATAGAGTTGTAACTAGCATACCATTGTCCTCCTGTGTTTCTCAAGTACGGAAGAAATGAAAAATAATTCAAAATAGAGATGAAGGCATGGATTAAATTGGTCTGCTTCTGACTTGGTCCATTATCCCCTCAGCTAAAAATTGGCACGAAAGAAATGGATTGTATTGATGTTCAGCTAACCCTTTGTTGGAATTTATTCGAGTGGCAATGATTGTGTGGTTGTATAGGTAAATTATTGGTGTTTCCTTGCTTTGCCCCAATGTTTTCTTTATTTACGGTTGTGCTTGCAGTCTATATTTGTAATCTGCAGCTAGTGTTTTTGAGGTTAATTCAGGTTTGTCAATATTCTTGTGATCAGATAAAAATCAGTATTTTTACATGGATGTGTTTTTATTCAGCTAGTAGTTTTTTCACATATTGGAGCTCTTGCGGGTCAATGAAAACTAGTGTTTGGTCAAAATATTATTTTCTGCCTCGTCTGTCAGAGAGATTTGCTTTTCTTACGAGGCAGCACGTTGTCACGAAGATGTCATGCACACGCTTGGGCAAAGATGTGGGTGAGTCTCTAGAATATTTTCGAGAATGGTAGAAGACTACTATGTTATGGAACATTCTAGAATACTCAAGATCAAGATAATTGTAAGTAATTGTAATGAGATGAAAGTTTTAGAATAGGACTACGAATGCGAAGGATACTTGTAAATTCTAGAAGCTTCTTATGCAGGCTATAAATAGGGAAGGGATCCTCATTTGGGATGCATCCGAGCATTCTCTAGCTCTCTTGCAAAGTTTTCTTGTGAACACCAAGTCTTTTTATTCACTAGTGTGCTCTAGTTCTTATTCTTAATGTGCTTCTTTAGTTGTTATTCTTTGGTTTTATTTAGGCTTTTTTAACAGCACTCAGGCGTCGTTGGTTTGGTTGTTTAAGGCATGTGCTGGGAATACTAAAAATAAATAGTATTTCTGAGAATGAAACTAGTTTTGGACTTTGGCCATTGGTTTTTGGTTTTGATATTCTGTGATAAAATATTCCCTGGTTAATTATGCCATAGCCTGTCAGATCCTTTTCTTTGGGGGAATCCACATATAGGTTTATTGTTTGGAATGCATTCTATTTAGGTATTTAGTAGTCTCTCAACATCTTGTTGAAAATTCAAAGGACGAACTTGTATCAAAAGCAAGTTTTGTGGGAAGAAATGAATAAGCGAGACTCGCAACAAAATGGTAATTCAGGAAAATAAGTTTTTACAGAAAAGAGTTGGTTCTATTATACTGTTCAGCTTAGGGATACTCTTGTATAAATTTATTACACTACAAAACTTCAACTTGGCATCAGGGTACATTAGCTTTAGATATCAGTCAGAGAAAGATAAGAGTTTTAAATTACCTTTAAATATTGAATTTCCTGCTTAGCCAATCAATTTGTTGTATTCACTGCAATTGATACCATTACCATTACCAAAACTCCCCAGAACCCCAAGAAACCGGCCCTAAACCATGGATATGCATGCATGTAACTAATATATGTGCATTTTCCGATCATTTTTTAAAGGTACTACTGATAAGGATCTACTATTTGTTTAAGAAATTTTGAATATATTAATTGATGAACTAACCCACTTAGTGCCAGTGGCATTCTCTGTTTGAGCTTTGCTTCGTGCCTTCATCACCGTACGAAACATAAAAATTGCCTCAAAAAAAAAAATGATTTTCAATACCATTTTACTTTTTTGTTTGCTGAATGTGTTTTATTTATTAAAAAGACCAAATCTTAATAATTTTTGTAAAAAGATATATCTTTGATGCTTGCATTATTCATGTACAATGTCTCGAGTTGCGTCTGTGTTTGAAGCCATGCCGGAAATTGATCTGAAGGTATTCAACAAATTATAACTGATGACATCTAAAGAATAAATTAGATTGGTCAGCTGGAAAAGTGAGCTTAGCATCGGAGTTTTATAAAGGATGTGTAAGGAAGTATTTATTTCACCTTTTAATAATGAGTCCGACTCGATCGACATGACCTGTTCGATCTCTTGCATGCTGCACTCAACTCCAAGCCACGTACAAAAATCATCTCCAACCCATGAATATATATGATGCCAAGCGCGCGGTTTGAATTATCAACGAGCTAGGCTTACATTTGAAATTCCTCCAACCAACCAATATTATGCTACCACCAATGAGCACAAGAACAGTTATATTAGAGTAAGGTGTACTTCCATGGTTAGGCCTTTACTAACTAACTCTGTCTAATCAAATATTGCTGATCGAAGATGGTATGGCCTATGGGAATTAAGATTGGATTGAGACTTGAAAATGGTTATCAGTGGGATGACCACGAATGTGGGTGGGTTATAGCCTTAGCCTTATAGGCGGAGAGGAAGCTTTGCGAATAAATACATTGTGTTATTTTCTATAAGATTGATAATATAAAAAAATAACTTATAGTGAAATAAAAAAAAAAGTTGATAGATAAAACTATTTGCATACAACTGAAAGTATCAAGAATCTAAGTGGAGATCATAGAATGTTATAAGAAAAATTAGAAAAGTATTAACCACAAATATAACTTGAGATTTAAAATTTAAATGATTTTAATTTTAACCATCAAGCTAACACTTTATTTCTTGATAGGTATGGAGCCATATTAGAATTAACAAGTGTTATTGTCAAAAATCAATATTTGGTAAAAATATTTAGAGCGTCTTTTTTTTTTTGTTTGTTGAATGTGTTTCGTAACTAAATTATTTGTTACATAGAGCAAATCTTAATTTTTTTTTTAAATTAATTAAAATAATAGTTTTTTTTGGACAGATTTTCATAATAAAGTTTTTCTTTGTAAATTTATTCTAAAATTACAGAGAACCCCTTCGTCGCGTTCTCAACCGTTTTTCGGTTTCCCCTCGCTTTCTCTACATCTGTAAGCCCGGCAGTGAGTTTCCATAGAAAAAAATATATTATTTTCCCCAAATTCAAATCTAAATCTTGCCCATTTCCTTTATAAAAGTTAATTTCCTTATAAAATTCAGATCAGATCTTCTTCTTCTTTTTCACCACTGCATTGTAATATATTGTATAGCAAATAATGGCGACAATGGAAAGCTTGATTGGACTGGTTAACAGGATCCAACGTGCTTGCACTGTATTAGGCGATCATGGCGGCGAAGGAATGTCCCTCTGGGAAGCTCTTCCTACTGTTGCTGTCGTTGGTGGCCAGGTCCATCTCTTTTTTCTCTACATCCCATCCCAGTATTTAATTTTCCCTTCTTTTCAATTTCTTGATTTTTCTTGCTTTTCAGAGTTCCGGGAAATCGTCAGTGTTGGAAAGCGTTGTTGGAAGGGATTTTCTGCCTCGTGGATCTGGTAAATTCTTGATTACCCATTTCTTTAAATTATTTAGAAATTAATGGGTCATAAATATAGAGATGTAAGTTTCTTATTATTTTTATATTTGGATTTGATGTAGATGAGATTTTTTGTTTCAAGAAACAAAATTTTACAAATATTTATAGTTTGTATGTATGACTCCTGATGTAGCAATTATCCTATTAAATATTAATCCTCCTACAAGTAATGCACGAATCCCTGATCAGTCCTGCAAAGAGTGTCACAGCTGAGGTTTATTTTTCTCCTAAATTACAGTCAACATTGTAAAAAAACTAGTATATTTTCTTTTATGAGACTCACCATTTGTACAAGTACATAAGCCTATTTGGAGTATGTTAGAGTAATATTAAAATTGTTCAATAAACCATTATCTTGGTTTTCAAAGATCAACGTCCTTAGCGAGTTTAAATCATCAATTGTAACAATCTTTGGAGGACGGAGGTGGTACATTATTTCAAAGTGAATTTGGCTACTAGTTATTTGTATGGAAATTTACTAATGAATCGTGATGGTCAGTGTGTTCTATTTATCTAGATATATTATGTTCTCATTTTATTTTCTTTAAATGTAAGGCATTGTTACAAGGAGGCCATTGGTTTTGCAACTACATAAGGTGGATGGGCAGACTGAATATGCTGAGTTTCTGCATGCTCCAAAGAAAAGATACACAGATTTTGGTGAGTTTATATATAAACAAAGCAAATTTATTCTTTCAATGTGGTTTAATATGTATGCTCAAAACTTATTTTCCCCTAATGCAGCTGCCGTGCGTAAGGAGATTTCAGATGAAACAGATCGTATAACTGGGAAGACTAAGCAAATCTCGAACCATCCAATTCACCTCAGCATTTACTCTCCAAATGGTATGCAGTAGCTATGCTACATGCTGGTCCTAAGTTTGAGTCTTCCTTTTAGACAAATGGCCTTCTAATCCCAAATCTGACTCCCAAATGAAGTATAAAACATAATGATAACTGATATTTCCACATGTATTTTTGATATTTCCACATGGTCCCCTCTGAGCATACAGTGGGTCCCACCTTCATGTGAGAAGGAACTATGTGGAAATATCAAAAACACACGTGGAAATAGTGTTGTTGACATTAAAGTTCTTGGGTTCCTGAGTTTATTTTCTCTCTGTGTATTCTTATATATGAGAATTCTCATCACTCTAATACATTACAAATTAGGTTCCCACAACAGAAAGTTCTTGGGCTCCTGAGTTTATTTTCTCTTTGTGTATTATATACGAGAATTCGCATCACTTTAATACATTACTAGTTAGGTTCCCTGGGTTTTGAGTTTTTTGACATCCAATATGAATGGTTTGTTGTCTGTGAGGATTTTGTGGACTTCCTATTTGGACAATTATGTATGAGTCTCAAATGCACGGTTTTGTTTTTCAGTCGTGAACTTAACCCTCATAGATCTTCCTGGGTTGACAAAGGTTGCTGTAGGTGAGCATCATACTACTACTTTTCCTTGCATACAATTTACAGCAATTCTTTTTAATCTTCTTTACATATGTTAAATTGATGTACTAGATGACTGATAGTGACAATGTAATGACAGTTTACGGATTTTGCAGAGGGACAGTCGGAGACTATTGTTGAAGACATTGAACAAATGGTCCGTTCATATGTTGAGAAGGTGAGGACGTTATATTTTACCAGCAATAACTAGCAGCTGGGCCTTGCATAACCAATAAGGGTCGAAATATCTGTAATTGGATTTAAGTGTTCTTTATGTTCAACATTTGCCTTGTCTTTATCTTGAACCTTTCCTCCAATTTGGATTGTATTGCCAAACAATTATTAAGTGTGTTCTGTAGAAAGAAATTTGGAACCTTCAGAAATATGTAAATTTTAGGAAAGTTGAAAGGAACAGATGGACTATATTTTTGGTTTTATGAGGCAATAGGCTAATAAAACTATGCTCCTTAACATTTACTAGAGTTTGTTTCGATATTTTTAAGAAGTTGCAGTTTCGCTTGATTGAGTTGAAATTAGATTTTAGTAGTCATAAGGGTGTTGGGAATACAAAATTGAGTTGAGTCCCCATCGTTTAGGAGTAATGAAAGATTGAAGTACTAATTACACATGAATGGGCCCAATACCTAACCGTGCAAGTTTTTGGGTCAAGTTGGGTTGCAAACATGTGTATTATGGCCTAATATGTGTAGCCGGTACTCCCCCATTGGTTTGTGGGTATTAAAATGATATGTTTGTATCAATTTTCTGCATGTGGCTTTGCTGCATATTGAGATCATGCAATGAACTGATCTGTTTTATTGCAGCCCAATTGCATTATATTGGCCATTTCTCCGGCTAATCAAGATATTGCCACTTCTGATGCTATAAAGCTTGCAAGAGAAGTTGATCCTACAGGTATCATAACTTTGGTTCAGTACATTCCTCATTGCATTAAAATGCTTGAGAAACTTGCCTTTTTCTATTTCATTGGCCATTACTTATTTCCTTTGAATCCCTATTCATAATACAAGTCATTTACTTACTAGTTGTAATTTATCTTATTTAGGTGAAAGAACATTTGGAGTGGTAACAAAACTTGATTTGATGGACAAAGGAACAAATGCCTTGGATGTATGGACTCGATACTTCATTAATTGCGCAAATATTTTAACTACCTGATTTTTTTAGAGCAATATCTAAATCTTCACGCTCAAAAGTTGTTTATATTTTCTTGCACATTTATACTGTGATGTTTCTTTTTTAATTCACAAGAAAAAGGCAAAAACTTTTTCATCAACATTTAGGTTCTTGAGGGAAGGTCATACAGGCTTCAACATCCATGGGTTGGCATTGTGAACCGTTCACAAGCTGATATCAACAAGAACGTTGACATGATAGCTGCACGCCGCAAGGAGCAGGAGTATTTTGAATCTAGCCCCGAGTATGGACACTTGGCCCATAAAATGGGTGCAGAGTATCTTGCAAAGCTTCTATCCAAGGTTTCTCCACTTCCCTTGAGATATGATCTTGTAGTGATTTTACTAAAATAATGGATTTATGATATTTATTCAAACACCCTTAAATTTGATATGTATGTTTTTATTGGTATCAATCAGCATTTGGAGATTGTTATCAGGCAGAGAATACCAAGCATTATTGCTCTAATAAATAAGACAATTGACGAGCTTAATGCGGAGTTGGATTGCATTGGCAGACCAATTGGCGAGAATGGAGGGGTATTTAACTGGACCTTTATGTATTCAGGATTCTTAGTTATCAGAGAGATTGGTTTTAACCTTGTTCTAACTTGAATTTCTAACTGTATTTACAGGCACAGCTATACCTGATTTTGGAATTGTGTCGAGCATTTGACCGTGTATTTAAGGAGCACCTAGATGGAGGGTAATGCATAATTGTATAATATGTTACTCACAAAATTTATTAGAAACACTTATTTTCTTGATAAGTCATTTTGTGTAAATGATGTATTTCGAGAAAATATAACTCAAAGTCCCTCACAGGTTCAAATTAATTATGTTTCATGCTCTTGGTGAAATGCAACCGTGGTTTTCTAGTGTCTAGTGCGACACAGACCATGGTAACAAGAGAAAGGGGCAGACTCTTACATGTCTCATAGCAGGCCCATAGCTGTATTTGATTTTTTAGTCCCCATTGAGAAAAGGATCGTTTAAGAAATGTGCTCAAGGATTCATTGAATCTGAAGTCGGAAAAACTGATTGATGATGGCAAAACCACAATAATGACAGATTTAGCAACTTTTGTACACGGGCTAACTTGCTTTGTAGTATTGTTATGGTTCTTATTACCTTTTCCGAATAATATGGCTACCAATTTAGTAGCATCATAAGATAAGGTAATAAATCTTTATTTTTAATTATATCTAGAACATGCTACAGCTTAATAAACTGTTTATTTCAGGCGACCAGGCGGACATAAAATTTATGGTGTCTTTGATCATCAACTTCCTGCTGCATTAAAGAAGCTCCCATTGGATCGTCATCTCTCTCTAAGTAATGTCAGGAAAGTTGTTTCTGAGGCAGATGGTTACCAGCCCCATTTGATTGCTCCTGAACAAGGATACAGAAGATTAATTGATGGATCTCTCGGCTATTTCAAGGGCCCTGCTGAAGCATCTGTTGATGCCGTAAAGTTTCTAATTATTCTATACCCTACTTGATATTTGAATTATGTGTCATTCATTTCTCCTTCTTTTAGTGAGGAATATGTTCCCACTTCCCAGGTGCATAAAGTTTTTGCAGGCTCTATAAAGAATGAGCAAGTGGATCATCAGCTGCATAACTTGTAAAATTAACACACATTCTATTGCAGTATTCATATGTCGCATTACTACCATTATGTAAAGTTTTAACTTTATAAAAGGAATTATGTTCATATGTGTGGGCATTTTCCATCTCACAATCAATGACATGGAGTTTCCTATTATTTTTTCTTTTTAATTAAATTTTAAGGGTAATCTAAACAGACATTTAAGTTTTCGCTTCCTAGCCAAATTGCACCAACAGAAAATGGGGCTGGTTTGATGGAGCTTACTTCCTTATGTGATCTGTTTCAACATATGAAAGTTGCATTGGAGTACATTTTAAGACTCTATTCTTCCTCCCAAGATATGTGTCCGTTCTGGCGGCTTATGGAAGATTATAGTCTCATCTCAGAGCTCCAGTTATGGTCATTGATCAGCAAACAATGTTCTCTTTTTTCAGGTGCACTTGGTTCTTAAAGAGCTAGTGAGGAAGTCGATGGCTGAAACGCAGGTAAATAATCTTTAGATGATGGCAACTCTTTATAGAAGAATCAAACATAGTGAAATCTTTTGAGCTCTTCCATTTGGTTGCTCAAGTATGTTGTTCCCTTTTATGTACACTCCAATTATGGATTGTGCTCTTGTAAAGCCTCACACTTGCAACTCAAGAATCATAAATAAAAGCTACCACATCATCGATCTGTTAACTCCATTTCATTGCTATTCCAGGAATTGAAGCGATTCCCATCACTTCAATCTGATATAGCAGCTGCTGCAAATGAAGCATTAGAAAAATTTCGTGATGAAAGCCGGAGGACAGTTTTACGGCTCGTGGATCAAGAGTCCAGTTACCTGACAGTTGAATTTTTCCGGAAGATTCAAGCCGAACCTGACAAAAATCCAGATAAAAATGCAAATCCGTCAGGTCCAAATGTAGACCGCTACTCAGAAATACATCTCAGGAAGATTGGTAAATAGTTTACTGTATATACATACATATTTTGCAAGAAATACAGTATAATAATCAAGTATAATCTGATATAGTACATTGTCAAGTCCATTTTGTGATAGCCTAAGCTTTTGGAGTAATAACATGGGGTTCCCATTCATGGGTACAGTTTGGAGAAATATGGTCTCATGTATAATAATTCAACCGTCATTAAATCTATAAGCTAATGTTAATATTATTCATCGGAATTTAGCAACAAATAATATATATATATATATATATATATATTATTCATGGATTTCAATTCTGAACTTACTGGTTGATTCTTGTTGACATCAGGATCAAATGTGTCTGCTTACATTGGAATGGTGTGTGATGCATTGAGGAATTCTATCCCAAAGGCCGTTGTTCATTGTCAGGTTCGAGAGGCCAAGAAATCACTGCTCCAAGTCTTTTACGCTCAAATTGGGAGAAGGGAGGTAATGCATCTAAGCTTATAAACAGACATACATTTTTGATAGGGTGATCATCATCAATCCAAGTCAAATAAATAGATTTTGATTAGTCTTATTTGATACGCAGAAAGAGCAGCTTGGGAAAATGTTGGATGAGGACCCTGCACTGATGGAAAAAAGGGAGACTATAGCGAATAGGCTTAAGCTGTACCAGTCCGCAAGAGACGAGATTGACTCTGTTGCATGGAAGTGATTATTTTTAATTCCAAAAATTTATCCTTTCGTCTTCTTCTTCTACTCAAAATACTAACTAATAAAATCCACCAACAAAATGATGCATATATATATATATGACATGTAATTACATTATGGGCCTTGCATTCAGTACTTAAAAGGGTTTTTATGCCAGTAGTATCAATTATTATGAATTTATTTAGTTTCATTCCATACTTGTACGAATTATGTAAATTATATTAAAGCTGCTGTTAATTAACCGATTAATTATTTAACTTTGAATTTAAAAATATCATAAATTCACTTTAGAAAGTTAAAATAGTTTTTATATTTTGAAAGGAGGAGCAACACTTTCGAAAATAATGCCTTTACTTTCAAGGCTACTTATTAAATTAACTAACGCCTTAAACATACAAATAAAATAATTACTTTTTACAATATTATTGACTGGAAAATAAGAAAATATTCAACAAAAAAGAAAAATAAAATGATTTGAACTGATCCATATTACATGAGGATTTGTTTTAGCTTTTTCAACGTTGATTCATAAACGACAAAAAATAATACTAGCTTTATTTAAGCTTAGTCTCGGATAAGCGATACAAAGACAAATGTTAGCATAATTTCATTTCCTTATTATTATTATTTTTGGATTTTCTTATTATTACTCATTCTATTACAATTTAACTTTTAAAATAAAATGACAACATATTAAATTTTAGAATTATGATGATTCATAAAATTTAAAATAAAATAAATTTTATTAAAATATTTTGTTGAAACATAATTACAATGTATATGCATATACGAAATAGGTAAGTAGGAATTAATAATGATTTCATATACTATTACATAATCCGACATGTATATCATTTTTGTTTGTTTATGAATTTTAAAAACAAATTAGTTACTAATACACAAAAAGTTATGAACACATAGTATAAAAAAATAAAAATGTTAATACATTTTTATTGATAAATAATATATGAGTCATAGTCTTAGTACATAATATAATTTTTTACGTATAATTGGTGCATGTGGTATTATTATTTATTATAGTATATTTAAACAATAAAATCAATTTGTTTCACTCTTTTTTTTTTTTCTTCCTATTATCATTTAAGGAACTTCAAAAGGATAATAGGGTGGGAGTGTGAATTATATTAATTATTCCGTCTAATGCTACATTTGAATTGAGAGAATGAAATAAAAAATGAATAAAATAAAAATAATATATTTGATGATATTATTCTTTTCTATACTATATTTAAATATTAAATTCAATTTATTGAATTTCAATAAGAACTTTAAAAAGATAATACGATTAGATAAAATAGGAGTGTGAATTACATTAATGGCTCTCTCTAAAAGATAACTGAAAATAAAGAAGTAATATGCATGAGACTACAAAATTAATTTATAATTTTAATATTATTAATTTTACTCATAGAACAGCAAATAATAGCACACACTCGCTTTGATAACTTCTGGAACTATATATACACTTAATTAATTTAACTATAATAATAATAATAATAATAATAATAATAATAACATTTTTATATAAATAGCAAATAATAATAACATTTTCTTTCTCTGTCCCATATTATTAAAAACTCGTATTTCCTCCTCGAAAACTAAAAACACCAAAATTCCTTCAAAAAACGAGTGATCATTGCTCAATCATTCCTTTCAACGTCGGTTTTCGCTGTTTTAAAAACAGTCGAAATCATCTTATTCGATATACTAATAATCATGATAGTATTGATCCGCCATTTTTGGGATCTGTCGAGTTGAGCTTCTTGTTCATAGAGAGCTAGAAGCTTTTGTTGACTGTTAAAACAAGTAATTTTTAAGGGTTTGTTTGGCTCTATGGCTACTCTGCAGAGGCTACTGCAGCTGACCTCCAGTTCGACTGCGAGTAGTTACGCGCCGAATTCCGCTAAACCCGCTGCCGGAGTGGTGGATCAGTTTCCGGCCGGTTTGCGAGTTATGGTTGTTGATGATGACATTATTTGGTTGAGGATTTTGGAGCAAATGCTTCGGAGATGCAATTATCTTGGTGAGGTCCCTACTTTCTTCTCTTTAATAGTTTAAGCTTATGATTGAGCGATTTTCTTTTAATTGTTTGTCTTTTCTCATGAATTATTGTGCATTTGTTTGGACTGTGGCCATATTTCTCGTGGTTTGTGAACAGAGTTTAGAATAAATGCGTGCTTTTGCTCAGCCAAAAGAAAGAAAGAAAGAAAAAAGAGTGTGTTTTTATCATAATGCTCGATTGAGAAAAGTGATTCATCTCTCGGCCTTTTCATAGACAAAGCATGGATGTGGACACAAGACATCCACATGCGGACATAACATTGCACTAAGTTGACAAATCCTAAAATGTAGAACCTTGTGACATGATTAGAGCACAACAATCAATGGAATATATATTACACCTAAGTTTCATTTTATGTGATGGGAAATTGCGATTCCTGAATTGTGACAATCATTATTCTCCCATATATTATATCAAACGAAAGGGCCGGATAGGTGAGTTTCCAAGAAGTGGCTGCAAATACTATTAAATAAAAACTTTAAAAGACAATTCTATGATGCACTCCAGACCTATCTAGACATGTCCAGCCAGTGTGGGGTGTTCGATATGGGTCCGAATAGACATGTCTCCTTTAAGGTGTTCTTGCCGCACTCCATGACTTCACGTCCTACTTTCTAGGTTATTCTCCTTTGTGCTACAATTTTCCATATAACACTTCAAGAACATATTACACATAGGCTAACTTTTTCTTCGTAAGTGCACGATCAAGTGTAATTGTTATCTGACCTCCTTATCAGTCAACATATCATGTGTTTTCTTGGTCTTTATATTTGGTTAAATGTGTTTGCAGTTACAACCTTCTCCCAGGCTACTGTTGCTTTGAAACTACTTCGGGAAACGAAAGGTTGTTTTGATTTGGTACTAAGTGATGTTCATATGCCTGATATGGATGGCTTTAAACTCCTGGAACTTGTTGGTTTGGAGATGGAGCTTCCTGTCATTAGTGAGTGATACTTTTTTTTTAATTAGGGCGTCAATCTTTTTTCAAAAACTAATGGGGTACTTGCTATTGCAGTGATGTCAGCAGATGGAAGGACCAGTGCCGTAATGAGGGGGATTAGACATGGGGCTTGTGATTATTTAATCAAGCCTATACGTGAAGAAGAGTTGAAGAACATATGGCAGCATGTTGTGAGGAAAAAGTGGAATGAAACTAAAGAACACGAAAATTCAGGCAGCTTAGACGATAACGACTGGCATAAACGAGGAAGTGATGATGTGGAATATACTTCTTCTGTTAATGAAGGATCTGAAGGAATATTAAAAACACAAAAAAAGAGGAGAGATGTCAAAGAAGAAGATGGTGAATTGGAAAATGACGATCCCGCTGCATTGAAGAAACCACGTGTAGTATGGTCAGTGGAGCTTCACCAGCAATTTGTTAGTGCTGTGAACCAACTTGGAATTGATAGTATGAACTCAACCATTTGTTTCTCTATTGCTTTATCTCATTTCTTTTACTTTCTTGGTTTATATATACATATTTTAGCAGATTAATTAATAATTCCAGTTTGTTGGTTGTATCCTGTCAAAGATTACCAATAGAAATCCGTTGATTATATCTATATGTTCACTGCTTGCCCCAATTTTGTGGGCTTTCCTTGCAGAGGCTGTACCAAAGAGAATTCTTGAATTGATGAATGTTCCAGGTCTGACTAGAGAAAATGTTGCAAGCCACTTGCAGGTTTGATTTTGCATACGAGTTTTTTTCATATTTTATTCTTTCCTAACACATATCATCAGGAATATGCAAACGTAGGAGATCTAATCATTTGAGTGCTATTTGCAGAATTTTGTAAATAAACATACTATAATTAACTAACTTGTTTCTTAGATGGAAACTTTACTGGACAATTTTTGCTGAGCCCAAGTTGCCATGATGAAGTGGGTATGGGATGTGAGAAGTGAGAGTTGACAAATGTGGACGAGAATAGAACAGTATTTTATACTTATGTATAAGGAGTAAAGTTATAAAATTTACCAGAATAGAAAAGGCAAAAATATTACTCCATCCATTCGGGAAAGAAAGTCCTATTTTGTTGTTTATTTTGTTCGACAATTTTAAGGTTTGCATGGGTCACACTCACTCTTAGTATTTTTCTGATGATTTTTATTTTCAATATTAAAATTTAAAGACTAGGATTTATCATATGCAAAAAAAATTGTGTTTGAGTGTTGTATTATAGTAGTTCTTATGTATTTATAGTCATAATTTAGTGCTGCATTAAAGGCTCTGTTTTAGCTCTCTTTAGACCTGCCTCTACTTCAGTAGAGGTCTTCTCAAGCCTGTCACAAACAGAATATGCACATGTCCGGCCTGATTGATTTGGTTTGCTTAATTCTCTTCTCTTGGAAATGTGCATCATTTGCCATCAACCAGATCGTAGTATAACTTTCGAGATTATATGCGTCATCAGAAAAGCCTGTTATTGCCATACCTTGGAATTAGCTTTACTTAGTTAAAACAAATTGTAATTTATGAGTTGCAAGTAGTGCTAAATCTCTTCCAATCTTTTGTAGCCGTTAATGTCAAATTTAAGTAAGTTCTAAATTGAGACGGTGGATGGAATTTTCAATTGTAACCATTTGACAACCCATGCATCAAATATCAAGGCTTGGTATTGTACTTCTCATATAAATAAATAAATCAATACCCGATATCAACCATGATAACTTTTCTTCTAGGTCTGTAGATAAACGTGGATCCAAATATTTGTTTGGTGCTGCATATTTTTATGACTATTACTCATTTTCCATTCTGACTTCCTGTTATTTCAATATGCAGAAATTCAGACTCTATTTAAAAAGGTTAAGTGTAGTAGCCCAACAACAGGGTGGAATTCCAAATTCATTTTGTGGGCCTTTGGAACAGAATTCCAAACTAGGTTCACTGGGAAGATATAATTTTCAAGCTTTGGCGGCCTCTGGCCAAATTCCTCCATGGACACTGGCGGCTCTTCAAGCTGAGCTTTTAGGTCAACCAACTGGTAGCCTTGTGTTGCCAGCGATGGACCAGCCAACTCTATTACAAGCATCTCTTCAGGGACAGAAGTGTGTCCCCGTTGATCATGGTGTCACATATGGGCAGCCTCTGATGAAGTGCCCATCTAACATATCCAAACAATTTTCCCAACATATCATTTCCGCTGAAAATGGTCATTCAGGTTTTGGTTCATGGGTATCAAGTAGCCTTAGTATCGTGGGAACTAGCAGCAATCTTACTGGGGTGCCTGCTCAGAATGGTAATATGTTGATGGGTATATTGCAAAATCAGCAACAACAGCAAATACAGCAGCAGCAGAAACAGTCCATTCTACAGGAACCTACCCGGTCCATTAATGTGCAGCCTTCTTGCCTTGTTGTCCCCTCTCAGTCAGCCAGTTTTCAGGCAGGAAATAGTTCGGCTTTAGCTATTCAGAGCTGTGGCTTTAATATGAATTCAGTCATTGATTATAGCCTTCACACACCTCAATCGAATAATTCCTCATTTGGTGTTGGTCAAATGCCGGATGGGGATCTTAAAAGGACAGGTGTGCTTAATGGATACTCAGGTCCAGCTCCCAGTTCTCCATCTGTGTCATCTTGCTCAGCAAATGCTGAAGCTGGTGCCGGAGGTCGAGTTCAGAATTCTGCCGCAACATTTAGTGCTACCAGACATTTGGCTGGTGGGAATGACATTAAAGGTTCTTATAATGAAAAGTCCAGTCAAGTACTTGATTATGGATCATTGAGGAACCTTGGATTTGTTGGTAAAGGGACACCCATTTCAAGCCGTTTCACATTGGATGAATCTGAATCACCAATGAGCAATTACAGCCACGAAAGTATCTTCAGGGAGAACAATGGCAGAAAAGTGAAGCAAGAGCCAAATTTGGATTTTACCGAGAATGCTAAAATGGGCAGCCCCATGTTGCAACATTTCTCTCCAAATGATTTCATGAGTGTGTTCTCTGATTAGGTAACTTTTTCTTATGTTGGTATTCCAAAATTCTTTTATTTTTCCTGAGCGTGTTACTTGGCCCTTAGGTACTAGTAGCATTTTATTTCCCTTCTTTTTTTATTCAGTGAGCATGTGAGGTACTGACCTGCATCATGTTTTCCATGGTAACTGTACCATGTACTGATTTTTGTGGTTTTCAGTATTTGAACCTTAGTTTGTCTGATGAACTGGCAATTAAATGTACAGGTTTTCATTATTTGAACCTTAAGTTAGTCTACTGAACAAGCAATTGTATTAAACATGGTGCCTTACGGATGTATATATTAGTGTAATAGGGTGACAATAATGCCAGAACGGAGTTTATGCTGCCACAGCACCATCATTATTTTTAATTAAAAGATTCTGTCCTCAAAGTTCAAAATTAAATTCTCTCTCTCTCTCTCTCACACACACACACACACCACTGACACCATCAAAACCATATCTGACCACATCACGACCCATTACTATGTTAGGTCCATTGAACACAGTAAATCATACAACCATAAGGTTAATATGCATATTATTTGTACATGCATTGTTGATTAGATGGATGCATATGTATTTATATAGATTGAGATACAAAGCCAGAACTAATATGATACATTTATGTATGTATATATCTCTCTGTGTGTGTATGTATATATTTTTATACACATCAATTACAAAATTCTTCATGGATGTATGTATTTGGTACTGGGGGTTAATGGTCTTAAAAGTTAAGAGAAAAAGGATTATAGACATAAAGAGGAGGGGGCCTTGGGTAGAGAAGAGAGTTTAAAATTGAGTAGATGGGTAAAATTCTAAGTTCACATAAAAAACAACCAGACTATGTTCTGGCGGTCAACCCTTACTGATATCGATACTTATAGGGACTCCCAAGAGGTATTCATGAGCTCCTAAATGCAAAATATGAATAGTTTATCTTATTTCTTTGTTAATATGACAGACCATCTAATTTGGAATTTTTGGTGAAGCAGGAATTGCACAGCGTGTTGAGTGAGCTCTCTTTAATTTTCTAGGAGTATAACAATGATTTTATATCGCTAGATATTCAAGATTGGTTCCAGTTGAAGCCTTTGTATCAATTTTATTTCGGAACTGGAATCAGTCCTTGCAGCAATGAAGGTGAAAACTTATAATCACTCGGTATCTATCTATGATTCTGAGAATTAGAAGCTCAATGTGTTGTCATGATGGTCTTGAAAACAGGTACTGCCAAGTATTGTTACCTTTTGGCTAGTCTTTTAGTTTAGGTAATAAGTTGCAACTGGCCTAAATTATTGAGGCTTGTTAATGTTAAAGTGCCCATTTATTTACTTATTTAATACTTGATGAATGGAAATGAAGAAGTTGTAATTATTGAATTGTTGTGTCCTTACCTGAATTCTAGATTCCCTTTATTAGCGTAGCGTCTGCTATTCAACTGTTTGAACGGAAGGAAAGTGTGTCTTATTCCAACTATATTTATTGCCTTGACACTATCATTATTTTCCGTAATTAAAATGCTGTGTCTGCAACTACTTCCTCGCAGGGACCCCAAAAATGAAATTCTTGGCATAAACTAAATGTACAGAATAAAATAGATTATGATCTTTTTCATTATACTTATTATTTAAATTTTTTAATACACAACATCATAAATATGATTTTTAGTGACATAATTATTTGCGATAAAATTTATTGTGCAACTAATAGTTTGATAAATTTTATTTTGTTATTAAATGTAATATTTATATTTTTGAATGTGTATCGGACAAAATTGAATTATGATTTCATCTATTACATTTATTCTTTAATTTCTCTCAATACGTAATTAGCGACATAATATTAGTAATAGCAACAAAATAAAATTTATCACAAATAATTAAGGACTCAATAAAATTGGTTGCAAATTTTTGTGCTGCTGAAAGTGTTGGTAAAAGTAATTTTATGTTCTTAAATGTGTATTTGAAAAAATTAAAAAAATATGTGTAATGAATATATGTGTAACCGATGAGATAAACCAAATTTGAACCAACCCCATGATTAGGGAGGGACCAAAGAACCTAATTTGCTCGTCCGTTCCAAAAATTATTTATGATATATGCAAATATTAGGGATGTATTTTTTATTTTATATTTTTAAAAATAATAATAATTTTTAGGTTAATAATAATAAGATGGGAATTATAATAATAATTTAAGAACATTATATCATTTGATTTAAAGATGACTATATCCGTGAAAAAAAATGAAATTCTTTCATAAAACTCGAGTGATTGTCCTTTGGGATCAGTCATTTTTGGATTATGGCAACAAATAATTTTACATCCAACTGACCAAGATCTCTCTTTTTGTTATCCACCTATTTCTCAAATAATGTAAATTAAAAACAAGATGAAAATTATATTTACTTTATTATTAACTTGATGATATCTACGTACATTTAGTGATGGCATCTTTCCCTTTTTAAATTATTATCTCTATTTTATCATGAACAATTAAAAATGTTAGGGGTGATATAAAAAATAAATAATTTATATTTTTAAAAAATTATAAATAATATATATTTTTTAAAATTAATTATTATGAAATAGAGGTAGTATGTTGTAGTCTTATTATATAAATCAAGTTCTTGGGACCATCACATTTTTAAGGAGTTTTATGATTTTTTCTATTTTTCTATTTTTCTATTTTGTGGTTTGTTATTCTTCCTTTACATTTATGGGCTTGCCTACATCGTTCATTTGTTCTTTGATGTTGCTTTCAGAAGGTTGAAAAGCTAACTGGTGTGTTGTGTTGTAGGAAGTAGGAACCAATAAAACTGTCCAAGGTAGGCCTCCTCCTTTGTCTCCTTCTCCAAGTCTTGCAACAATCCTACTCAACCATTTCTTTTCTCTCTCTCTCTCTCTCTCTCTCTCTCTCTCTCTCTTCATGTTGACTCTCTCCTCCTGAAGAAATTTTCTATAGAGTTCTTTTTCTGTTCGTATTAAAATAGGCTTATTTATAAAATTTAACATCTCTGTCATTAATCATCTTTGTATCAACTACTAGCATTCACTTCTTTTTTGAAAGTACCCTTTTGAATGTCAAACTAAACTGAGCCAAATAGTTGATACCCAAAACCCCAAATGGAAAGAAACCAAGAATCAGCACTGACCCAGTTCAGAAACTCAGTTGAAAATCTTGGTTCTTCCACAGATGTAAGTTCTAGATGTTATCTGAACATATTGTTATATGTTTTAATCTATTTCATTTTTATATCATTTATTTATTTCTGTAATTTTACTTGTAGACGTATGCGGACTCAACTCTGATGAGATTCTTGATCGCAAGATCAATGGACCCAAACAAAGCTGCAAAGATGTTTGTTCAGTGGCAGAAATGGAGGGCTTCATTTGTCCCTTCAGGGTTCATTACAGATTCTGAGGTGCCTGATGAATTAGAAGCTCGGAAGATTTATTTACAGGGTTTGTCTAAGAATGGGCACCCAGTATTGCTAGTAAAAGCCAGCAAGCATTTTCCTTCCAAGGATCAACCCCAATTCAAGAGTACTTTTCTTATTTCCCGAACACCTATGCATAAAATAAAATTGTCTTTAATCAGTCTACAGTTTATATAGTTTCTTATTTTTTTTTTTAATTAAAAAAATTTATAAGAACATTTTTATGTTTCATAAAAATGATGTCTTTTTAAGTTATATTGTCATGTAGTAGAACATCACATGAATTAACAAGTTTCAGCTAAAAAAGGCCATTTAATTTTGACAACTTACATAAATATTGTTTACTTGACTCGAATATTTTTATGGGTCCTTTCAATGGTCTTCGGTACCCAAGTGGGTTGGCCTTCCACTGTTAGCTAATGTGTTTATTTATAGAATTTAAGCCAAAGTGGGATAATATTGTGTCTTTTTAATAATAATTGTTAAAAGCTTATGTTGAGAAAAATAAAATTATATTAGTTGTATTAAGACGTGCATGCAATGTGGCATTTCGATTACATAAGAAGTTAGGTTTTGGCAAGATGATAAAACAAGTTTACCTAATATTTAGGACTCTCTGTTTGGCTCAAGTTTGGCGAGGGAGTACAAAAGGAAAAAATAATTATTATGAGTTTTGTGGACCTGATACTGTGCCATCTTATAATAATATAACATGAGATGTAGGAGTTTTAGTCTGTCGCACTTGTGGTGTTTTTTCATAATAATATTATGAGTTTTTTGTTCCCCTGTCACCCTGTCATCTTATTAAAAAGAAAATTTATCACCTATGCTAGTTGTTGGATAATATTATGGCTGTGGTGTCTAGGACAACTCTATTTGCTATTTTGTTATATATATATTTTACACAATTTCTGTTATACTATTAAGAATATGCTATCAAATTTCAAGGGGAGAAGATGGTGAGGCTTGAACCCTATCCAGTGCTACATGCTAGGGAGGGGTGGTCACTTTACCAGTGAACCAAACCCATTTACTGATTTTGCTATTTGAAATTTCACCATCATTGTGGAAATTTTCTATAGGATTCTTCTTTTTCAATTTTTAAATAGGCTTTTTTCTTAAAGTCAACATTTTTATCATTGATGGGAAAATGGTTGAGCATCATTACATCTCCGTAATTAGGGATTTTTTTATATATATGTAAAAAAAGTTGGACGTGCTATTGAGTATCTAATTATTCTTCTCGTCTCCTGGTGCAGAATTTGTAGTTCATTTGCTGGACAAAACAATTGCGAGGTATCTTTAACAATTTCATGAATATTATTTGGACAAAATTGATGCAAGGGCTTTTGCTAATTTCGTTTCCTAACTGTGAAATATTTGTCTGTGAACTCATTATATATGTGTGTGTGTGTGTGTGTGTGTGTGAACTCATGGTAACTGCTCAAGTACACTTTGAACTATAAAATGACCCCGACCCTGATGCTCCTTTTATTTTCAGTTATTCTTACTACCTCAAAGTCTATAGCGAACTAAATTTTCTGACTTTCTTTCTTTTTTGTTCTTTATATATTGTTGGTGAAATCTCTCATTTTAACATGTCAATGAGATTTTGATCTCCTTTTCTTATCTCTGTTTGTGTGATGTGAATTTTCTTCTACCTACTAATTGAGTTCTAAAACTGGCTAGACCAATCTTCAAAATGACTACTTTATGGTACAGGGGCATATATATTTAGAAGATTATGCTTTCCTTTGTTAATGTTTACCTCGCTGCAGTTTAAAGTATACTTATCTAGAAACATATGGGATTTCATTCTCATGTGGATCTTCTTGTGCTCATTTCAGTTCTTTCAGAGGAAGAGAAATAGGAACCGAGAAGTTGATAGGCGTTCTTGATCTACAGAAAATTAGTTATAGGAACGTTGATGCCCGTGGGTTAATCACCGGGTTTCAGTTCTTACAGGTAAATCTTTCTTGTTCTATTTTCAAGTCTTCTATATGGAACTATACTAGAGGAACAGGTGGGCGGTTTGAAGAACAGTGGTCTTGAAAAGGACAATGACCAATAGTATATTGTTCTTACTTTTAACTTTCATGATGGTTCTTCTGGCTCCTGTTCCTGGTGTTCTTATATTATCAGAATGATAGAAGTTTTATCAACTTCCACTCATGATTGTCTCATTTGTCTGTTCCCTTGCCTTAGGTCCTAACATGTTTACAATTGCCTCTCTTCTATGTATATAGTGGCACTGGCACTGGCACCATGTAAGATGCTTAGGAATTTCCCTGCTTTGTTTACAGTTGCTTAAAACTTGCAGTATTAGTTTTAAGTTCTGAGTTAGATTGTCGTGGTCTACTATTGGCATATTGGCATAATTGGATTCTAGTAACAATTCTACCTTATACCCAGCTCTTCTCTGGAAGTTATGTCAAGCGAATCTTGTTTGGAACAAGTTCTATATCTGAATGATTTCAAGCCAGTTTTAGGCTTATTAGTATATTCTGATCAGAATCCTACTATTGGGGCTCCACCCGGCCCTCAACCCCGTGGATCTTCAGATACAGAAAGACCCAGAGTCCACTTAGGTCGTGTTTGATAAATTTAGGAATTAAGATCTGAATGATTATGATGTCTTAATAAATTAGAGCATCTGGATGGTTATGAGGTCTGAATCTAAAAAAATGTTTGATAATTAAAAAGTAAGTTGTCTCTTAATAACACTATTTTACCATTTTAAAGGGTAAAATTTTATTTAATAATTTTAAATATTCAATTTAAGAAAAGGTCTCTGGTCTAGGAATTGAAGTTGTAAATTCCGTTTGCTCAACATATGGTCTTGATATATCCTCCTAATGTAGGCTTACTATCCAGAGCGATTAGCAAAGTGTTACATATTAAATATGCCCCGCTTCTTTGTGAGTGTTTGGAAAATGGTGTCCCGGTTCCTTGAGAAAGCAACACTAGAAAAGGTATGCGTATGTTCTTCTTTATTATTCAGTTACGCCGCCTAATGGATAAGAAAGTAGGTGTTTATGGATTTATTCATGGTAATGAATGAATGCAGATTGTAATTGTAACGAACGAAGACGAAAAGCAGGAGATGATGAAAGAAATTGGTGAAGAGGTGTTACCGGAAGAGTATGGAGGACGAGCAAAGCTTGTACCTCTTCAAGATGTTGTACTGACTTGACCGGCCCCATTGGAAGGATAATTCGATAGGGCTGCTGCAACCCAAACTTACTATGATATATATATCCATTTGTGATCTAAACCTTGTACGTATAAAGAATTCGAAAACTAATTATACCCGATCATCCTTGAAACTTGTTTCTGTACTCATTAGTAGTAAGTTCTAACAATCAGATGAATAAATTGGTGCCATTGCTAATATCTATAGTTATTTCTGACCACGGTATGCATTATGTTTAAATTATCTATAGTTTTTACTAACTTGAACAACAAATGAAAACATTTATTTATTTGATGAATATTGTAAATTCATTATTTTCTAATTTTTAATAAATAATTTTAAATTTAAATTTAAAATATTTTAAAATAATCCATTAAAATCAATAATAATTTTATAATTTAAAACGGTAGTTATAATTTTATTTTAATATCAGGTCACAATACTATAATTATTATTTTAAAAATAAAGAAAGTATATCTATAATATTTACAAATTTTGTTAAGGGACTTGAGAGATGCAGTTCGTCTTAAATACCCTACAACTAATAAAAACATCCCTCAAAAATGAATTCCGCCGCATTCACCCGCCACCAATTTCTCGGCGGCGGCGTCATCTTCTCTCTCCACCAACCCAAACCAACTATTTCCACCACCACCACCACTTCCTCCAGTTACTTCACTGTACGCATGTCACTCCGAGAAGACGGTCCCTCCTTGGCCGTAGCCGGAGTAACCGGCGCCGTAGGCCAGGAATTCCTCTCCGTCCTCTCCGACCGCTCCTTCCCTTACCGCTCCATCAAAATGCTCGCTTCCAAACGCTCCGCCGGTAAAAAATTCACCTTTGAAGACAATGAATACGTCGTTGAAGAGCTTACTCCCGACTCCTTTTCCGGCGTTGACATTGCCCTGTTCAGCGCCGGCGGTTCCATTAGTAAGCAGTTTGGTCCTATTGCTGCCGATGGTGGAACAATTGTAGTGGATAATAGCTCTGCATTTCGTATGGACGAGAATGTTCCGCTTGTGATTCCAGAAGTGAATCCGGATGCAATGTCGGGTATCAAGCTGGGGTCTGGGAAAGGGGCTCTAATTGCAAACCCTAATTGTTCTACTATAATATGTTTGATGGCGGTCACGCCTCTTCATCGAAGAGCCAAGGTCAATCAATTCAATCTCTTTCCTTTTAAATGGTGTAATTTATTTTTTGCGTGACAGTCTATTTTAAATCAATTGTGTCAATTGATTGTTGTGTGAACACTCTTGATACATTATTTGAGCTCAACACAATGTTAAGCATCTGTTACATTTTATGAATTTTAAATATTGTGGGATGACCATGTTTGTTATGCCTTATTAATAGCATGGATTGATTGTTCTTTTATTTCCTTTTTCCTTTCAAACACCTTCTCAGGTAGTGGATTGAATGTATTAAACACCATGACTTTTCATGACACATGAATGTTTCAGGTTGTACGCATGATTGTTAGCACATACCAGGCAGCTAGTGGTGCTGGTGCGGCTGCAATGGAGGAGCTTGAGCAGCAGACTCGTGAGGTTTCCAACATTCCTCATCTTATTGTTGTTTTCCAGTTTGCATGTTCCACCCATCTAATATTCAATAATTTGATCTGTTAGTCTTCAAATTGATTTTTTTTTCTTTTTTTCCTTTTTGGGCGACAAGGTCCTCGACGGGAAACAGCCAACTTGTAAAATCTTTAAGCGGCAGGTTTGTTGTTCATGTTCCTAAATTCACAGGTGAAATAATTAGTTAATAATGTGGATTTATTTAAGTGCTAAATTTACAATATGTCTTTTAATATGCAGTATGCCTTTAATCTTTTCTCACACAATGCACCTGTTCTTTCAAATGGGTACAATGAGGAGGAAATGAAACTAGTAAAAGAGACAAGGAAAATCTGGGTAAGTGTCAGTATCCAATCTTTAATTTATCATTTGTCATATTTAAGAAGTTAGGTTTATATGTTGAAATCCTTTGGTGGATTTGGCAATTAGACTCTGTATGACACATCTCTTTTCTTGTGCTATAGAATGACACAAGCGTCAAAGTAACAGCTACATGTATACGCGTTCCAGTTATGCGTGCACATGCAGAGAGTGTCAACCTTCAATTTGAGAAACCCTTGATGAGGTAACATTATGATGATTTCTTCGAACTCAAAACTTTATCTCATATTTGGTTGCTTATAATTTTTGTTTCCAAATTTATTTTAGAATGGAGTTCCAATTATATTCACCACTTGTCAATTTTTTATTTTATTTTTTGTTTTTGTATTTATTTATAGTTATTGAATATTGATATTACCCTATTAACTTATTGTTTTGTCATGTAGTTATTTTTTTCTTCCACCTCATCTTATAATTGATGATGTGAGCTTTGATAGGACTGAGCATTCCACTTTTTTCACTTTTACCCTTTATATTTTGCTTTGTTTTATGTTTTACCTTTTTCTCCCTTGTTCTTTTCATTTTTGCCTTTGCTTTTATTGTAGTTTATTCAATCGATGTGTATATGTATGTCTCGGTGTGTTTATTTTATTTATTTTTATCTATATTTGTTATTTATTTATTATTATTATCTTTCTAGTTTTACTGTTAAATGTGGAATTTCATTTTCAGCCTTCCCAACTAGTTTGTGATAAAGCATGTTGTTGAGGTTTTTCCCCATCCTATGTAAATACTAAGGAGTCCTATGAAACCCATATGCAAATCATTTCTATTTGTAATAATCAAACTGTTAGCAATTATAAATTATATTTTTCATTTTATTTTGTGTGTGGGTGTGCGCACGTGTGCACATGCACACTAAACTGTGATGCTCCTTTTATATGGTGCAATTTTCCAAACTAAATTGGTCTTTTCATGTTTGATTTTAGTTATGCCAGCAAAGTAAACAATCAGTAGATTTTAAGCTGCTTCCTTGTGATCCTGGATAACACAATTGATTAAGATGAAAAAAAATAATAATAAATAACAAGAAAGGGAAAAATAAAACTAAGTTTCTCTTTTAATCTTTTCCTCTAGTGTAGGAGAGAAGGGGAAAAGAGAAAAGAAAAGAAAAGGGGGAGCTGGGGTGAAGAAAAGAAGAAATGCTATTTCTCTCTAAAGGGCCAGCTCTTTTGATCCAAAAATTAATTTAAATTTTACAGGACACAGCAAGGGATATTCTGAAGAATGCTTCTGGAGTGGTGGTTATCGATGAGCGGGCATCCAATCACTTTCCTACACCATTAGAGGTTTCAAACAAAGATGATGTTGCAGTTGGCAGAATTCGCAGGGATGTGTCTCAAGATGGAAAATATGGGTAACTTCCGTTTTTTAGCCTATTATTTTTGCCTATTGTCTGATTATTCATTTTAGAAACCTTTAATTAAAAGGTAGTACATATAAAACAGGTTGGACATCCTTGTCTGTGGTGATCAAATACGCAAGGGAGCTGCTCTAAATGCTGTCCAAATTGCAGAGATGTTGCTATAGATCAGTTTCTGTTAGCCAAGAAGATGTCATTCTGCAAGATGATCATACGGGGATGATATCAATTCTAGTGACATCACATTGTCCATGTTCAGCTACTTATTAACCCTTGGAGTTGAAGAGAAAGCCACCTGTAGCATAAAAAATTAGGGTAACTAAAATTTTGGTGCCATTGATCATTTTCAAGTGTTTGATCCAAAGGATTTTTTGTGTGAGGTTAAAATAGCTTTGCTTTAATAGTGGGAGTCCTTGTGAAAAATCATCCGCTTATGGGGTTTTTTGTTGCGTGGGCCATTCAGTGAGTGAAGAATGTCTTTCAGTGAACTCTTGAAGCCTTTGCATGTATACTGGGTCGATAATTGTGATGTTGTTCAGCCATATTCTATAGCTGTACTTTGCAAGGTTTCTAACTTGGCTCTCTTTTTTTGGTAGCATTGCCTGTTTTGTATATACATTATTA
Organism: Panax quinquefolius; assembly: GCA_020205615.1. Classification (NCBI taxonomy): domain Eukaryota; kingdom Viridiplantae; phylum Streptophyta; class Magnoliopsida; order Apiales; family Araliaceae; genus Panax; species Panax quinquefolius. Next base: position 12,716,337 of record CM035173.1, on the reverse strand, counting down.
AATTATTGAATTATGAAGTTTTTGTTCTACTCATATAATGGCAATATACTAATGTTTGTGATCCTTTCATGTTATAATTAGTCTTTCTTAGTGAGCAATTTATGGTATTCCAATTTTAAGGCGAGAGAGAGATGCATCTTTAGAGGGTCGGTGTAAATACCCATGAAGTGAACCAAACTATGATAATTTTGACAAGCCGTTCTCCAGTAGGGATTGGTGGGCAGATGTATGATTGCTGGATTTTGTAAGTCTGACCAATATCGAGCCTAAATTGAGTAGATTAGCCTTATTTTGTAGATAAGATAGCTCGTGATTTAGGAAATTGTCATATATGATATGCATAAATCTCAATAAATGGATGATTGCATATATTTTTTTTAACATCCAAACAACGCCCATGACTTGATTTCAGGGTTTGCGCTTGAGAGCAAGAAAGAGTAGAGTTCCTTTCTTATTAGTTGAGTCCATATCATAATATCTGGTTGCTTCTTGATAAAACCGGTGGAAGAGATCTTCAATTATCTCACCTCCAAAGTGTTGTATCAAGAGTTCCTCCACCACTGCTCTTATGTGCATTGTGCATACTTTCATATCAAGTGGTCCGTCAATCATCGACATGGGGTCTGTCAACTCCATTTTTTCAATGTTAAAACGCCCATTTCTTTCTACCAGCTCTGCCATCTCCTTGACAAAGGTTTTGTATATAGGCAAGTTGAAGGCGTCCACTTGTTCTTTACTGATCAATCCCTGTAATTTAGACGAATGCATTTTAGTTACATGCTCGTCATGAATCTAACATGATTTTTTTTTAATAGAAAATTTCACCTCGTTAGACATATTCATTAGACTTGTCCCTAGGGCGTCGTAAAGAAAACCACCTCCGCTTTGAGAACGATGAAAACCATCTGGAATAGCTGTCATAACAAGCATCATCATCCCTCCAGCCACAATTTCAGTTGCTCTAAAATTCAAAAAGCTGTTCACGTCCTTAGCAAATTGAGCCGCGTAAGCATTAGCTACCGCATCAGAGGAACTGGAATAGTAAATTCTGCCCCCGTTCCATGCAGGGGAGTCTTTTTGTAGCACCTCTTTAGGAACCTCAGACAGCCAGTGGAGAGCATAGGAGGCATGCACAATATGGAGAGAGGACTCGGGAAATAACCGGCCATGGAAAGAACCTGGCACACCCGCAACAAAGTAATTTTTTTCCCGAGGGAGAGAGGTGAAAAGGGTGTTGAAATCGTTCTTGTAAAGATCATTAAAGAAGACATGAAATTCAGGTAATTTTTCAGAATTTAGGCGTGTAGATTCGTATTTCTTTTTGACAGCCTCTACTACATTTTGCATAGCAATGTAGGTGTTTGGACCTGATGAACATCCCAAATCTGCTATATAAATTGTGTTTGACACAGGGGAGAGATTTTGAAATTCAAAATTCTCAGTTATTGCCTCATCGATCATCGTCTTCATGATCCTTCCGGTTTCTCTCTGCAAATTAAACAGCTAATGTAAGCTATTTTTCATGTAATCTCTGGCACACAGATGATATATCAACTACACTAGCAAGTTAAGAGAGAATTAATTTTTCTCCCTTCTGAAGAACAGAAGAAGAGGCCATAGCAATATAGCATAGTGTGTTTCCTCAAGACATAATAATATAAAGCTAAGTGATCTACCAAAAGTTGGCCTAAAAATATAGTAGTAACTAACTAACACGAATAATTAATTTAATTAGGTGATTTAATAAGATCTATCCATATATCAACATTTTATGCGTACCTACTCTTAGATCTTTAATTAATTAATATTTAATCGTTGAACTCTTTTAAACATAAAATGTTGGAAACTTGTGACTCATAATATAAAGTCATTTGGAAAAAGACTAGTCTTGAATGACGACTAGCTAGCCCATCGAGGTTGCACCAAAGGTCGCGGGAGGAAGCCCCATGATGCAATACATATGAGGTTTTTCTGGGTTGTTTATTAGAGGGACATTATGGGTAATTGAGACATAATGTGAAGTAGGGTTGGAATATAATTAGTAGGTATTAATACTATCTATTGTAAAGCGCTATATAGCGTAGGAATCGTCAATAAACAATGTCCGCGTCATGAATCTTTCAAATGGGGAACCATGTAAAAATCTCACATTATTCTTAATTCTCTATCGTTTGTGTGCGTGTGTGATCTTATATTCTAACATAAAGTGAAGAACAACAATGATGTACCAAAAGTTTCTTGGCATTGGTTCGCCAAATTGTAGATTTAGTTATCGCCAATTTGCACGTACAATATGATCCAACTTGATATATACAAATAAAGGTCAACATTATATATAAATGGGAATGATATTCGATCTGTCTCTCCATATACAGCTATACTAGTATTTAGTTTTATTGTAGTAAGCTTAGTGTTGCTAGATACACCAATGCATGACCTACGTACTACGAGTATTTTGTCAAACTACAAGCCCTATAGTGAAGAATTCGCTTCGTTGTGTCCAAAAATGGTACTCTTTTTTTAATATGATATTGAAATTAAGAACGATGATCATTAATACATATAGTTGTTGTAATTGTATGGTTAGTATGTAAAAATATTGTCAAATTAAAAAATTATATATGAAACTGTAGGGCTGTAAATGGTAACCGAAAAATTCGTATTCGTCCGCATCCGTATTCGAAAAAAAGCGGATATTATTCGCATTCGGAAAAAAATGAATATATCTATATTCGGTTTAAAGGTATCCGTAAATAAACGGATACGAATACGGATATAAAGCGTATTAAGTATTCGATTAACATCCGTCCAGTAAATATATCCAGTAGGATACGGATATCCTAATCAAGTATCAATAACTTATATATATATATATATATATATATATATATATATATACACACACAATATTTACATTAATTAAGTTATTAATTAATGTAAATTATTAATTATCTATATAAGTTGTTAATAATTTAATATATACATATATATATATATATTTATTAATAACTTACATTCATTGATATAAGTTATTAATATATACATGTGTGTGTGTGTATATATATATATATATACACACACACATATATAAATTAATAACTTATATTCAATATTTAATAACTTACATATATAAATTATAAATATTCATCCATAATCCAAGATTACTTAACAAACATAAAAGGGACATCTACTTAATAATGGATATCTAAACATCAATAAGTAGAGCATTCATTCATTAATTAACTATACTTTAATTAAATTTGACAAAGCTCTAAATTAAAACTATAATTTAGAATTCTCAGATCAACGGTCGAGAGGCGGGAGCAATGGACAATATAATTTTATTGTTAAAATGTGATGTATGTCTCAGTTTATGATGTGAATTAAGTTAATCTTCTTGTATGATAATGTTCAATGAAGGATGATCAATGGTGTATGCATCAAGTTAAGTTAGGATGTAAATTAATCTTGTAATTTTTATGATGATGTGTTTGACATTTTCCCCCCTTATGATTAAGATGTTTAATTAATATGTATGGTTTAAATATTAAATTGTGTTTAATTAATATGTATGATTTAAACTTTAATTTTTTTTTAAATAAATATTTTGAATGAATTTTATATTAGATTCTTGATAAATGAATTCGATATCCTAATAATTTGTCTATTTGGATAAAATAAGCGATAGAATGGATATTATCCATATTCGAATATTTTTCCAAATACCGGATACGGATAATATTTTTAAAATCTGCCGGATACCGGATACGGATACGGATACGGATAGCGAATTGATTTTCCGGATACGGATACGGATACGGATACGGATACGGATATACCTGTTCCGTATCCGTTTAATACCGTTTACACCCCTAATGAAACTTACTTGCTTGAATTTGTGTGTAAACATGCATATATAATGATAAAAATGTAAGAAGTGCGTACGTACCTGAATGCTGGAGTTTTTGGAGTAGCTGTTTATGCCGTTGCCGCCATTCGTTGGGTATGCTTTGCTCTTGTTATCCATCTCTTTCTCTGTAGCAAAGGAAATGTCTAACTGGCTCTTACTCTAGGCCATTTCCTTGGGATATATATTTGGAAAAAGCAAGCTTAATTAATATTTGTCTAAACAATTGCCTGCCAGCCTGCCCGACTTCCAATCTAACTTTAATAGTATATGAATTTCCCTCCCTAGTTGTTTAATTCAAATCCCCTGTGGGCCAAGAATAGTTAATGCTTCAACACCCTTTGTTGAAATTATCTTTGTAGAATACTCCACATTAATGCGATCAAGTCGAGTGGGGGACTATACAACTTGTTAAGTATTTTTTTTTTTTTATATATAATAAATTAGACTCTTTTTTTTTATGAAACGGAGGGAGGGAGGGATTATTGTTTTAGTAAAAAGTTGTAACATACGGTAGCAATGACCTAGCTAGCTAGTTCCTTTACATGCAAGGACCCAATACATACAAACCCTGCTCCCTTGTTTGCAAACAGATAGAGTGAACCTAAATTAGTAGAGTACTACTAGGACTTGCGGTTCTAGAAAAGCTCAAATTGTTTGTCCCCTACTACACTTGGACTTTGTGCTTAATTTGTCCCCGCCCCCCGCCCCCCGCCCCCCGCCCCCCTTATATTTTTCTACAGCCCATAGACTGGTGGCTTTTACTCCCACTTGCTGAGATTCACGCACCAGTTAGTTGTAATTGAGATTCTTTTACATGTTTAAATTATCATTTGTTGAAACTCAATACGAATATAAGATTCAATAATGCTATTATTACATAAAAAAAGATCATATAATATTCACAGACACATATATATTGTCTCTTGCTTTGACATGTGAAGTCTACAATATACATATATGTATGTGACCATTATGTGTCTCTTTTTATGTAATAATAACATTATTTTATAAGATTCTAATCTAGTAATCTGTACATATCAGTGGTCAATTATATATATATATATATATATATATATATATATATGTGATCCCGGATCTTAAATTTCACTTTATCCATTCACTAGAGCTCACCACTCTTTAGCGACAAAAGCATGACGGTTTCGGTTATACAATAGTCGCTCATACTTTTAGCGACACTATATGTTGTCCGTCAGCTAAAAAGTATGAGCAACTTGATTGTATAACCGAACCGTCATCTTTTTGTCGCTAAAGAGGTGAGCTTCAGTGAAATAGATAATGAAAGCTTACAGATCCTGGATATATATATATATATATATATATATATATATATATATATATATATATGACGCCTTTAAAATTAGGTATACATCACCCATCTTGGGTGCGCCACTTACATGGTGCAAATTTAAATACTGACTTACTTAACATAAGCATGCGTGTGCAATCACACGTAAATAAATCGTGAGTTTAAATACAAATATCGTCTACTAGATATTATACAAACTCAAAAAGGAGTCCTCATTACAATTATTATCACACTATTTCACGAATAGTGAGGACTACTAATCTTATCTTGAGGACCATCACTCGTTTCTCTCAACTGCGTCCCAATTTATATTCTCATTTCACGAAGAGAATAAAGTGAAAGAAAGGGTGAGCTCAACTAGCCCGATAAAAACATTATGACTAAGATAATGCGTAATAAATTATCAATAGTCTTCAACAATGTTAAACCGATAAAATACAATAGACAACCCGGTTTAAGCTGCGGTGAAATATCAATCCATTAAAAGAGTCAAGTAGAAAATAAAGTCTACTATCTTTTAGGTTTTAAAAGGTTTTTCATCATTTGTTATAAATTGAGACTCGAACTTTAATAAATATTCCACATCATCGAATCACCCCGCACACTACTACCAAGGATATTCTTTAGTATCACGACCACAATTATTCATGCACTACGGGCGAGAATATTTGTGTATTCATTAATAGTCATCATGATCATGCCAACAACATCCATCAATGCACTACTGACCAATCGAGGATTTTTACCACATCATTTGTAACATTACGGTGCGTGATTACACCGAATAGTCTCTCAATCATAATCATACCAAGTCCATCTATGCACTACTGGTAGCACGATGACTTTAAAAATATAAACATGAGGATGATGACAATGATATAAGAATTCAATAAAACAAGTTCAAGAATTATTTTATCCGGAATTATTAACGTCCAAATTATCAACATGATCTTTGTTTTGTAGAGTAAAATTCAAGAATGATCGGAAGAATATTTTCATGAAAGATCTTTGGATGAAACGCAAATATCAAGGATATTCCACTAATTTCATGGAGTATAGAAGTCAAAGTTTTAACCAATTTGGGTATAATAAAGAATGGAATAACAAAAGAAATCACCACGCATGCGATGATAAAGCGCATGCAGACGTGTTATTCCAATGTAATAATAAATAACGGAACCGAGTCGGTGAAATTCACAATCCAGCGGGATGTTCTAACAGAATAATAAAGATGGAACTAGATCCGGTGTAAAACACACGAGATAGGATATTCAGCGAGAATGATAAAGAGCGGAACCAGTCCTGTAAAACACACGCATGGATGTTCCAATGAATAATAAAAAGCGGAACCGAACCAGTCCTAAGTAAAACACACAGAGCGTGGATGTTCCAACAAAATAATAAAAAGCGGAACCAGTCCGTTGTAAAACACAGACATGGATGTTCCAACGTAATAATAGAAGAATGTCACCAAGTATAGGGTAAACCACGTTATACAAAAGTTATTCCAATGAGAATAATAAGCGATGGAATAACAATGTTCTCTTCATGAATAAGAAAGAATAACACCCTTACATTTGGTAGGAGATTGAATCTTTGCGGCGATGTAGTAACAAAATACTCTTCTTCTTTCTCTTATTCTCTATAAAGCTTGAATGAATTAAGTGAAAATAATGAAGCCTCAGGCCTCTATTTATAGAAGATTTCTAGCTTACACTGCTTAGTGTGAAAAGGCAAGTGGCTTGATTTAACTAATGATCGCGAAAAGAAAAGTGGTTTGACGCTTTTGTAATGTGAAACGACAAGTGGTTCGACGTCTGGTAAAGGTAATTACTATTAACGAAGGTAAATACTATTCATAAGGGTAATTACTATTGACGAAGGTAATTACTATTGATGAAGGTAAATACTATTCACAAGAGTAATTACTATTGACGAAGGTAAATACTATTGACGAAGAGACTCTTAGATGATGACATATGAGCCCCCATAAAAATAATCAAACTTACCACAAATCATTTTTTTTCATCAACACATATTTAATCTTTCAACAATTATTAATCATTTATAACATTGTCGTCAATTATTGATTTAATACTATAACATATTATACGATGATGATCTTTGTGACAATAATTGAATCAATAATATAAGAGATATGATCAAAGAATTCTTGTAGCAATAATTGAGCCGGTGTGAAAGTGACTTCTCACGTAAGCATTAATAATCAATACCGTGTGCTACTTCTATGCAACCACGCAGACATTCTTTGTACTTTACCAACGGGTAGTTCAACAGTTTTAACGGTAACACCTCATAGTTATTTTTATAAAATATTTTTGTCGTTTTCTCGATCCGCCAATGAATTACATTATAAGGGGTCCACCAATGATTGAGCCATTGTACGAATATTCCCTAACAAAAGAATATTCCCAGACCAAACGAATATTTTATAACAACTTGCATACTTTTGCAAAATTTATAAATATTACCCACAACTATAACATTATATCAAATTTATTCCATAATATTCAAAATAATATTTATAGAAAATTCATCTTTATTTATAAAAGTGGGGTCTTACAACCTCCCTTCTTATGAAATTTCACCCTCGAAATTAGGGTAATGCGTACTGGTATGTCGAAGAGGTAAGGATACCTTGATTTCATTTCGCATTCTAACTCCCAAGTCATTTCCTCAACATCGTGGTTCCTCCACAAAACTTTGACTTGAGGTATAACCTTGGAGCGTAGAATATGTTCCTTCTTATCAAAAATTTGAACAGAACCTCTTCATACGTCAAATCTTCCGCTATTTCGTCCGGTTCTAACTTCAATAATATGGTTCGGGTCTTTCGTATTTTTACGTAACATAGATATGTGAAAAAGCGTTATGAACACGAGACATATTTGGCAGATAAAAGCGAGTCTATAGGCCACGATTCCTATTCGATCGAGGATTAAAAATGGACCGATGAATCGAGGATTAAGTTTTCATCTCTTTCCAAATCTTGTAACTCCTTTCCATGGAGCAACTCTTAACAACACACGATCTCCTATATCGAATTCCACGTCCCTTTCGATGAAGATCGGCATAACTCTTTTTATCGATTTTGTGAGGTTTTTATCGTTGTCGGATCGTTTGAATCTTTTCCGTAGTCATACGTACCAACTCCGTCCCAACAACGTTGCTTCACCCACCTCATCCCAATCTTACCGGAGAACGACACTTTCTTCCATACAACGCTTGAATGGAGCCATGCCAATACTTACTTGATAAGCTGTTGTTGTAGGAAAACTCCACCAATGGTAAGAACTTGTCCCAACTCCCTTGAAATCAAGGACACGAGTCTTAATAGATCTTGAGTTTGAATAGTCCTCTCCATTGTCCGTCCAGTCGAGGATGATATCTGCCGAGCTAAATCGTAAGTCTGCCCATAGCTTTTTGCAAACTAACCCAAAATCGTGAAGTGAATCTTGGGTCTCGATCGAAAACTATGGATACTGGGCATACCCATGCGATCTTACAATCTCGTTTATGTATATACTGAGCAAGACGTTCAAGTGTATAAGTTTCTCGTGTCGGTAAGAAATGAGCGGAGACTTGGTCAATCTATCAACAATGACCCAAATCGCATTAATGCCTTGAGAAACCTTAGGAAGGCCGTGAATTGAAATCCATGGTAATGTGCTCCCACTTCCATTCTGGAATTTCAAGTGGTTCTGATGGACCTTTTGGTACTTGATGCTCCGCTTTAACTCGTTGACAAGTTAGACACCTTGAGATAAATAAATAGCTATCTCTCTTCATATTGCTCCACCAAAATGTATGACGAATATCATGATACATTTTGGTACTCCCAGGATGGATTGCAAATGGTGTGTTATGCGCCTCCATCATGATATTATACTTTAAATCAGGGTCGTTAGAAACACAAAGTCCGGAGTTGACTCAAGTATTCCTTCTTCATCGATTCTTGCTTCCGGATAGCACCTTCTTGCACTTTCTTCCTCATACGCATCGACTCCGTGTCCGTAGCTTGGCGAAATTTTAACTTTATCGATTAAAGTCGGTTCTACTCAGATACTCGCTTATCATCACATGCGTCCTGAGTCTTTAACTCTATCTCCATCCTTTGCAAGTCACACAAAATGGGCCTTTATATTGACAATATCGCACTCGTGCTTGCATATGATTTTCTACTCAATCGTCGGCTACCACGTTCGCTTTTCCGTGATGGTATTGGATGGTATGATCATAATCTTTCAATCGCTTCAAGCCAACGTTGTTGTCGCGTGTTGAGTTCCTTTTGAGTGAAGAAATATTTGAGGCTTTTATGATCGTAAAGATCTCCACTTTCTCCCATACAAGTAATGCCTCCAAATTTTAAGTCTGAAAGACAATAATACTTAACTCTAGATCATGAGTAGGATAATTCCTCTCATATTCTTTGAGTTGTCGCGAGGAGGCATAAACTATAACTTTTCCATGTTGCATAAGAACACATCCCAACCCTTTTGCTCAAGCATCACTGTGAGATGACAAATCCTCCGAGCGGATGGTATTGTCGAGCAGTCTTGAAATAAGTCTCCTCTTGAGTTCTTGAAAACTCTTCTCACATTCTTCGCTCAACCGAACTTTGTATCTTTCCGAGTCAATTTGAGTCGATGGAGTAGCGATTCGAGAAAATCCTTCCACGAATCTCCGATAATAACCAAATAAACCGAGAAAGCTACGTATTTCGGTCATCGATTTAGGTTGTTCCCGACTTTGAATAGCTTCAATCTTTCTTTGGGTCAACAGATATTCCATGACTTGATACCACGTGCCCAAGGAATGCTACTTCTTCAAGCCGTAACTCGCATTTCTTCAACTTGGCATAAAGCTTATATTCACGAAGCTTTTGGAGTGTCGACCTCAAGTGTTGCTTTCATGATCTTCACTGGCTTTTGGAATAAATAAGGATGTCATCAATAAAGACGACCACAAAGTGATCTAAATATTCCTTGAATACTCGGTTCATCATATCCATGAAGGCGGCGGGGAGCATTAGTCAATCCAAAGGACATGACTAGGAATTCATAATGCCCGTCTGCGGAGTTCTGGCCGTCTTTGGAATGTCGGTGATTCTAATCTTCAATTGGTGATATCCTAACGAAGATCAATCTTTGAAAAGAATTTGGCTCCTTGCAATTTGGTCAAACAGTCATCAATACGTGGCAATGGATACCTATTTTTATGGTGACATGATTCAACTCCGATAAATCAATACAAAATCGCATACTCCCATCTTTCTTCTTCACGAATGAGAGTGAGCACCCCAAGGAGAAGTACTTAGGACGAATAAAGCCATGTCTAACAATTCTGCGATTGGGTCTTTAACTCACGAAGTTCAATAGGAGCCATTCGATATGGGGCTTTGGAAATAGGTTTTGTCTTCGGGTTCAAGGTCGATACAAAATTCAATTTCACGCTTTCTGGGGTAGGCGGGATGTGACGCCCCAAAATTAGGTATCGTCACCCATCTTGGGTCGCCACTTACATGGTACATAAATTCAAATACAACTTACTAATATAACTCGTCTTGTACACTACGACATAAGCTGTGAGTTTGAATACAAATATTATCTACTAGATATTATACAAACTCAAAAGGAGTCCTCATTACAACTATTATCACACTATTTCACGTAATAGTGAGGACTACTAATGCTATCCTCCGGACCATTACTTCGTTCCCAGACTGTCGTCCCGATTTCTGTTTCATTTCACAAGAGAATAAAGAAAAGAAAAGGTGAGCTCAACTAGCCCAAGAAGAAATATTATGACTAAGATAATGCGAAATAAATTATCATTAGCCTTCAACAATGTTAAACCGATAAAATACAATAGACAACCGGTTTAAGCTGCGGTGAATATGAAATCCATTAAAAAATCAAGTAGAGAATAAAGTCTACTATCTTTTAGGTTTTAAAAGGTTTTCATCAATTTTTATCATTGAGACTCGACTAATAAATAAACCACCACATCTAATCATCCCCACATACCACGGTCAAGGATTTTCATCAAATTATCAATGGTCATCATTACTATACCGAATCACCCCGGTCATAATCATACCAAAACTATCCATCATCGCATTACATGTGCCATCGAGGACTTTAGTCACATCATTTATATCAAGTCATGATTATACCGAATGATCCTCGGTCATAATCATACTAAGTTCATCTATGCACGTAAGCCAAAGATAACATAATATAACATGAGGATGATGACAATGACATAATAATTCAATAAAACAAGTTCAAGAATTATTTAATCCATGAATTATTAACGTCCAAATTGTCAACATGATCTTTGTTTTCGTAAAGTAAAATTCAAGAATGATCGGAAGAATATTTCCATGAAAGATATCTTTGGATGAAACGCAAATATCAAGGATATTCTACTAATTTCATGGAGTATAGAAGTCAAAGTTTTAACCAACTGGGTATAATAAAGAATGGAATAACAAAAGAAATCACCATGCATGCGGTACTTGGCATGATGTGTTATTCCAACATAATAATAATAACGGAACCAAAGTCGGTGAAAGTCACAATCGCGAGGATGTTCCAATGAATAATAAAGATGGAACCGGATCCTGTAAAACACACGAATAGGATATTCCAATGAGAATGATAAAGATTTTAACCCGGTCCTGTAAAAACACACGAGCATGATGTTCCAACAGAATAATAAAAAGCGGAACCAGTGTCCCAGTAAAACACACGCATGGATGTTCCAATGAAATAATAGAAGAATGTCACCAAGTATAGGGTAAAACCATTATACTGAGTTATTCCAATGAATAATAAGCAATGGAATAACATAAGGATTTCACCAAGTATAGGGTATGCTGCGCGTATCTGAGTTATGTATAGGTATGCCACTTTTACAAAGTTATTCCAATGAATAATAGTGAATGGAATAATGTAAGTTCTCTTCAAGAAGAAAGAATAACACCCTTACTAGTAAAAGAACCTAATATAGAAGTAGTGAAGTAGCGTAATACTCTTCTTCTTTCTATAATTTTCTCTCTATAGCTTCTTTCTATAATTTCTCTCTAGAGTTTCAATGAATTCGTAAAGAAAATAATGAAGGAATGAGCTTCTATTTATAGGAAAATGGAATGCATAAGTAACTAATCCATGAACTAGTCCAGATTGATTTACTTTAATCGACGGTCCATATTTAAAGAAAAATCTTTTAAATAAAATATAATATATTCTATTTATATAAAAACATTTTACTATGCAAACACTATGCAATACTATGCAAAACACTATGCAAAACACTATGCAACACTATGCATATAAAAATATAATATATTCTATTTATAGAATAACTTTAATAAAGTATTCTATTTTATATAAAAGATGTTTCGCTTTATTACGTTAATAATACAAATAAAACAAAACGTCATTATCGCTATAATAATTCATATTATTAATCGACAATAATGGAATCAAACCGAGTGACTTCTCACTTAAGCATCAATAATCAATACCGGTAATGCTACTATGCAACCACACGACATCTTTGTACTTTTTACTACTGAAAGTAGTTCAACGAAGATCAACGGTAAAACTTCCGCCGTTATTTTAATAAAATATTTTTGTCGTTTTCTCAATCCGACAATAATTACATTATAGGGTCCACCAATGATTGAGTAGTTGTACGAATATTCCCCGCTAAACCGAATATTCCCCGACCAATCGAATATAATATAACCACTTGCATACTTTGCAAAATTTATAAATACTACCCACAACTATAATATTATCTTAAATTCACACCATAATATAAAAAAATTATTTCGACAAGATTTAAATCTTTATTGATAAAATCTGGGGTCTCACAATCTCCCCTCCTTATGGAATTTCACCCTCGAAATTAGGGTACGTACCTGGTATGATAAAGAGGTGAGGATACCTTGAATTCCTTTATCGTTGAAAACATTAAATTTATTTTTGCAATCCGGCCAAAGATATTCATTAACAATTCATCTTTGCACTACAGCCAAAGATATACAACTATAAAACCAATAATCTTTGAGACTCGACTTAATAGTATCACAACCATGAATTATCCATGCACTCATCGGGCTAAGGATATTCGTGTTTTCAATTACTGATCCATGATTATACCGAATAATCCGTGGTCATAATCATACCAAGTCTATCAATGCACTACTACCAAAGATGACTTTTACCACATCCATGAATTAATATTTCATTCTTTGAGACTCAAATTTCAATAATTAATCCATATCATCGAATCATCCCCGCACTAGTGCCAAGGATATTCATTAGTATCACAACCACGAATTATCCATGCACTACTACCAAAGATAATCGTGTATTCATTAAGATCACGACCACAAATTATCCATGTACTACTACCAAAGATAATCGTGTATTTATTAGTATCACGACCACAAATTATCCATGCACTACTACCAAAGATAATCGTGTATTCATTAGTATCACGACCACAAATTATCCATGCACTACTACCAAAGATAATTGTGTATTCATTAAGATATCACGACCACAAATTATCCATGCACTACGGCCAAAGATAATTGTGTATTCATTAAGATCACGACCACAAATTATCCATGCACTACGGCCAAAGATAATTGTGTATTCATTAAGTATCGCGACCACAAATTATCCATGCACTACTACCAAAGATAATTGTGTATTCATTAAGTATACGACCACAAATTATCCATGCACTACGGCCAAAGATAATTGTGTATTCATTAAGTATCCGACCACAAAAATATCCATGCACTACTACCAAAGATAATTGTGTTTTTCAATTACTAAGTGATGATTATACCGAACAATCCTCGGTCATAATCATACCAAGTCCATCTATGCACTACAAAAGCCATGATGACTTTCAACATAATATAAAACATGAGGATAATGATATAAAGAATCAATCAAATGAGATAAAGGATAAATATTAAACATTTATAATATAATTTATCCAGATTCAAGAATATCTCCATGTTATCAATCACTTAATAATCTCATAATCTAATAACATTAATATTATAACAATATTTTAATCACTTTTTAAATTTATAAACAATTTATCTCAATTGTTTACGCTTTTACCATATAATGCATTTAATCATTCAAAATGCCATACTCATAAGATATCATCACCAATTATCAAATCCTCATCAAAAAATATGCATATACTCTATATAGGATTCTCTAGCCATAAAATCCTATTTCAACTTTGTTACTTCACATAACATATTTAACTCATATGTTCGTAACTAAACTATTTTCATGAAAAATACCAAATCAGTCCCAAAAATATTTCTTTTCTGGGATTTAGCATAATACAGTCCCATAATGAAAATATATTTTTCTCGGAATTTTTAAAATTCATTTACTATTTTTCAAAAATCAATTTCTAATTAATTCCTTAAGAAATTAGCTACCTCAAGGATAACTCCAAAAATTCCCAAATCTTGGCAGGACCTTACACATGTTAACGTGAGCTTCCAGTTAAAATTTCATGGTCATCGGAGTTATAGAACTCCGGTTATAGCGTTTTTCGTCGGAAAAACCTAAATATTGAAATAGTCATAACTTGCTCATTTTAAGTCAGAATGAGCTCATTTTTGGACAGGAGGTACTTTATACCATATACCTTCATGTCCCAAAAGGCCAGAATTTTTCTCATAAGTTAAGTGGCCGAAACAGCCTCTCTAAAATCATGGCAGAAGCTTTTTTCGGTTTTTACAGCTTTGCACTCCTTTGCTAAAATCAGTCCACACAAAAATCTACAACACCTTTTCCAATAATTCCACTTGGATTAGTTAGGCAACTCATAGATCTAACTCTAGGACTTGACCACATTCAAAAATTCAAAATATAATAGGAGATATGGTCAATTGAATTTTATGTTACGTTTTTCACCAATATCTGATTTTCAACTCTTTGTGATTTCTAAGAAACTTTCATGTTTTCACATAATAACCAACATAACTCATCATAACACTTACTAATACTTCATATACCCATGATTTTCATTAGTCCAATGCTTTTATTATGACTTTCATCATAATCTTCGTAAACAGATCCTTTTAGTTGAAGAAATATTTGAGGGTTTAAGAAATGGGGTTTTTTTTTTTGTACTAGGGTCAATACAAAACTCGATTTCACATTCTAGGGTAGGCTAGGAAGTCTTCAAGAATACGCCAAGAAATTTATTAATGATAGAAATATCATTCAAAATCATTATTCTCGTCCAAGACTTGGATAAGTACGTCACATTAATACCAATCTGTGACTTCTATCCCTTAACCCTGATAAGCACCTCACAATGATACCTATCAACTTGCCATCTTCAATCCACGACGTCGCCTCACGAAAAGTCCGGCTTCTTGCATTCCACACAAGGAAGTTAACAACGAAAGGATCGGGGCTCTTTATTTATGGCTTGATATAACAGTGATTAACTTTAGGGTTTGGTTACTTTGAATTCGTATAACAGGTTGGTTATGAATATAAAAGCTAACAACCTTACGAAAAGCATGATGAGTAGTTAACCAATTGATTCCTAAAATCACATCAAAGGCAAGTATTTTCAAAAAGATAAGAGCGACAGGTAACGTGAAAGTGTTTATTTGAATCAAACAAGATTTAAAAATAGTAGCGGTAACGAAGGCTCCTACTAACGAAGTTTCAACCATTAAGTTAAAGTCTAACTTCTCCGGAGTCAAATTTAAAAGTTGAACGCAAGCAAGCGAGATAAAATAATGGGTAGAACCGGTATCTTATAAGGTATAGACTTCGCAAGAATTTATAATTAACTAACTCGTGCTAACTTCGTTCGAGTCACTTGCTTTTTAAGAAGTCATGAAAAACGCTCTTCATGAAACCACCGACTTTGTTTTATCCGTATCCGCCTTTGGTGCCACCGTCCCCATTTGGACTTGACTTTGGTGCACGACAAAATCGAGCTAAATGACCTTCTCTTCTTGAAATTTCCACTTCTATTATCTTGGCCATGATTAACACCAAAGTGGTTACCATTCTTGGCATGATAATTTCTCCCACGATGGTCATCATTGTTCCGATGGTCGCTATCTGTAGAGATGATTATTATCGTGTTGTTGGTCGTTACCTTTTGGTTGAGTGACTCATTATCGCGCTCCAATAACCGAGACCTATTCACAACATCTAAATACAAACACCGTCACAAAACAAGGGTTAATTAACATGCAACATATTATCACTATACTCGAATGACCAATCAAATACCAAATAAACTTAGGTAGGTCATACTAGCGAAGGAATTCCCGTCTCTCCCTCCTAGTATTATTCTCACATCTTAGCTGGGGATCATATCCTAAGCTCGATACTAACCGTGACTCGGACACCAACTTATGTCGTCAAGACCTCATATTGGTACTGTCGACACCACCGAAAGACGGCGTCCCTACGGAGAGTCCGGCTTGCATTCCCCATCAACAGAAGTCACCAATGAGAGGCTCCTCGGGGCTCTTCACACTTATGGCTCGATACCAACTGTGACTCGACACCAACTTGTGTCAAGACCTCACATTGGTACTATCACCACAATCATAGAAAGGCGGCGTCCCCTACGAGAGTGCGGCTTTGCAGCATTCCCCATTAATGTGAAGTCACCAATGAGGGCTCGGGGCTCTTCACACTTATGGCTCGATACCAACCGTGACGCCCCCAAAATTAGGTATACGCCACCCATCTTGGGTCGCCACTTACATGGTACATAAATTCAAATACAACTTACTAATATAAGCTGCACGCGTATGCAATCGACATAAACCGTGAGTTTGAATACAAATATTATCTACTAGATATTATACAAACTCAAAAGGAGTCCTCATTACAACTATTATCACACTATTTCACGCTGAATAGTGAGGACTACTAATGCTATCCTCCGGACCATTACTCCGCTTCCGACTCGTCCAAATATGTTCTCATTTCACAGAGAACAGGTGAAAGAAAGGGTGAGCTCAACTAGCCCAAGAAGAAATATTATGACTAAGATAATGCGAATAAATTATCATAAGCCTTCAACAATGTTAAACCGATAAAATACAATGAGACAACCCGGTTTAATCTGCGATGGAATATGCAATCCATTAAAAAAATCAAGTAGAGAATAAAGTCTACTATCTTTTAGGTTTTAAAAAGGTTTTCATCAATTTTTATCGCTGAGACTCAGTTTAATAAATAAACCACCACATCTAATCATCCCTGTACCACGGTCAGGATTTTCATCAAATTATCAATGGTCATGATCATGACGCCCCCAAAATAGGTATACATCACCTATTCTCGAGTTGTCAATACATGTGCGAAAACAACTACAACTTTATTATTACAACAAGAAAAAGCTGTGAGTTTGAATACAAATATTATCTTCAGACAATATCTATACTCAAATAAATCCTCATCACATTTATTGATACATTATTTTACAAAAATGGTGAGGACTACTAAACAATCCTTTTCTAAAACCTTCATTCCATACCCCAGGCTACGTAATCGCTATATTCTCGCCTCCCGAGAAAAATGGAACAAAAGGAAAAGGGTGAGCTCAACTAGCTCAAGAAAGAATATTATGACTAAGATAATATACAACAAATTATCGTTAGTCTTCAACAGGAAAAATATAATAGAATACAATAGACAACAAATTTTAAATCAATATTCGCAATGAAATAATAATTCATTAGAAGAGTTAAGTAGAGAATGCAAACTACTATCTTCTATGTGTATGAATTTAAAAGTTCATCGCCTATTTTTATCCTCTAAACATCAATCAATATACATCCGAATCAAATATTCATCTTTGCACTACGGGCCAAAGATATTCATCGATTAGTCATGTTCATTTAAACACTGCTTCATCTTTGCACTACTGCTGCCAAAAAGATATTCTTCAGAAATCATTCATCTTTGCACTACTGAGCCAAAGATATTCTTAAGAAATCATTCATCTTTTGCACTACTGTGCCAAAGATATTCCATAATATCATCATTTAAGACCGAGGATGATGAAAATATTTTTTTTTAAAGAAACGAATCCAAAGAAACAAAATGACAAGGATTAAGGATTAAGGATTCGTACTTGGTTTTATCCACGTCCAAAAATACCTCAAAAATAATCATAGTGGTGTAAAATTCAAGAATGATCAAAACATGGATATAATCAGAGTTAGTATCCATAATAGATGTTTTGGACGAAAAGAAGAAATTTTATTTTTCTAATTGAATAATATCAGAGTATCGTGAATAGTCTTGGTATCGTGAATAAATAGTAACTCAGACACCAAAAGATAGAAATTCCACAAAAACATCTTCACGCTTACTGTGAATAGTACTCGTGAATAGTAACTCGTGAATAGTAACTCATAAATAGTAACCCCGACATGAAAAAATTCCAAATTTGATAAAAACTTCAGATCAACATTTCAGTATAATGATATTGAAGAAATAATATCATTACGAAAAAAAATAATATCCCTTACCTCGAAAAGATCAAGATTTACTAGCTAGAATACCGGGATATAGTCTTTGAAGGAACTTGCACCGCCTAGCAATACTCAAAGTATACTCAAAATACTCACAAGAATACGCTTCGATAATATAGAGAGAAAACTTCAGATTACGGTGTGATTTTCAATTCTAACCTAAGACCCTATTTATAGAAATTGCTTAGAACACCAAGCGAAAAATTTAATAAAATAATAATATAATTAAACAAATTCAAGCCCACCTTAGACCAACTGAATTCAGCACATTTGTATCACATGTGGGATTGCAAAAAACGTTTTTCTTAAATAAAACAATTAAAACTTCCAAAATTAATTATTTCGAACTTGAGCTTCAATAATTCATAATAAATAGCCCTTTATCAGAAAATTCGAATCTCGCGAGTTTTTATAGGAAATTCAATTCTCTACAACTTTGCAGAAGAAAGTTTTTCCAAATTCCAAACAGAAATCGATCGAAATCCACAAACGGAAGCGATTTTACAAAGTATAATCAAATTTCACCAATATAAATGGGGTCCACCGACATGTTTAACATGTTTTAAACATTTATTGCAACAAAAAATACTCTTCCTCCTCGTATACTCATATATCCCACATTCGTTGTAAAATATCACCGTTAATATATTATTAAAATAATATATTTAAATGAATTATTTTATCGTAAAAAGATAAAATATTAATTTTCAACAATTGTCATTTTAAAAATTTTCTCCATCTATATCCACATAAAATCAATATTTTCCTCATCATATAAATCAATAATTAATTATTCACAAATAATATTACGAATCACAATATTGACAACCAGCGGCGCTCCAGGAAAGAGGGGCTTTCCAATAAGAATTTCTTCTTCTTGTGCAGCAATTAGGTGACCAAACCTCTCCTTAGATGTAACTTTCTAGATATTGCCAATAATGTTATCTAATAATATTATTCAGATAATATGAATTATTGCTTCGATAATGAAAAATAACGTGTAATGACAATTATTGAAACAACAATGAATATAAAATATCAACGCAACAAATTATTAACTCAATAAAATAATTTGAGCGAGTAATTCAGTAACCATTATTGAGTAGTGCCTTCTTCACGTAAGAATCAATAATTGGTGCAATACCGCAGTATCTCGCTTGCAACAACGCGTATTAGTGTGTTTTAACCACCAACGGTATTCCAATAAGATAATATGAGAATAACTACGCCGTTATTTAAAAACAACTTATATTTGTCATTTTCTTCATCCAATCGCTTTCCATTATGGGGCCCACACATGGTTGCGTCGTCGTCATTTAATATTCCCGACAAGCATTTAATATTCCACGACCAAACGAATATTCCCCATTTATAATGAATATTTTATAACCACTTGCTTATTTTGAAATATTTATGTATTTAACCCTTAACTATCCACATTAATCAAATCAACCCTTACTATTTCAAAATAATAAATAAAGGAAATTCCTTTTTATTTAAAAATTTGGTGGTCTTACAACCTCCCCTCCTTATGAAATTTAATTCCTCGAAATTGACGTGACGCACTGTGTTTCGAAAGGTGAGGATACCTCGCTTTCATTTCCGCTTTCCAATTCCTGGTCATTTCCTCTATAGCATGATTCCTCCACAAAACTTTAACTTGTGGTATGACCTTTCTTGTAGGACATGCTCCTTCCTATCCAAGATCTTGACAGTAATTACCTCTCATCGTTAAGTCTTGGCTATCTCGTCCGGTTCTAACTCAATAACGTGGTTCGGGTCTTTCACATATTTACTGAAGTACGAGATATGTGAAACACATTATGAACACGAGACATACTCGTAGGTAACGCAAGTCTATAGGCTACATTTCCTACTTTCGGTCAAGAATTTGAAATGGACCAATAAATCGTGGATTGAGCTTTCCTCTCTTCCCAAATCTTGTAACTCCTTCCATGGAGCAACTCGCAACAATACATGATCCCCTACATTAAATTCCACGTCCTTTCGATGAAGATCCGCATAACTCTTTTGTCGATCTTGTCTGCTTTATATCGTTGTCGAATCATTTGGATCTTTTCGGTGAGTCATACGTCTTTACTTTCGGGTCCCAACAATGTTGCTTCACCCACCTCATCCCAACATATTGGAGAACGACATTTTCGTCCATATAATGCTTCAATGGAGCCACACCTATACTTGCACGATAAGCTGTTTTTGTAGGAGAATTCCACCAATGGTAAATACTTATCCCAACTACCCTTGAAGTCTAGGACACGTAGTCTTAATAGATCTTCAAGAGTTTGAATAGTCCTCTCGATTGTCCGTCCGTTTGGGGATGGTATGTCAACTAAATCGCAAATCCGTGCCCATAGCTTTTTGCAAGCTAACCCAAAATCTTGAAGTGAATCTTGGGTCACGATCCAAAACTATGGATACAGGCATGCCATGCAACCTCACAATCTCATTCACGTATATACTAGCAAGACGCTCAAGGAATAAGTCTCCGTGACGGCAAGAAATGAGCGGACTTGGTTAATCTATCAACAATAACCCAAATAGCATTGATGCCTTGAGAAACCGTAGGAAGACCCGTGAACGAAATCCATAGTAATGTGTTCCCACTTCCATTCCGGAATCTCAAGTGGTTGCAATGGACCCTTAGGTACAAGATTCCGCCTTTACATTAGCTAAGTTAAACACATCGAGATAAACTTTGCAATCTCTCTCTTCATATTGTTCCACCAAAATGTATGTCAAGATCACGATACATTTTAGTACTTCCGAGATGGATTGCAAATGGCGTATTGTGTGCCTCCATCATAATCTTGTACTTCAAATCGAGTCGTTAGGAACATAAAGTCTAGAGTGGACTCAAGTATTCCTTCTTCATCAATTCTCGCCTAGGAATAGCTCCTTCTTGTACTTTCTTCTTCATACGCATCGCCTCCTCCCTCGGTGGCTTGAAGCGACCTTAACTTTTCTATTAAAGTTGGCTCTGTCGTATACGTGACATCATCGCACTTTCGTTCCTCGCATATGATCTTCTACTCGATGCGTCGCCTACCACGTTCGCTTACCGGGATGGTATTGAATAGTGTGGTCGTAGTCTTTCAATAGCTCGAGCCAACGTCATTGCCGCATGTTGAGTTCTTTTTGAGTGAAGAAATATTTAAGGCTTTTATGGTGCGAATATATCTCCACTTTCTCCCCATATAGATAGTGCCTCCATATTTTTAAGCGCTGAAACGATCACGCTAACTCTAGATCATGAGTAGGATAATTCCTCTCATACTCTTTTTAAGTTGTCGCGAGGCATAAAGGCCATGACTTTCCCACGTTGCATGAGAACACATCCTAACCCTTTGCACGAAGCATCGTCAGAGATAACAAATCCATCCGAACCAGATGGTATTGTTAGAAAAGTGCCAAATAAGTCTCCTCTTAAGCTCTTGGAAACTTTTCTCGCGTTCTTCGCCTCCAAACGAATTTTGTATCCTTCCGAAGTTAGCCGAAAGTTAATGGAGTAGCGATTCGAGAAAACCCTTCCACGAATCTCCGATAATAACCAAATAAGCCCAAAAAGCTACGTGCTTGATCCACCGACTTGGTTGCTCTTCTAACTTTGTATTGCTTCAATCTTCGCGGATCAACATATACTCCATGTTTCGACACCACGTGCCCAAGGAATGCTACTTCCTCAAGCCCAGAAACTCGCATTTCTTCAATTTGGCATATAGTTGGTTTTCACGAAGCCTTTGGAGTACCGAAATTTCAAATGGTGCTCATGATCTTCACGGCTTTTGGAATATATGAGGATGTCATCAATAAAGACAACAACGAATTGATCCAAATATTCCTTGAATACTCGGTTCATCATATCCATGAAAGCCAGTAGGAGCATTAGTTAGTCCGAAAAGACATGACTAAGAATTCATAATGCCCATACTGAGTTCTAAGGCGCCTTTGGAATATCCTCGCCTCTAATCTTCACCGATGATATCCGAATCGAAGATCGATTTTTGAAAAGAATTGTGCCCTCTGTATCGGTCAAACAAGTCATCAATACGAGGTAGAGGATACCTATTCTTGATGGTGACATGGTTCAATTCCCCGATAGTCAATACAAAGTCGCATACTCCGTCTTTCTTCTTTACAAATAAAACAGAGCACCCCAAGGAGATGTACTAGGGCGAATGAAACCGATGTCCAACAATTCACGTAGTTGGACCTTTAACTCCCGAAGTTCAATAGAGCCATTCGATATGGGGTTTTAGAAATGAGCTTTGTACCAGTTCAAGATCAATAAAGAATTCAACTTCACGCTACGGGGTAGGCCGAAGTTCTTCGAAAAATCGTCGGAAAGTCAATAACAACAGAATATTATTCAAATTTGACGTGTCTTTATTCAAATCCATAACATGGGCTAAGAAAGCTTGACATCCGCTTTTCAATAAACGAATAGCTTTATGATTAGATATGATAGTGATTGATTTTAATGGTTTAGTTGCTTGAATTAAATATAACAAAGTTGTTAGGAATATGAAAACTAACAACCTTACGAAAACAATCAATTTTGGCATGATGAGTAGTTAACCAATCAATCCCTAAAATCACATCAAAAGCAAGTATCTTTAAAGAGATAAGGTCAACAGTAAGGTAATGGTGCCAACTTGAATCAAACAAGATTTATAAGCAATTGGATGTGATGAAAGTTTCTCCTAACGGAGTTTCCACAGATAGGTCAAAGTCTAATTTCTCCTGAGTCAAGTTTAAACGTTGAGCACATGCGGGAGAGATAAATGAATGGGTATGCCCCAGATCAAGTAAGGTATAAACTTCGCAAGAATTTATAAATAGCTTACCCGTGATCACCTCATTTGGGTTCCTCGCATTTTGACCAATCACAACAAACGCTTCTTCCGGAATCGTTGACTTTGACTTTTACGGGGACGATCTTTTGAGTCACCGTCCCCATTGAACTAGGTTTCGCTCTTTGTAATCTCGAGCGATATGTCCTTCCTTTCCACAATTATAGCATACCTTGAATCTGTTGTGGGCGCTTTGACCGATATGTCCCTCTTTTCCGCATTTGTAGTATATAATGGGGTGGTCGTTTCTCCTCCCTTAGAACCCGATTCTCGCCGAACCTTTGTCATCATCTTCACATGGTCGTTGTTAAATCTCCTCTTTTAAAATCTCCTCCCGACTCGCTTCTTCTATTTTCATGGCCATGATTACCACCGTAGTGGTTACCATTTCATCCGTCTGCTTTCTTTCTCGCAGTTATCATTATTACATTGATCGCTATCTCGATCACGATCCTCGGTTTTGGTCCTCGATTGACCGTACTCGTTATCTCGCTTCTAATAATTGAGCCTACATTTACAACATCTGAATAAAGAGAAAATTTATGAGAAATGAGATCTTGACGTATCTTGGGTTTCAAACCTCTAAGAAACATCCGCGTCATCGTTCCTCATTCTCCACCAAATGAGGTGCAAACACGGATAACTCTGCAAACTTTGCCTCGTCTTTGAGACACCGTCATGTTGTTTTGTTCCAATCGATGAACTCCACTTCCTTCATATACGAACACTTTCGGAAAGTATTTGTCATTAAATAGCTTCTGAAAGCGTCTCCCAAGACATCTTTGAAAAGCGGTGGATGGAGTACGCTTCACGTAGACTCCCACCGATGATCACCTTTCGCCACTTTAAACATAAAGGTGGCGAATGGAACCTTCTGTTCCTCCGTGCATCCCAAGACATCGATTATCTTGGTAATTTGTTTGACCCATGTTTCCACCATGATCGGATCTAGCTTTCCCTTAAATTCTGTGGTCCCAACTCTTTGAATCGCCATGGTGTGACAACCCGTAATTGCTATCATTTCCTCCTCAGTATTTTGAACACGAGTTTCCTCGTCGATTTTGCATGAATGAACTGCAAAAACTTCTAAACATCCCCTCGTTCATCATCTCGCTCAATGGTGTTGTTCACAGGAGGAACATTGCCACTGTTGTATCGTTCTCCTCATTGGTGAGTCTGAGGCATCTCCACTAGTCTCATTTCCATTGTTAATATTCTCACGACATTCTCAAAATCATTATAAAACAAGGGTTAATTAAGGAAATCAATATATCACATAATATCCCTATATATTGACCAACTAACAAAAATAAGCTTAGGTAGGACACACTAGCGAAGGATTTACTCGCTCTCTCCTCCTAGTTCTATTCCCCGATCTCCGCCAGAGATCATATCCTAAGCTCGATACCAACTGTGGCCCCCCAAAAATAGGTATACATCACCTATTCCGAGTTGTCAATACATGGTAAAGAAACAACTACAACTTTATTATTACAACAAAAAACTATGAGTTTGAATACAAATATTATCTTCTGATAATATCTATACTCAAATAAATCCTCATCACATTTATTGATACATTATTTTATAAAAATGGTGAGGACTACTAAACAATCCTTTCTAAAACCTTCATTCCATACCCCACTAAATAATCGCTATATTCTCTAGCCTCCCGAGAAAATGGAACAAAAAGGAAAAGGGTGAGCTCAACTAGCTCAAGAAGAATATTATGACTAAGATAATATACAACAAATTATCGTTAGTCTTCAACAGGGAAAAATATAATAGAATACAATAGACAACAAATTTTAAATCAATATTCGCAATGAAATAATAATTCATTAGAAGAGTTAAGTAGAGAATGCAAACTACTATCTTCTATGTATGAATTTAAAAGTTCATCGCTCTATTTTTATCCTGTAACATCAATCAATATACATCTGGAATCAAATATTCATCTTTTACTACGGGCCAAAGATATTCATCGATTAATCATGTTCATTTAAACACTGCTCATCTTTGCACTACGGGCCAAAGATATTCTTCAGAAATCATTCATCTTTGCACTACTGTGCCAAAGATATTCTTAAAAATCATTCATCTTTGCACTACTGGCCAAAGATATTCCATAATATCATCATTTAAGACCGAGGATGATGAAAATATTTTTTTTTAAAGAAGCGAATCCAAAGAAACAAAATGACAAGGATTAAGGATTAAGGATTCGTACTTGGTTTTATCCACGTCCAAAAATACCTCAAAAATAATCATAGTGGTGTAAAATTCAAGAATGATCAAAACATGGATATAATCGGAGTTAGTATCCGAATAGATGTTTTGACTGAAAAGAAGAAATTTTATTTTTCGGTGAATAAGATCAAGATATCGTGAATAGTCAGATCGTGAATAGTAACTCACTCACCAAAAAGATAGAAATTCACAAAAAAACATCTTCACGCTTACGTGAATAGTACTCGTGAATAGTAACTCGTGAATAGTAACTCATGAATAGTAACCCCAGAATAGTAACTGAAAAAAATTCCAAATTTGATAAAACTTTGAGATCAACATTTTAGTATAATGATATTGAAGAAATAATATCATTACTGAAAAAAAAATAATATCCCTTACCTCGAAAGATCAAGATTTCTAGCTAGAATCACACGTATATAGTCTTTGAAGGGAACTTGCACCGCCTCTAGCAATACTCAAAGTATACTCAAAATACTCACAAGAATACGCCGATAATATAGAGAGAAAACTTGATTTAGCGGTGTGATTTTCAATTCTAACCCAAGCACCCTATTTATAGGAAATTGCTTAGAACACCAAAGCGAAAAATTTAATAAAATAATAATATAATTAAACAAATTCAAGCCCACCTTAGACCAACTGAATTCAGAATTCAGCATTTGTATCACATGTGGGATTGCAAAAACGTTTTTCTTAAATAAAACAATTAAAACTTCCAAAAATTAATTATTTCGGAGCTTCGGAGCTTCAATAATTCATAATAAATAGCCCTTTTTCCAGAAAATTCGAATCGCATGAGAGTTTTATAGGAAATTCAATTCTCTACAACTTTGCAGAAGAAAGTTTTTCCAAATTCCAAACAGAAATCGACCAAAATCCACAAACAAAGCGATTTTACGTGCTATAATCAAATTTCAATAATAAATGGGGTCCACCGACATGTTTAACATGTTTTAAATATTTATTGCAACAAAAATACTCTTCCTCCTCGTATACTCATATATCCCACATTCGTTGTAAAAATATCACCGTTAATATATTATTAAAATAATATATTTAAATGAATTATTTTATCGAAAAAAGATAAAATATTAATTTTCAACAATTGTCATTTTAAAATTTTCTCCATCTATATCCACATAAAATTAATATTTTCCTCATCATATAAATCAATAATTAATTATTCACAAATAATATTACGAGAATCACAATATTGACAACCCGAGGCGCCTCAGGAAAGAGGGGCTTTCCAATAAGAATTTTTTTTTCTTTGGTATGAATTAGGTGACCAAACCTCTCCTTAGATGTAACTTTCTAGATATTGCCAATAATGTTATCTAATAATATTATTCATATAATATGAATTATTGCTTTGATAATGAAAATAATTGTGTAATGACAATTATTGAAACAATGAAGAATATAAAATATCAACGCAAAGAATTATTAACTCAATAAAATAATTTGAATAAGAATTATCGTAACCATTATTGAGTAGTGCCTTCTTACGTAAGAATCAATAATTGGTGCAATACTGCAGTAATCATGCTTCAACAACGCGCGTATTAGTGTGTTTTAACCACCGGGTATTCCAATAGATAATTCTGTAATAACTACTGTAGTTATTTAAAACAACTTATATTTGTCGTTTTCTTCATCCAATCGCTTTTTGAAATAGTTATAGGGCCCACATGGTTTATTTCACGCTACTGTCGCATTTAATATTCCCCGAAAAGATCTAATATTCCACACCAAACGAATATTCCCAACGATAATTAATATTTTATAACCACTTGCTTATTTTGAAATATTTGCGTATTTAACCCTTAACTATCCACATTAATCAAATCAACCCTTACTATTTCAAAATAATAAATAAAGGAAATTCCTTTTTAATTAAAAATTTCAGGGTCTTACAATGACTATATCGAATCACCCCTGGTCATAATCATACCAAAAACTATCCATCACTGCATTACAGGCCACTGAGGACTTTAGTCACATCATTTATATCAAGTCATGATTATACCGAATGATCCCTGGTCATAATCATACTAAGTTCATCTATGCACGTAAGCCAAAGATAACATAATATAACATGAGGATGATGACAATGACATAATAATTCAATAAAACAAGTTCAAGAATTATTTAATCCATGAATTATTAACGTCCAAATTGTCAACATGATATCATTTAGAGAGAGTAAAATTCAAGAATGATCGGAAGAATATTTCCATGAAAAGATCTTTGGATGAAACGCAAATATCAAGGATATTCTACTAATTTCATGGAGTATAGAAGTCAAAGTTTTAACCAATTTGGTTATAATAAAGAATGGAATAACAAAAGAAATCACCATGCATGCGATACTTGGCATGTACAAGTTATTCCAACATAATAATAATAACGGAACGGTCGGTGAAATTCACACCAAGCGGGATGTTCCAACGAATAATAAAGATGGAACCCGGATCCGGTGTAAAACACACGAGATAGGATATTCCAACAAAATGATAAAGATTTTAACCAGTCCTGTAAAACACACGCATGTGATGTTCCAATGGAATAATAAAAAAGCGGAACCCGGTCCTGTAAAACACACGAATGGATGTTCCAATGAGAATAATAGAAGAATGTCACCAAGTATAGGGTAATAGCGTATATCGAGTTATTCCAATGTAATAATAAGCAATGGAATAACATAAGGATTTCACCAAGTATAGGGTATGCTGCGTATACAGAGGTTATGTATAGGGTATGCCACTTTTACGAGTTATTCCAATGAATAATAGTGAATGGAATAATGAAGTTCTCTTCAAGAAGAAAGAATAACACCCTTCTAAAAAAAGAACCGAATATAGAAGTAGTGAAGTAGCGAATAATACTCTTCTTCTTTCTATAATTTTCTCTCTATAGCTTCTTTCTATAATTTCTCTCTCTAGAGTTTGAATGAATTAAGTGAAAATAATGAAGGAATGAGCTTTCTATTTATAGGAAAATGGAATGCATAGTAACTAATCCATGAACGGTCCAGTTGATTTACTTTAATCGACGGTCCATATTTAAAGAAAAATCTTTTAAATAAAATATAATATATTCTATTTATATAAAAACATTTTACTATGCAAACACTATGCAATACTATGCAAAACACTATCTAAACACTATGCAACACTATCGTAATAAAATATAATATATTCTATTTATAGAATAACTTTAATAAAGTATTCTATTTTATATAAAAGATGTTTCGCTTTTATTACGTTAATAATACAAATAAAACAAAACGTCATTATCGCTATAATAATTCATATTATTAATCGACAATAATGGAATCAAACCGAGTGACTTCTCACATAAGCATCGATAATCAATACTGGTGTCTTTCTTGTATGCAACCACACGTTATTCTTTGTACTTTTACTACCGAGTAGTTCAACAAAGATATCAACGGTAAAACTTCCGCCGTTATTTTAATAAAATATTTTTGTCGTTTTCTCGAATCCGACAATAATTACATTATGGGGTCCACCAATGATTGAGTAGTTGTCTGAATATTCCCCCGCTAAACCGAATATTCCCACCAATCGAATATAATATAACCACTTGCATACTTTGCAAAATTTATAAATACTACCCACAACTATAATATTATCTTAAATTCACACCATAATATAAAAAATTATTTCGACAAGATTTAAATCTTTATTGATAAAATCTGGGGTCTCACAATCTCCCTCCTTATGGAATTTAAGCCCTCAAAATTAGAATGCGTACACGGTATGATAAAGAGGTGAGGATACCTTGAATTCCTTTATCGTTGAAAACATTAAATTCATTTTTGCAATCCTACCAAAGATATTCATTAACAATTCATCTTTGCACTACTGAGCCCAAAGATATACAATTGTAAAACCAATAATCTTTGAGACTTCGACAATAGTATCACAACCATGAATTATCCATGCACTTCTTGGCTAAGGATATTCGTGTTTTCAATTACGGTCATGATTATACCGAATAATCCGTGGTCATAATCATACCAAGTCTATCAATGCACTAAGGCCAAAGATGACTTTTACCACATCCATGAATTAATATTTCATTCTTTGAGACTCAAATTTCAATAATTAATCCATATCATCGAATCATCCCCGCACTACGTGCCAAGGATATTCATTAAGTATCACGACCACGAATTATCCATACACTACTGACCAAAGATAATCGTGTATTCATTAAGTATCACGACCACAAATTATCCATGCACTACTACCCAAGATAATCGTGTATTCATTAGTATCACGACCACAAATTATCCATGCACTACGGCCAAAGATAATCGTGTATTCATTAGTATCACGACCACAAATTATCCATGCACTACGACCAATGATAATTGTGTATTCATTAAGATATCGCGACCACAAATTATCCATGCATTCTACTACCAAAGATAATTGTGTATTCATTAAGATCACGACCACAAATTATCCATGCACTACTGCCAAAGATAATTGTGTATTCATTAGTATCACGACCACAAATTATCCATGCACTACTACCAAAGATAATTGTGTATTCATTAAGATCACGACCACAAATTATCCATGCACTACTACCAAAGATAATTGTGTATTCATTAAGTATCACGACCACAAATTATCCATGCACTACGGCCAAAGATAATTGTGTTTTTTCAATTCTGATTTATGATTATACTTCTAACAATCCTCGGTCATAATCATACCAAGTCCATCTATGCACTTCTGAGCCACGAGATGACTTTCAACATAATATAAACATGAGGATAATGATATAAAGAATCAATCAAATGAGATAAAGGATAAATATTAAACATTTATAATATAATTTATCCAGATTCAAGAATATCCCCATGTTATCAATCACTTAATAATCTCATAATCTAATAACATTAATATTATAACAATATTTTAATCACTTTTTAAATTTATAAACAATTTATCTCAATTGTTTACGCTTTACCATATAATGCATTTAATCATTCAAAATGCCATACTCATAAGATATCATCACCAATTATCAAATCCCTCATCAAAAAAAATATGCATATACTCTATATAGGATTCTCTGGCCATAAAATCCTATTTTCAACTTTGTTACTTCACATAACATATTTAACTCATATGTTAAGTAATTAAACTATTTTCATGAAAAATACCAAATCAGTCCCAAAAATATTTCTTTTCTGGGATTTAGCATAATATAGTCCCATAATGAAAATATATTTTTCTCGGAATTTTTAAAATTCATTTACTATTTTTCAAAAATCAATTTCCAATTAATTCCTTAAGAAATTAGCTACCTCAAGGATAACTCCAAAAATTCCCAAATCTTGGCAGGACCTTACACATGTTAACGTGAGCTTCCAGTTAAAATTTCATGGTCATCGGAGTTATAGAACTCCGGTTATAGCGTTTTTCGTCGGAAAAATCTAAATATTGAAATAGTCATAACTTGCTCATTTTAAGTCAGAATGAGCTCATTTTTGGACAGGAGGTACTTTATACCATATACCTTCATGTCCCAAAAGGCCAGAATTTTTCTCATAATTTAAGTGGCCGAAACAGCCTCTCTAAAATCATGGCAGAAGCTTTTTTCGGTTTTTACAACTTTGCACTCCTTTGCTAAAATTAGTTCACACAAAAATCTACAACACCTTTTCCAGTAATTCCACTTGGATTAGTTAGGTAACTCATAGATCTAACTCTAGGACTTGACCACATTCAAAAATTCAAAATATAATAGGAGATATGGTCAATTGAATTTTATGTTACGTTTTTCACCAAAATCTGATTTTCAACTCTTTGTGATTTCTAAGAAACTTTCATGTTTTCACATAATAACCAACATAACTCATCATAACACTTACTAATACTTCATATACCCATGATTTTCATTAGTCCAATGCTTTTATTATGACTTTCATCATAATCCTCAATAAATGCATCCTTTTAGTTGAAGAAATATTTGAGGGTTTAAGAAATGGGGGTTTTTTTTTTGTACTAGGGTCAATACAAAACTCGATTTCACATTCTAGGGTAGGCTAGGAAGTCTTCAAGAATACGCCAAGAAATTTATTAATGATAGAAATAT
Source organism: Panax quinquefolius (assembly GCA_020205615.1). Classification (NCBI taxonomy): domain Eukaryota; kingdom Viridiplantae; phylum Streptophyta; class Magnoliopsida; order Apiales; family Araliaceae; genus Panax; species Panax quinquefolius. The sequence continues at coordinate 12,684,232 of CM035173.1, read as the reverse complement.
CATTCAAAGCTATTCACTCTCGTCCAAGACTTGGATAATACGTCACATTAATACCAATCGTGACTTATATCCCTTAACACAGATAACACCTCACAATGATACCTATCAACTTGCCATCTTCATACGCACGACGTCGCCTCTGAAAGTCCGGCTTGGTGCATTCCACACAAGGAAGTTAACAACGAAAGAATCGGGGCTCTTTACTTATGGCTTGATATATACGTTGATTAACTTTAGGGTTTGGTTACTTTGAATTAAGTATAACAAAGTTGGTTATGAATATAAAAGCTAACAACCTTACTGAAAAGCATGATGAGTAGTTAACCAATTGATTCCTAAAATCACATCAAATGCAAGTATTTTCAAAAAGATAAGAGCGACGAAGTAACGTGAAAGTGTTTATTTGAATCAAACAAGATTTAAAAATAGTAAGCGATAACGAAGGCTCCTACTAACGAAGTTTCAACCATTAAGTTAAAGTCTAACTTCTCCTGAGTCAAATTTAAATGTTGAACGCAAGCAAGACGAGATAAAATAATGGGTAGAACCAGGTATCTTATAAGGTATAGACTTCGCAAGAATTTATAATTAACTAACCTGTGTGCTAACTTCGTTCGAGTCACTTGCTTTTTAAGAAGTCATGAAAACGCCTTCTTCGAAAAACCACCGACTTTGTTTTATCCAGATCCGCTTTTGGTGCCACCGTCCCAATTGGACTTGACTTTGGTGCACGACAAAATCGAGCTAAATGACCTTCTCTTCTTGAAATTTCCACTTCTATTATCTTGGCCATGATTACCACCAAAGTGGTTACCATTCTTGGCATGATAATTTCTCCCACGATGGTCATCATTGTTCCGATGGTCGTTACCGCCGGTATGATTATTATCGTGTTGTTGGTCGTTACCTTTTGGTTGAGCTGACTCATTATCGCGCTCCAATAACCAGAGCCCTATTCACAACATCTAAATACAAACACCGTCACAAAACAAGGGTTAATTAACATGCAACATATTATCACTATATCTCGTGATCACCAATCAAATACCAAATAAACTTAGGTAGGTCATACTAGCGAAGAATTCCCCGCCTCTCCTCCTAGTACTATTCTCACATCTTAGCCAGGATCATATCCTAAGCTCGATACCAACCGCGTGACTCTGGACACCAACTTATGTCAAGACCTCACATTGGTACTATCGACTTACCATAAAAACGGCAGGCCCCTACGGAGAGTCCGCTTTTGCATTCCCCATCAACAGAAGTCACCAAAGAGAGGCTCGGGGCTCTTCACACTTATGGCTCGATACCAACCGTGACTCGGACACCAACTTGTGTCAAGACCTCACATTGGTACTTATCGACTTGCCACCGAAAGATTTGCGTCCCTACGGAGAGAGTCCGGCCGGTCATTCCCCATCAATGTCGAGTCACCAGCCGAGAGGCTCGTGGCTCTTCACACTTATGGCTCGATACCAACCGCGACGCCCCAAAATTAGGTATCGTCACCCATCTTGGGTCGCCACTTACATGGTACATAAATTCAAATACAACTTACTAATATAACTGTGTTATGCAATACGACATAAACCGTGAGTTTGAATACAAATATTATCTACTAGATATTATACAAACTCAAAAGGAGTCCTCATTACAACTATTATCACACTATTTCACGAATAGTGAGGACTACTAATGCTATCCTCTGGACCATTACTCCGCTCCCCGACTCGTCCCAAATTATGTTCTCATTTCTCAAGAGAATGAAAGAAAAAAGGTGAGCTCAACTAGCCCAAGAAGAAATATTATGACTAAGATAATGCGTAATAAATTATCATTAGCCTTCAATAATGTTAAACCGATAAAATACAATAGACAACCGGTTTAATCGCTGCGGTAATATGCAATCCATTAAAAAAATCAAGTAGAGAATAAAGTCTACTATCTTTTAGGTTTTAAAAGGTTTTCATCAATTTTTATCATTTGAGACTCGACAATAAATAAACCACCACATCTAATCATCCATGTACCACGGTCAAGGATTTTCATCAAATTATCAATGGTCATGACTATACCGAATCACCCCAGTCATAATCATACCAAAAACTATCCATCACTTGCATTACAGAGCCAATCGAGGACTTTAATCACATCATTTATATAAAGTCGTGATTATACCGAATGATCCACAGTCATAATCATACTAAGTTCATCTATGCACGTAAGCCAAAGATAACATAATATAACATGAGGATGATGACAATGACATAATAATTCAATAAAACAAGTTCAAGAATTATTTAATCCATGAATTATTAACGTCCAAATTGTCAACACGACATCTTTGTTTACAGAAGTAAAATTCAAGAATGATCAAAAGAATATTTCCATGAAAGATATCTTTGGATGAAACGCAAATATCAAGGATATTCTACTAATTTCATGGAGTATAGAAGTCAAAGTTTTAACTAATTTGGGTATAATAAAGAATGGAATAACAAAAGAAATCACCATGCATGCGGTGCTTCGCATGAACGAGTTATTCCAACATAATAATAATAACGGAACCAAAGTCGTGAAATTCACACCGCGCGGGATGTTCCAATGAATAATAAAGATGGAACCGGATCCGGTGTAAAACACACGATAGGATATTCCAACAAAATGATAAAGATTTTAACCGGTCCTTGTAAAACACATGCAGACGTGATGTTCCAATGAATAATAAAAAGCGGAACCGGTCCTGTAAAACACATGCATGTGATGTTCCAATGAGAATAATAGAAGAATGTCACCAAGTATAGGGTAAACCACAGTATCTGAGTTATTCCAATGAGAATAATAAGCGATGGAATAACATAAGGATTTCACCAAGTATAGGGTATCTGGCATGATACAAGGTTATGTATAGGGTATGCCACTTTTACAAAGTTATTCCAATGTAATAATAGTGAATGGAATAACGAAGTTCTCTTCAAGAAGAAAGAATAACACCCACTTACCGTAAAAGAATGAATATAGAAGTAGTGAAGTAGCGAGAATACTCTTCTTCTTTCTATAATTTTCTCTCTATAGCTTCTTTTCTATAATTTCTCTTTCTACAGAGTTTGATGAATTAAATAAGAAAATAATGAAGGAATGAGCTTATTTATAGGAAAATGGAATGCATAGTAACTAATCCATGAACGGTCCAGATTGATTTACTTTAATCGACGGTCCATATTTAAAGAAAAATCTTTTAAATAAAATATAATATATTCTATTTATATAAAAACATTTTACTATGCAAACACTATGCAATACTATGCAAAACACTATGCAAAAACACTATGCAATACTATGCGTAATAAAATATAATATATTCTATTTATAGAATAACTTTAATAAAGTATTCTATTTTATATAAAAGATGTTTACATTTTATTACGTTAATAATACAAATAAAACAAAACGTCATTATCGCTATAATAATTCATATTATTAATCGACAATAATGGAATCAAACCGAGTGACTTCTCATATAAGCATCAATAATCAATACCAGGTGTGCTACTATGCAACCACACGTATTCTTGTACTTTTACTACTGAAAGTAGTTCAACAAGATCAACGGTAAAACTTCCGCCGTTATTTTAATAAAATATTTTTGTCGTTTTCTCGATCAACAATAATTACATTGTGGGTCCACCAATGATTGAGTAGTTGTCTGAATATTCCCTCGCTAAACCTAATATTTCCCAGGCAATCGAATATAATATAACCACTTGCATACTTTACAAAATTTATAAATACTACCCACAACTATAATATTATCTTAAATTCACACCATAATATAAAAAAATTATTTCGACAAGATTTAAATCTTTATTGATAAAATCTGAGGGTCTCACAATCTCCCTCCTTATGGAATTTAGCCCTCGAAATTAGGTACGACACAGTATGATAAAGAGGTGAGGATACCTTGAATTCCTTTATCGTTGAAAACATTAAATTCATTTTTTAAATCCTACCAAAGATATTCATTAACAATTCATCTTTGCACTACTGCCAAAGATATACAATCAGAAAACCAATAATCTGAGACTCGACAATAATATCACAACCATGAATTATCCATTTCACTCTTGGCTAAGGATATTCGTGTTTTTCAATTACTGATCGTGATTATACCGAATAATCCGTGGTCATAATCATACCAAGTCTATCAATGCACTAAGGCTAAAGATGACTTTTACCACATCCATGAATTAATATTTCATTCACGAGACTCAAATTTCGATAATTAATCCATATCATCGAATCATCCACCCACTACGGGCCGAGGATATTCATTAAGTATCACGACCACGAATTATCCATGCACTACTACCAAAGATAATCGTGTATTCATTAAGATCACGACCACAAATTATCCATGCTACTGACCCCCAAGATAATCGTGTATTCATTAGTATCACGACCACAAATTATCCATGCACTACGGCCAAAGATAATCGTGTATTCATTAAGTATCACGACCACAAATTATCCATACCTTTCGACCAATGATAATTGTGTATTCATTAAGATCACGACCACAAATTATCCATGCACTACTACCAAAGATAATTGTGTATTCATTAATATCACGACCACAAATTATCCATGCACCTTCTGACGAAGATAATTGTGTATTCATTAAGATCACGACCACAAATTATCCATGCACTACTACCGAAGATAATTGTGTATTCATTAGTGAGTGACTTCTCACATAAGCATCAATAATCAATCTGGTGTCTTACTTATGCAATCACACGTATTCTTTGTTTTTTACTCTAAGAGTAGTTCAACGATGTCAACCGGTAAAACTTCCATAGTTATTTTAATAAAATATTTTTTCGTTTTCTCGAATCCAAATGATAATTACATTACGTAGGGGTCCACCAATGATTGAGCCGTTATACGAATATTCCCTGCTAAATCGAATATTCCCCGACCAATCGAATATAATATAACCACTTGCATACTTTGCAAAATTTATAAATACTACCCACAACTATAATATTATCTTAAATTCACACCATAATATAAAAAATTATTTCGACAAGATTTAAATCTTTATTGATAAAATCTGGGTCTCACATGAAGTTCTTGAGGAATACGTCGGAAATTTATTAACAATAGAATATCGTTTAAAAACCGGCGTATTTTTATTTAAATCATGATATGAGCTAAGAAAGCTTGACATCCGTTTTTCAATAAACGAATAGCTTTATGGCTTGAGATGACCGTGATTGATTTTAATGGTTTGGTCGTTTGAATTAAGCATAATAGGTTGATTAGGAATATGAAAGCTAACAACCTTACGAAAATAATCAATTTTTGCATGATAAGTAGTTAACCAATCAATCCCTAGAATCACGTCAAATGCAAGTATTTTAATAAAATAAGATCGACGAAGTAATGTGAGGGTAACGATTTGAACCAAACAAGACTTATAAACGATGGATGTAATGAAGGTTTCTCCCAACGGAGTTTCCACAGATAAGTCAAAGTCTAATTTCTCCTGGTCAAATTTAATCGATGGCGCAAGTAGGAGAAATAAAAGAATGGGTAAGCAGGTTATCAAATAAAGTATAGACTTCATTAGAGTTTATGATAAGCTTACCGTGATGACCTCATTCTTGATTCCTTGCTCTTTGGGAGGTCACAACAAACGCCTTTCTCACTTACTTCTAGGTTTTGAATTTTCAGGATGGCCTTTGGTGCCTCCATCCTAGCTGAATTTATCTTCAGAAACGACAATAATCGAGCTAAGTGACTTTCTCTTCCACAATTATAACATGCTTTGACTTTGCATGGCGCAGCTTTTGATGATGTGTCCCTCTCCTCCGCATTTGAAGCATATGATAGGTGGTCTTTTTCTTCCTTAACAATGGGTCTTTGGTCTTGACGTCTTTCCACCATTGTTGAATCTCCGTTTCTTGAAATGTCCATTCTTATTGTTTTGTACGATTACCACCAAGTGGTTACCATATCTGGCCCGTTGATTCCCTCCACGCTTGTTGTCACCGCTTGATGATTCTACTCACGTGGTATTATAATTTTGCTTACCGCTTCTCTTTTAGTTGTGTTGACTCATTATCGCGTTCCACTAATCGAGCCCTATTTACAATATCTGAATACAAACACGGTTTATGAAAATAAGATGTTGACGTATCTCCTGGCTTCAAACCTCTTAAAACATTCGCGCCATTCTCTTCATTATCCACCAAGTGGGGCGCAAAACCGTGATAACTCCACAAATTTTGCCTCGTGTTGCGACACGGTCGTATTGTTTTGTTCCAACTTGATAAATTCCACCTCCTTCATTATGGCGAATACTTTCGGAAAAGTATTTGTCGTTGAAACGACTCTGAAACTTCTCCCAAGATATCTTGATCAAAGAGGTTGAGTCGTTTCTCGATTCCCACCCGAGAATCCGCCTCTCAAAGCCTGAACATAAAGCGTGAAGAAAACCTTTTGCTCCTCGGAGCATCCCAAGACATCAAATATCTTGGTAATCTTCTTTATCCATGCTTCGCGCGAAGTGGTTTTGGCTCTCCTTAAACTCCGATGGTCCCAGCTCCTTGAATTGTTTAGCGGTGACCGCTTGAGAGTTTTCCGTGTTTCCACCTACGTTTTGGGCGAGTCGTTCTCTTCTTTGTTGCATAAAATCGCATAAAGCCTCACGAACATTTGATCATTCATCATTTGGTCGGTGTTGTTGTTTACGTGAGGATTATCGCCTTCCTGATGCACATTATCCCGATTATTGATATGTGGTGAATCAACGATCGCTGCGCTCCCATTCTTATTCTCAACATTCTCGGATGTCATTTTCGACATCTGCCCAAAACAAAAGGTTAATTGACGTGTAACAAATTATCCTATCTTCACCAACCAATAAAATAAGCACATAAACTTAGGTAGGTCATACTAGCGAAGGTATTCCCCGTCTCTCCCCTCCTAATACTATTCTCACATCTTAGCCGGGGATCATATCCTAAAGCTCGATACCAACCGGCGCCCCAAAATTAGGTATACATCACCCATCTTGGGTCGCCACTTACGTAGTACATGAATTTAAATACTGACTTACTAACATAAGCGTAGGTATGCAATACGACATAAATCGTGAGTTTAAATACTGAATATCGTCTACTAGATATTATACAAACTCAAAAAGGAGTCCTCATTACAATTATTATCACACTATTTCATAGAATAGTGAGGACTACTAATCTATCTTGAGGACCATCACTCGTTTCCCAGGCTTCGTCCCAAATATATTCTCTCATTTCACGAAGAGAACATTGAAAGAAAGGGTGAGCTCAACTAGCCCGATAAAAACATTATGACTAAGATAATGCGAATAAATTATCAATAGTCTTGAACAATGTTAAACCGATAAAATACAATAGACAACCGGTTTAATCTGCGGTGAATATCTGATCCATTAAAAGAGTCAAGTAGAAAATAAAGTCTACTATCCTTTAGGTTTTAAAGGTTTTTTCATCATCATTTATAGCATTTGAGACTCGACTTTAATAAATATTCCACATCATCGAATCACCCCGCACTACTACGGCCAGGATATTCTTTAGTATCACGACCACAATTATTCATGCATACGGGCCAAGAATATTTGTGTATTCATTAATGGTCATGATCATGCCAACAATCATCCCATCAATGCACTACTACTAATTTGAGGATTTTTACCACATCATTTGTAACATTACGGTCATGATTACACAATAGTCTCTCGTCATAATCATACCAAGTCCATCTATACACTACAGAATACGAGATGACTTTAAAAAATATAAACATGAGGATGATGACAATGATATAAGAATTGATAAAACAAGTTCAAGAATTATTTTATCCGGGAATTATTAACGTCCAAATTATCAACATGAATCTTTGTTTTGTAGAGTAAAATTCAAGAATGATCGGAAGAATATTTTCATGAAAAGATCTTTGGATGAAACGCAAATATCAAGGATATTCCACTAATTTCATGGAGTATAGAAGTCAAAGTTTTAACTAACCGGGTATAATAAAGAATGGAATAACAAAAGAAATCACCATGCATGCGATAGACCGCATGACGGGTTATTCCAATGAATAATAAATAACGGAACCGGTCGTCGTGAAATTCACACCGACAGGATGTTCCAACAGAATAATAAAGATGGAACCGGATCCGGGTGTAAAACACACGAGATAGGATATTCCAACGAGAATGATAAAGATTTTAACCGGTCCGGTGTAAAACACACGAGTGATGTTCCAATGTAATAATAAAGATTTTAACCAGTCCGTGTAAAAACACATGCATGGATGTTCTAACAAAATAATAAAGACGCGGAACCAGTCGATGTAAAACACACGATCGGATGTTCCAATGAGAATAATAGAAGAATGTCACCAAGTATAGGGTAAACCACGTTATCAAAGTTATTCCAATGTAGAATAATAAGCAATGGAATAACAACAGATTCTCTTCATGAATAAGAAAGAATAACACCCCTTACATTTGGTAGGAGATTGAATCTCGCAGCGGTGTAGTAACAAAATACTCTTCTTCTTTCTCTCTTATTCTCTCTATAGCTTGAATGAATTAAGTGAAAATAATGAAGCCTAGGCCTCTATTTATAGAAGATTTCTAGCTTAGCACCGCCGCCGAAAAGGCGAGTGGCTTGACGACTAATGATCTGAAAAGAAAAAGTGGTTTGGCGCTTTGTAATGTGAAGCGACAAGTGGTTCGACGTCCGTAAAGGTAATTACTATTAACGAAGGTAAATACTATTCATAAGGGTAATTACTATCGACGAAGGTAATTACTATTGATGAAGGTAAATACTATTCACAAGGGTAATTACTATTGACGAAGGTAATTACTTATTGATGAAGTTGGTAAATACTATTGACGAAGAGACTCTTAAATGATGACATATGAGCCCCCATAAAATAATCAAACTTACCACAAATCATTTTTTTTCATCAACACATATTTAATCTTTCAACAATTATTAATCATTTATAACTTAAATCTCAATTATTGATTTAATACTATAACATATTATATGATGATCTTCGTGACAATAATTGAATCAATAATATAAGAGATATGATCACGTGAATTCTTGTAGCAATAATTGAGCATAAATTTGAGTGACTTCTCGCGTAAGCATCGATAATCAATCTGGTGTCTTCTTATCACGACCAGACATCAGCTTATTTTTTTACCACAGGGGTAGTTCAACAGGTTTTAACGAAGAACACCTCGTACCGTTATTTTTATAAAATATTTTTGTCGTTTTCTCAATCCGGCAATAATTACATTGTAGGGTCCACCAATGATTGAGCCATTGTATGACGAATATTCCCTAACAAAAAGAATATTTCCACCAAACGAATATTTTATAACAACTTGCATACTTTTGCAAAATTTATAAATATTACCCACAACTATAACATTATATCAAATTTATTCCATAATATTCAAAAATAATATTTATAGAAAAATTCATCTTTATTTATAAATGCTGGGGTCTTACATATATATGCACCAGTTCTTATCCAGCGGCGACAGCCACTACGAGAGCGGATCCTTTGTCTCCTTGTGTCCCTCCACTTAAATTTTGACACCTAGCCTCTTATTTAATTTTAGAGTTAATTGATGTTAAGTAAGAGTTTAAGTGTTAAAATTTAAGTGGGGGGACACAATGGGACATGAAAAATGAGGATAGAAGATCTGGCACTACATAGAGGTGGGGCCGGTGCATCGCCCAACTCAAAATTTTTTCTTTTAATTAATATATAGCAAAACATTACTCCATCCGTTCCTTAATATAGGTCATTTTAAAAAAATATTTTTGTTCCTTAATATAAGTCGTTTGAGAATTTCAAGTAAGCATTAATTGCTTAGTTTTCAATATTACTCCAAGTATTAAATGTAATTTTGGTTCTCTCACTATTTTTTGTCCAATAAATAACAAACTCTTCTTCCAATACAAGGGCAATATAGACAATTGATATTATAGTTAATGCTATATAATCATTACATTAATACTTGTGCACAACTTTAAAACAACCTATATTAAGGAACGGAAGGAGTACTTTTTAATTTTCAAACATTTCATTAATCTTAATTTTTTTAAAAACAAACTTCAAGTGTTTAGTCTTATTTATATCTTTTTTCAAATTTTTATGTACCACACATTATTTTTACTACGGATTCTCTCTCTCCACCTCTCTAGCTTACTGATAGTTTTCTGTAATTTATCTTTGAAGTTAAAAATGTGATAGTATATTATTATTTGAGTTTATAAATTTTTTGTGTCGATATTTTGTTATAATTAGAATTCTAAAATATATATTCGAAATCATATATTAGGTTTTTATAAGTTGCAATTAAATATAACGTCATCCATTATATACTTTAATAAATTATAGTTTATCAATAAATATATTTTAATAAATAAAGCACAACACTACAACAGTATAACACATTGGTGTTGTTCACTTGAGAATAATTAATTCCCACCGCCTACCTGCAAATCAGGTTTCGCGCACATTCTGCCCACACACACATATATTCTAGTTTTCTACACCTCTACGCATGCATGCATATGTACAATTATTCGTGGTTGAAGCGTGCAGTGTGTACTAAAGTCGCACAATACAATAATCAAACAACTTTAATCACTTCCTTATATGGTGAAAAGAAGTTGCCTATATCATTATAATTTTAAAATATATATTGGAATTAATCTGTGAATACCACACCACACAACATTATTAATTATTATTCTTTCTCTTTTAAAAAAAATAAGAGTCTTTATTTATTTAAAATACGGATATATACATAAAGTAATATATAATTCAAACTTTCTCTCTCTATATATATATCAATAAATCAATTAAGTTAAAAGGGTACTGTACTATATATCTAAAAATAATTCAAACTTTCTCTCTCTCTATACATGGGCATCTCGATCGATCTCTCTTTTTTGTTTTGTTTTTTTTTTCTACACTGTACGTGTCTTCAATCAAAATATGTTCAACAAGGAAAATTTGACATGCAAGCAAATCTTCCCTTTCTCCAACTGAAGCTTAGCACCCGTAACTAACCAATGCCCCGGACTATCCGATGGCCCTCTACTTAACTCCGACATATCCACAAACTTCAACAGCTTCTGGGATTGGACCGGAACGGGCGGGCCGTTGGGATACACACCCGAATCCACCACCACCTTTTGAAGCTGATCTTCTTTCTCCGAACTAAATAATATTGATGAACTTAGAGCTGAAAAAAATCCCGACTTTTGGGAATTAAGATCCGACGATTGGCACTGCATCCAGTTTGACTGTACAATGCATGAACCCGAAACCTTGGAATAAAGAAGCCTAAGGTGCAATACACTACTTATTGAATCGTGGTGCTTTTTGACGTGAATTTGGGCACCCGTTACAATAAACGTCACATCTTTGTCTGACGACGTCGTCCATTTGGGATCATATTTTACTGGGGCTGTGCTTATATGAGAGAATTTCTTCCATTGAATTGCTTCAAAATATCCGTCGTTGCTGCTAAATTCTTCAGATCCACGCCAAAGTAGTAGGGTATCGTCTATTTTGTTATGGAGGAATTGTGGTGTGTTTGATAAATGCTGGAGGTGTATGGCTAGCCTGCATGCGCGCAGCAGCAGCAGCACATATATATAAATTTATTTATAACTAAGATCATATCAAAGAGGCCGGCCGGCCCGGGAAAATTTAAATGAATAAGCTAGATTAATTATTGAGCTAAAATTAATACCTATTGCATTTCATGCCCTCCAGATACAACCGCATCCCTGTAATCGGTCTCTTTCCCACTGTAACCTGATTGATTAACATAAAAAATTATTTTAGCAAGTCAAGTACAAAGTAGTGTAGTGTTAGACTCTATCAAGTTATAACTATGTACGTACCTGAGTGGTATTAACGTATAACTTGGGTCCAATCAAGTTGAAATTGAGAGCAGGCGTTGGAATGGTCCTATTTGTGCCTGGGCCTAGAGTGTGTTCGCTGTGGACAGGAGCCCAAATTTTGTGGGCTTGGAAGTCCAAAAAATACTGTAAATCAGCCAGTGGGGGCTTATCTACAGGCACACATGTTTCGATTAATTAATTTTACTAAATGGTCAATTGTTTTGAGCTGGGAATTAATTAAATAAAGTTGATAATAATTAATAACTTACAACGAAGATAAAGGTTGATGGCATGTGATAAGAAACCGTTGCCCGGAACCCCTTTAAGGAGGGAAGTGATGGGAATGAAGCTAAATTGAATTGCATCTGGCATGGATGGAACTGTTAGTAGCCATTCGCAATGCGTAGCTGCAGATATGTCTCCACCTCTCTTCCAACATATAACATTGATTCCCTACAATAATTAATTAAGTACCACTATCATTTTTATTTCTAATTCCTCACCACAATGATTATATTATATATATATATATATATATCGGGAAAAAAATATCCAAACGTACATTTTTTGTCTTGACGGATGAGAAGTTGTCAAAGAATAACGATTGTTGATCGAAGACATTAAATGCCGGAAGAGCCTGAAATAAATAATTAATAGAAAAAAATTGTCAGAAAAATATATAGTACGTAATAATGTGAAGAAAAAGAAAAACTAACCTTATGCTTTTGGTCTTTGGGAGTGAAGGTGCAGGCCCCGGTGAACAACTGATCTCCGAGTTGATCCAAATTCTTTTTAAGCTGGGATGCCTCCAAGTTGGATGATTTGTCTTGCCTCACCAGCACCATGTCCTGCCCTCCAATGCCCAACCCCACTATTATGTGAGTCCCATATTTCTCTATGAATCTGTCATACACATCCCATTCATTCAATTCAAATCTAATTAAGTTATTAATGGTGATCATAAGATTTGAATTTTTGTTCCAAAAGATGTCATCAATGTACGACCTGACTTTGACCTCTCTATGTTAGACTTGTGTTATTAGTATATAAATATATATATATATATATATATATGAGAAAAATATATATGAAAAAAATATACATACACATTTGTATAGACCTCTCTATGTTAGACTTGTGGCCTTTCTAATTTTGACCAAAGCCCATATTGGTGCCATTAGCCATCTGCAATTACTCTGACTAGGTTCTTTTCACACTTTCAACATTGTTAACGTTTTAAATGGGAGTCTTGACAAATAAACAACCCAAATGCACGTCAGAGTACAAATTAAGATACTGTTTTAATATTGGGAAAAAAAAAGGCTGGCAACCCACTAGTTTACTATAATACACTTACAATCCTGTATAAATGTTGACTAGGAAAATAAAATTTGCATTAGACTTCTTATTAGTATATAATTTCTGTTTTAAAATATAAGATCTTTCCTTTTTGTAAAAAAGATTTATTCTTTTATTTTAAAAAAAACTTATATTTTAGAAAAAGAGTGAATATTTATGTACTATTTTTATTCATCAAATTTAAAACAATAATGGGGAGTAATATATTGTACCACTTATTTAACGGAAGTTACAGAATCCTATGCGTGTAGTGTAACATAGCTAATTAAGCTGTTGGCGAGGTGTGTATGGTTTGACTTTTATTGATAAGTTAAACTTTGACAGTTTCTATAATATTTCTTAATATATTTAAGTAGATTGCTTATGTGTTACTGATGCTACAGATGTTCCAGGTGTGTATATATAAAAATAAATATGATGGTAACAAATCATTGAATTCTTTTAAGTTGATACATACACATTTGTTGACGAGTTCAAGTCTGAACTTAATAATTATTAATAGTAGTACTCTCCAAGGCAAAACACACCTTTAACACTCCATAGAAAGAGAATTTACACCCAATTTTTTTTAAATATTACATTTTTTATGACTAAAAATATTCATATTAAAAAATTATTATCAAATCGAATCTTGTGCAGCAAAACAGAATATATATATATATATTTAAATGTATTTTTAAAAATTAGTTCAACAAGTAATTTTCTGTTTTTTCAAGCATGCAGTATAGTGTGTGTGTGTATATATTAGCAAGGAAAAAAAACAAGACTACAGAAATATACATATAGGGGGAGAGGTAGCAGTTCTGGTCCTTTTATTGATTTAGTCACAAGTCACAACTAGTAGTTGGCTAGCTACCTGCTTCTTGAATTAAGTCAAAATATCATTGATTAATTAGTTGAAATTACATATTCAACCTGGAGCCGCCCTACAACAGTATTGTGCATTGTATCTAGATTTGATCACCTCTCTTGCGCAATAGTATTTTTTTTTTACTTGGATTTGAGAGAGAAAGAGGGAGAGATGGGTGGGAGATTTAATTAAAGGGTGGTTTCAGCTTTCCTTTGCAAAATTAGTGAATATTATTTCTATCTCGTGCATTCTCAATAAATTGTTATTTTTGTTGGATGGTATAACTTGTATGATAATTAAATTATGATGATAAATTTTTGAATATTATGTCATTTTATAGTACTATCACTTAATTAAAAGTGGACTTATTTTGTTATATGTAAAAAAAAAGAAGGTAATAATTACAAATGAAACTCTTTTGGTAATTTTTTGGAATATAATAGAAAGAATATTAGCTAGCTAGGTTCCTTTTTATTACTTTTAAATGCACACAAACTCTTCTTAATTTCCAAACTGCTTATATATATATATCTCGAGTTGAAATGATGAAGTAGTACGTGAGAATTGAGTAGCTAGGATAGGATGGGGATGCACATGGACACATTCTATTATATATAATACGAAAACTTCCAAAACAATAAATTTAAAATTCCAACAGTTAGCCTACAAATTAGGACTTTGAATTAATTAATAATGCCGAGGGAGGAGGGAGGAGGGAGGAGGGAGGGAATACAAAATGTTTAGTCGTCGTGTAAATTAATTATTATATATATATATATATATATGTACGTACCTGGCAAGAGCAGATGGATCCCAAGTGGAAGGAACTGCATTTCGGACGTGGTCGGAGAGCAGGAGAGGATATCGATTAATATGAAGATCGAAGAGTCGAATGAAGTAACCATCTAGACCTAAATATTTGGTGTTGGCAGCTTCCTTTGCCCATGATCCGCTCTCCAAACCAAACATTGAGTTGAACAATCCTGACGGAATTTTCCCCGGAACCGAGCATTTTTGGTTTATGAATTCCGACATCTATACATAATATATATATAAATTATACTCCCTCCGTCCCAAATTAATTGTTCAGTTTTGACTTTTTAAAGTCAAATTGACCATTTTTAAAATTAACCTTTTTACTATTTTAGTTAAAATATAGGTGAAGAGATTATAACCAAAAGAAAGTATATACAATTTATTACTAATCCCAATTTTTATAATTTTAGAAATATATTTATATATACTTAATTGTTAATTCTAAAAATAGTCAATTTGACTTAAAAAAGTCAAAACTGAGCAATTAATTTGGGACGGATGGAGTAATTAACAACTTAATTAAAAACTATTCTACAAAAAGAGTGAGTTAATTTGAGAATTTTCAAATTGTGACGTGAATTGGTGTTAATTGAGTTTTGAAATTAATTCTGAAATAAGACTATTTTTAATTGTGAAATAGAAGCGAAGGAAGGTAGGTAGGATATATATATATAATATATACCTGATTGAAGTCGAGAATATCTGATTGATATCGAATTCGGTCGCCTTTACCGCATTTGATGTCATTTGAGACATGATTAAATGATCCAAAACCTGGTATTTGAAGCTCCTTTGTTTGAGTTTCATTGAGAAGAACCAGCCTGTCTTTGCCTTTGCAGTACTTTAATCGGAAATCCGAAGTTAAGTCGAATCCTTTGCCCAGGCTGCTTAGAGCCCTCCCAACTATTCCATGATCACCACGACTATTACTCATCTGATCTCTTTCTTTCTTTCTTTAAGATTATACAATATATAGATATAATAATATATATATATATATATACTTTGTATTAATTATATATACACATATATGTTTAGAATTAAGACGGGTGAAAGTTGTGTAGGGGAGGAGCAGCTGTGAGAAAGAAAGAGAAGGAGGAGGGATCGAGAAGAAACTAATATAAGTGGTGGTGCATCAGTGCATGTGTTGTGAAAGAGAAGAAAAGTACCAGTATATATATATATATATATATATAGATCAATCATTTTTTTAATTTAGAAAAAGAAATTTACGTGTGGTGTGCTACAATTAAACTATATATAGATCATGCCCACAATTAATAAGGTAATATTTGGCAATATATAATATAGTAATAATTGTGTAATGATTAATATAAAAGATTAAAAGACATGTCATTAACGAAAAAATGAATCTATAGCCAAATTTAGTTATGACAAATCACAAATATATTTTCTTTCCATTGATATGTAATTTAATATTAATATTGAATAATAAATAAATGTATGTATATATGTAGGTATGAAGATAGAGAGTCAGAGGACAGGAAGCTTCATTCCTTTTCTTGTTATTGTATGGATATTAATTAATTAGCTCCCCACCCAATATTTTGACTGCTCTCTCTTTCTCTCTCTGGCTAGACCGGTACTATAGATATCAGCATCTTCAATGGGAAAACTGTTTTAATTTGTCCTGTGGACAAAAATTCAATGATTAATTTATGAATTAGTCACGTTGAACTAATAATTCTTTTATGTCCTGCATTAGTTTCAATATATATTACGGATAGATAGATAATTGGGGTGTCATTCTCCAAATTTTGGGAGTATTGTGAGGAGTATATAAATGGCCGATTAAGACATTGATCATTTTGTTTTTTAAAATACTACTACTACTACTACTACTACTACTACTATATATCATTTGTTTTAATTTCCTCCTTTCAAAATACATACATACATTTACTATTTCTAAAATTTTGGAATTTTAGAAACGACACACCCACCCATTAACAAAAAATGATGTGCCATCATCTCAAGACACGATGAGATTGCCAGCAAGTTATTTTTATAGCAGTAGCTTATTTCACAGGGGTATGAACAGTTGAATCAATATTCAACTAATTTTGTGGCAAACAAATTTTTATGAATGAATGATTTTAGTCGACAGAAGTCTCTATCTATTGTTTTGGGTGGCACGGCACGTATCATTCACTCCCTGGATTTGTACTGGAGGACACTGCAACATTTGCATTCACATGACATTATAGTACCACTCAGTGTGAACTACTAACTGAAATCTGGACAAAAAGCAGTAGTAGTACAGATCTGAGTGCGTGTCGAATACGCAGTTGATGATGTTAATAGACATTTTGATTGAGACATAAAAATTAAGATATTCATTGGAACCATCATATATTTCTAACCCCACAAAGATAAAAAAAATACTCTTTTCTCCAACTTTTACGTAGTACTAAAATGTCCTCGGAAAATAAAAATATTTTTACACAATTTTGTAAACAAAAATTTACACAGTTGATCAAAATGGTGTCATTCTGTTCCAAGCTCTTCTCCCCCAAAACAGGTTTCTTTCTTCCGCCCTGTCTCTCTACAATTCTACATGTATGTATATATACATATGTTTGTCAATATTTATGCTTCTTCTCGTTGTTAATTGGGTACCGGGTATCGGGGGATCAGCCACTGGCTATATGGCGACAGTGTTGCTAGCAATTCGAACGTTTTTCCTGGGGCATTTTATCTTACGGATCAAGAAACGGTGGATTATTACTGGATGGTTGTGTTTCTTCCTTCCATTATAGTTTTCTGTGTATCTAGTTGCAGGTGAGGAAAATAAATGCTTAGCATTTGTTTTAATTAATTGGAAATGTGTATTTTAATAAGGAAAAAAGATCTTAGTTTGAGTTGGATGTGTTTTTAGCATAAGAATAAGAACCATGGAATCATTTAGTTTATTTATATCTTTGTACATATTTTGGGTTGCAAGCATGTTTAGCATTTCTTTGTATGTTTCTATTTAATAATTTGGTTTAATGGGTAATATAGGCTGGAATTATTTAATGAAAGTAATTCACGGTGCGAATTAAATTTGACTTTTGATTATAGGTTTGTCAAAGTAGTGAACCAAGACCCCAAGTACCATTTCTTTGATCGACCCTTTCCCAACATGCTCCTGAGCCAGTCTTCGGTTTTCTTTACTTTATACAAATTAAAAATAAATAAATTATCAATTAATTAATTTTATTAAAATTATAAGAATTTATAAAAGATAAGTAAGAATACTTTGGGATTTCATTAAAATTTTGTTTGGGGTAATTCAATAGGACAAAACTCCAAACCAAGAAAAAAGAATATCTCGAATTGTAAACATTGCATTAAAAAAATGAAAATTACATATTTGAGTCTATATACTTCCTCCTGAATCTTCATAAGCATGTCTTAATTTGATCAATCTTGTTTTTATCATCCACAATTAATCGAAACAAAGAATCATCACATGTGCCTACAAAATAAAAATAGTAATAAATTTTGAACTACAAAACATCATTAACAGGTACATGTGGCAACTTCTTTTGTTAGATTTTTAATTTTTTTTATACACATATATACATAAATTTACAAAAAAAAAAAAAAAAAATTGGGCCCCTCAACTGTGGGCCTCATAATGTAGAAGGCAAGCTCTAATGCTCCCTTTCCTTTGTGAATTAAGATGGGTTCTTTACATAAGTATACAACAAATATAAAGTAATTACAAGAAAAGTGTATCAATCAAATAATTACAAAAAGAGTGTAATTAGGACTCATATTACAAAAATAGTACAATTCACATTAATAAGGAAACTTAAAATCAAGAACAAATAACTTGCCATAATTAATAATTCAAATTCAAATATTTGGATCTAACAACAAAAACAAATTCAAATTCAAATTTATATATTCAAATTCAAATCTTCATCTCCCTCACATACACTTTGAAATAATAGTTTGTCGCTACACCTCACATACTCCGCCGCTACACCGTCGCGAATCTTCGTTGTCCAAAACGCCGATGAGAATAAGAAGAAGATTCGCCCTACAAAAAGTTTAAAAATAAATAGATATAACTTTTAATGTTCTGAATTTTTTTTTTATAACTATTTTGTTACTCATAAATAATAAAATGGTTACCTTTGTATGAATGGTTGGCTACCAACTGCATCACATTCAAACGAAATTGGTAACTTAATAAAATTGAATTGGTTATCTTGGTCTAAAGGTTTGGCTATCAACTGCACTATGAAAAAACTGCAGGTGTGGATGTGAATTAGTTACTTTAGTATGAAGGTTTTGTTACCTTGGTACGAAGGTTTGCTTACCTTGATCTGAAGGTTTGGTAACCAACTGTACTAAGAAAAAATTTAAAATGAAATGAATCCTTCCCATTTCAAATAAATAGAGTCAATTTCATGGTCCAAATGTGACGCCCCCAAAATTAGGTATACGTCACCCATCTTGGGTCGCCACTTATATGGTACATAAATTCAAATACAACTTACTAACCTAAGCGTCAGGTATACAATACGACATAAACCGTGAGTTTGAATACAAATATTGTCTACTAGATATTATACAAACTCAAAAGGAGTCCTCATTACAACTATTATCACACTATTTCACGTATCAATAGTGAGGACTACTAATGCTATCCTCGGACCATTACTTCGCTCTCCCACTGTCGCAGCCTATGTTCTCATTTCACGAGAACAATGAAAGAAAGGGTGAGCTCAACTTGCCCAAGAAGAAATATTATGACTAAGATAATGCGTAATAAATTATCATTAGCCTTCAAATGTTGTTAAACCGATAAAATACAATAGACAACCCGGTTTAATCTGCAATGAATTAGCAATCCATTAAAAGAGTCAAGTAGAGAATAAAGTCTACTATCTTTTAGGTTTTAAAAAGGTTTTCATCAATTTTTATCACCGAGACTCACAATAAATAAACCACCACATCTAATCATCCCCATCGCACTTACTTGATCAAGGATTTTCATCAAATTATCAATGGTCATGACTATACCGAATCACCCCCGGTCATAATCATACCAAAAACTATCCATCAACGCATTACAGTGCCAATCGAGGACTTTTGTCACATCATTTATATCAAGTCACGATTATCTTCAAATGATCCCTCATCATAATCATACTAAGTTCATCTATCTTGCACGTAAGCCAAAAGATAACATAATATAACATGAGGATGATGACAATGACATAATAATTCAATAAAATAAGTTCAAGAATTATTTAATCCATGAATTATTAACGTCCAAATTGTCAACATAATACTGTTTACATAGAGTAAAATTCAAGAATGATCGGAAAGAATATTTCCGTGAAAAGATCTTTGGATGAAACGCAAATATCGAGGATATTCTACTAATTTCATGGAGTATAAAGTCAAAGTTTTAACCAACTAAGTATAATAAAGAATGGAATAACAAAAGAAATCACCATGCGACGCGGTACTTGCGATGTGACGCGGTTATTCCAATGTAATAATAATAACGGAACGGTGTCGTGTGAAATTCACAAATTGACGGATGTTCCAATGTAATAATAAAGATGGAACCCGGATCCGGTGTAAAACACACGAGATAGGATATTCCAAATGAATGATAAAAGATTTTAACCAGTCCGGTGTAAAACACACGCATGTGATGTTCCAACGAATAATAAAATTTTAACCGTGTCCTTGTAAAACACACGCATGTGATGTTCCAATGTAATAATAGAAGAATGTCACCAAGTATAGGTAAATCACAGCGTACAAAGTTATTCCAATGTAATAATAAGCAATGGAATAACATAAGGATTTCACCAAGTATAGGGTATCTCACAGATACAAAGTTATGTATAGGGTATGCCACTTTTTACAGTTATTCCAATGAATAATAGTGAATGGAATAATGTAAGTTCTCTTCAAGAAGAAAGAATAACACCCTTACCGTAAAAAAAAACCTGAATATAGAAGTAGTGAAGTAGCGAAATACTCTTCTTCTTTCTATAATTTTCTCTTTATAGCTTCTTTCTATAATTTCTCTCTAGAGTTTCAATGAATTAAAAGAAAATAATGAAGGAATGACCTTATTTTAGGAAAATGGAATGCATAAGAACTAATCCATGAACGGTCCAGATTGATTTACTTTAATCTGACGGTCCATATTTAAAGAAAAATCTTTTAAATAAAATATAATATATTCTATTTATATAAAAACATTTTACTATGCAAACACTATATGCAATACTATGCAAAACACTATGCAAAAATACTATGCAACACTATGCATAATAAAATATAATATATTCTATTTATAGAATAACTTTAATAAAGTATTCTATTTTATATAAAAAAGATGTTTACGCTTTTATTACGTTAATAATACTGAATAAAACAAAACGTCATTATCGCTATAATAATTCATATTATTAATCGATAATAATGGAATCAAACCGAGTGACTTCTCACATAAGCGATCAATAATCAATACCGCAAGTATTCTTATGCAACCACACTTATTATCGTACTTTTTACTACCGGAGTAGTTCAACAAAGAACCACGGTAAAACTTCCGCCGTTATTTCAATAAAATATTTTTGTCGTTTTCTCAATCCGACCAATATAATTACATTATGGGGTCCACCAATGATTGAGTAGTTATCTGCGAATATTCCCTCGCTAAACCGAATATTCCCCAGCCAATCGAATATAATATAACCACTTGCATACTTTGCAAAATTTATAAATACTACCCACAACTATAATATTATCTCAAATTCACACCATAATATTAAAAATTATTTTGACAAAATTTAAATCTTTATTGATAAAATCTGGGGTCTCACAATCTCCCTCCTTATGGAATTTCAGCCCTCGAAATTAGGGTGCGTACGATATGATAAAGAGGTCGGGATACCTTGAATACCTTTATCGTTGAAAACATTAAATTCATTTTGCAATCCGGCAAAGATATTCATTAACAATTCATCTTTTGCACTACAGCCAAAGATATCTACAATAAAACCAATAATCTTTGAGACTCACTTAATAGTATCACAACCATGAATTATCCATGCACCACTTTGGCTAAGGATATTCGTGTTTTCAATTACTAAGTTATGATTATCTTAAAACAATCCACAGTCATAATCATACCAAGTCCATCTATGCGCACGTAAGCCACGTATGACTTTGAACGCATCCATGAATTAATATTTCATTCTTTGAGACTCATTTCAATAATTAATCCACATCATCGAATCATCCCCTCGCACTACAAAGCCGAGGATATTCATTAGTATCACGACCACAAATTATCCATACACTACTACCAAGATAATTGTGTTTTCAATTACTGATTATGATTATACCCAACAATCCTGGTCATAATCATACCAAGTCCATCTATGCTGCGTAAGCCACGATGACTTTGAACACATCCATGAATTAATATTTCATTCTTGAGACTCATTTCAATAATTAATCCACATCATCGAATCATCCACCGCACTACTGTGCCAAGGATATTCATTAGTATCACGACCACAAATTATCCATGCACTACTGGCAAAGATAATTGTGTATTCATTTACTGATTATGATTATACCGAATAATCCGTGGTCATAATCATACCAAGTTCATCTATACACTACAGTGCCACGTATGACTTTCAACATAATATAAACATGAGGATAATGATATAAAGAATCAATCAAATGAGATAAAGGATAAATATTAAACATTTATAATATAATTTATCCGAGATTCAAGAATATCCCCATGTTATCAATCATTTAATAATCTCATAATCTAATAACATTAATATTTTAATCAATTCTTAAATTTATAAACAATTTATCTTAATTGTTTACACTTTACCATATAATGCATTTAATCATTCAAAAATGTCATACTCATAAGATATCATCACCAATTATCAAATCCTCATCAAAAAAATGCATATACTCTATATAGGATTCTCTAGCCATAAAATCCTATTTTCAATTTTGTTACTTCACATAACATATTTAACTCATATGTTCAGTAATTAAACTATTTTCATGAAAATACCAAATCAGCCCCAAAAATATTTCTTTTCTGGGATTTAGCATAATATAGTCCCATAATGAAAATATATTTTCTCGAATTTTTAAAATTTATTTACTATTTTTAAAAATCAATTTCCACTTAATTCCTTAAGAAATTAGCTACCTCAAGTTTAACTCCAAAAATTCCCAAATCTTGGCAGGACCTTACACATGTTAACGTGAGCTTCCAGTTTAAATTTCATGGTCATCAGAGTTGTAGAACTCCGGTTATAGCGTTTTTCGTCGGAAAAACCTAAATATTGAAATAGTCATAACTTGCTCATTTTAAGTCAGAATGAGCTCATTTTTGGACAGGAGGTACTTTATACCATATACTTTCATGTCCCAAAAGGCCAGAATTTTTCTCATAATTTAAGTGGCCGAAACAGCCCTTAAAGTTTCTGGGCAGTAGCATTTTCAAAATTTACAGCTTTGGCCTCCTTTGCTAAAATCAGTCCACACGAAAATCTACAACACCTTTTTTAGTAATTCCACTTGGATTAGTTAGGTAACTCATAGATCTAACTCTAGAACTTGACCACATTCAAAAATTCAAAATATAATAGGAGATATGGTCTATTGAATTTAATGTTACGTTTTTCACCAAAATCTGATTTTCAACTCTTTGTGATTTCTAAGAAACTTTCATGTTTTCACATAATAACCAACATAACTCATCATAACACTTACTAATACTTCATACACCCATGATTTTCATTAGTCCAATGCTTTTATTATGACTTTCATCATAATCCTCGTAAACAGATCCTTTTAGTTGAAGAAATATTTGAGGGTTTAAGAAATGGGTTTTTATCTTTGGTCAATACAAAATTCGATTTCACGCTCTAGGGTAGGCTAGGAAATCTTCAAGAATACGTCAAGAAATTTATTAATGATAGAAATATCATTCAAAACTGTTACTCTCGTCCAAGACTTGAATAGTACGTCACATTAATACCAACTGTGACTTCTATCCCTTAACCTGGATAGCACCTCACAATGACACCTTACATAAATGTATAGTCAAAAACTGTTTTAGAAATTAGAATCTTTGGGAAGTGCTCAAGAAAACCTTCGTACATGGGAGGTCATGCTTCTAGGTTATGATAGATATCATATGGCCACAGAATTATTCTTGGTTTACCCAATAGACCCCAAAGAAAAATGAGAAGATTACTATCATATTCTTCCCAATGGTGAGTCTTCTCTTGATTTATCATTATCTCCACTGTCTCAAATTGAGAATTATACTTCAAACAAACACCAAGATCATATAGGTAGTGTTAAGTAAAATATACTCGAAGAAGTGGATGAGCACAACCTCATCTTATGATGACACGAGGTTGTATGTCATTAGACATCTTGTATGATAGTGGCAAAACACTCTTCCAACGTTGGGTTAACCTCACCCTAGTTGATTCACCAAATATAACTACTAAATGATGACCACCGCTCTATTCCACTATTACCCATTTCGACCTAGCTACACTTCTTATTACACGAAAGGAATTGTGAAGTAAAAGGGTTAATTAATATATCAAATATTATCCCTATACTCGGATTGAGCCAATTAAATAACAAATAAACTTAGGTAGGTCATACTAGCGAAGGAATTCCCGTCTCTCCCTCCTAGTTCTTATCTCGCATCTTAGCCAGGGATCATATCCCTAGCTCGATACCAATGTGACTCGGACACCAACTTGTGTCAAGACCTCACATTGATACCTATCGGTTTGCCATTGTGAGAATCAGCGTCCCCTACGGAGAGTCCGGCGGTTGCATCCCCCATCAACAGAAGTCACCAACGGAGGCTCGGGGCTCTTTACTTATAGCTCGATACCAACCGTGACGCCCCAAAATTAGGTATACGTCACCCATCTTGGGTCGCCACTTATATGGTACATAAATTCAAATACAACTTACTAACCTAACGTAGGTATACAATCGACATAAACCGTGAGTTTGAATACAAATATTGTCTACTAGATATTATACAAACTCAAAAGGAGTCCTCATTACAACTATTATCACACTATTTCACGTAATAGTGAGGACTACTAATCTTATCCTTCGGACCATTACTTCGTTCTCCGACTGTCGTCCCGTATGTTTCTCATTTCACGAGAGAAACAATGAAAGAAAGGGTGAGCTCAACTTGCCCAATGAAAAATATTATGACTAAGATAATGCGAATAAATTATCATTAGCCTTCAACAATGTTAAACCGATAAAATACAATGATAGACAACCGGTTTAATCTGCGGTGAATTAGCAATCCATTAAAAGAGTCAAGTAGAGAATAAAGTCTACTATCTTTTAGGTTTTAAAAGTTTTTTCATCAATTTTTATCGGCGAGACTCGAACTTAATAAATAAACCACCACATCTAATCATCCCCGTACTCACGGTCGAGGATTTTCATCAAATTATCAATGGTTATTTACTATACCGAATCACCCCCGGTCATAATCATACCAAAAACTATCCATCATCGCATTACGACCCACCGAGGACTTTTGTCACATCATTTATATCAAGTCATGATTATACCGAATGATCCTCAGTCATAATCATACTAAGTTCATCTATGCACGTAAAGCGAAAGATAACATAATATAACATGAGGATGATGACAATGACATAATAATTCAATAAAATAAGTTCAAGAATTATTTAATCCATGAATTATTAACGTCCAAATTGTCAACATAATCTTTGTTTCATAGAGTAAAATTCAAGAATGATCGGAAGAATATTTCCGTGAAAAGATCTTTGGATGAAACGCAAATATCGAGGATATTCTACTAATTTCATGGAGCATAGAAGTCAAAGTTTTAACCAACTAAGTATAATAAAGAATGGAATAACAAAAGAAATCACCATGCATGCGGTGCTTGGCATGTAGCGAGTTATTCCAACAGAATAATAATAACGGAACCAAAGTCAAAATTGAAATTACACCGCAAGCGGGATGTTCCAACAGAATAATAAAGATGGAACGGATCCTGTAAAACACACGATAGGATATTTCAACAGAATGATAAAGATTTAACCAGTCCCTGTAAAACACACGACGATGTGATGTTCCAACAGAATAATAAAAATCTAACCGGTGTCCGTGTAAAACACACGCACGGGATGTTCCAAATGTAATAATAGAAGAATGTCACCAAGTATATAGGTAAATCACATTATACAGTTATTCCAATGAAATAATAAGCAATGGAATAACATAAGGATTTCACCAAGTATAGGGTATCTGGCGTATCACGAGGTTATGTATAGGGTATGCCACTTTTACGAGTTATTCCAACAGAATAATAGTGAATGGAATAATGAAGTTCTCTTCAAGAAGAAAGAATAACACCCCTTACCGTAAAAGAACCTGAATATAGAAGTAGTGAAGTAGCGAGAATACTCTTCTTCTTTCTATAATTTTCTCTTTATAAACTTCTTTCTATAATTTCTCTCTAGAGTTTGATGAATTAAAAAAAATAATGAAGGAATGAGCTTCTATTTATAGGAAAATGGAATGCGTAAGAATTAATCCATGAACGGTCCAGATTGATTTACTTTAATCGACGGTCCATATTTAAAGAAAATCTTTTAAATAAAATATAATATATTCTATTTATATAAAAACATTTTACTACGCAAACACTATGCAATACTACGCAAAACACTATCGAAAATACTACGCAACACTATGCGTAATAAAATATAATATATTCTATTTATAATAAAAGCTTTAATAAAGTATTCTATTTTATATAAAAGATGTTTACGCTTTTATTACGTTAATAATACTGAATAAAACAAAAAGCGTCATTATCGCTTATAATAATTCATATTATTAATCGACAATAATGGAATCAAACCGAGGTGACTTCTCACATAAAGCGTCAATAATCAATACCGCAGTGTCTACTATGCAACCACACTTATTATTATCTTTTTTTTACTACCGAGTAGTTCAACAAGAACCACTTTGGTAAAACTTCCGCCGTTATTTCAATAAAATATTTTTGTCGTTTTCTCAATCCGACAATAATTACATTAATAGGGTCCACCAATGATTGGTAGTTATGCACGAATATTCCCTAACTAAAAGCGAATATTCCCAGACCAATCGAATATAATATAACCACTTGCATACTTTGCAAAATTTATAAATACTACCCACAACTATAATATTATCTCAAATTCACACCATAATATTAAAAAATTATTTTGACAAAATTTAAATCTTTATTGATAAAATCTGGGGTCTCACACCAAATTTAAAATGTATTAGAATGTGACATTATAATAATGAAAGAGATGATGATAAAGAGTATACAAAGAACGAAAAGATTCTCCTTTAGTTTTGAAAGCAAACCGGTATTTTTACATAAAAAATTAATATTTTCATATGATTCTCCATCCTCTCACATGAATAGTGAGTGAATTCCACTTTTATTAGAAAGACTCATGTGAAAATATTATTTTAATAGATAAAAATATGAGTTTCCATTTTTAAGTGAGGTTTTAAGAAGTATTAAGATATGTAAATACTCCATTCCATCTCAAAAAAAATGATGGATTAAAGATAAATTTCACACTAATTAAATTAGTCAAATAGTCGGTGATCTTAGCCTAATAATTATGAAGGAGAAATTGTGACCTTCTTAAGTTTGATTTATAAAAATATTAATCTAGTCATTAAGATTGAGGTATTATGACATTTAGGTTTCAGATTCGATTCTTACTTAAATATTATAATATTATGATGATGTTAATTCTCAAAAAGTAGGGCTTTCAAAAAAAAAAAAAAAAAAAAAACTAGTCAAATAAGAGGAGTATAAATTTACTTTTCATATTACCCTTCTGTATTGGTGTGTGTTAATTGCTTTAATCGAGTCTTGGATTTGTGAAGAGAAAGTTAATTAATTTGAATCATTTATTTGTAATGTTGTACTAATGTGATCGTTCAGATGTTCAATGTAAAATTTTTTCTACTTTTAGGCAGGTTTTTGCCAATCTTTTGGGATAGAGAAAGTAACATTTTGTCTAATTGTTTAAATTAAGAATAAATAAATATTGCCTTTCTAAATTTTATTACAAAGAAGAAAGAAAAATAAACTAATATTTAATATATTAGAATAATCTTGGTTAAAATTTAAGTAGGACAAATAAAAAAACCAATTTTTTGCCACCAGAAAAATGGATAAAAAAGAACAGAGGGAGTACTTGAACATTACAAAAATTGTGGTGCCATTTTGAAATTTATTTAACAATAATGACTTCTAATTAATTTACTTGAGAATTTTCTAAAAAGTGAGGAAAATGTACAATAAGAATGCACAATTACTACCCAAGAAACTTGTCCTGTACACACAAACAAACACTAAAGATACCAACTTATTCTAAAAAAAAAAACCTATAATCTTTAACTCAAAAAATAAAAATAAATAAAAAAATTTGCAACAAACACACACCAACATAATCTCAGAACTAAAGAAATTGATTCAACAACTATTTGAAATTATGCATACTTCACACAAGTAAAAGCTTGGGAATTTCATTTTCCTATTCTCCCCTTCTATTTAGGAAAAGTAATCGTAGACAAAAGAACAACCATCAATCTCAAGTACACGAGTATGCATAGGGGATCAACTAGACCTTAGTTTGGACAAACCATCAGTCACAGTACCGACAATTAGCCTATTGATATGTATGTACCGACATAATCATGGGTAGTGACACATTCAGCTAACAACTCGTACACGCTTTGGCGGAACATATGGCACGTGCTCATCTTCACAAAGGTTCTGCAAAACATACAAGAAATCAAGTGTGGGTATTAGAAGATATCACAGTTCGTATATAGTATTTGATAGGCTCACAATATACAGCTTGTTATTAAGCATGCTACCATTAAAATAGTACATACCTCCGATTTTTAAACAAGTAATCTCCTAGTCAGAGGTGTATACATAATTAATAACACAAAGAAAGTGTGACCTAGTATCAGTTACTCTTCTGTCATTGGTTGGTCAGGACACCAAAAGAAAGAAGAGTAGAGACAGTAGACTAGATTCACAGACGCGTATAAATAGGTAGAGAGTTACCATAACTTTAAAGTTATTAACATCAACTTCCCTTCATCAATTGTCAAATTTAATCAAATATGCAAATCAAGCAATATATATGAGGAGTAATTTTATGTTACAGGGCTGCAAGCCTGCAAATAAACCAAACTCAAGCCCACCCTTATTCAGGCTTTGTTGATGAAGAAACCTAAAATTTGAGTTCAAGCTCTACTTAGAGATCTACCATGGGTGAGCATAGTATGAGCTCGAGCTGAGTTGTGCAAGCTCAGAATTCTGAAACCATAAATGAAATAAACAACTGAAAAAATTATGTTGTTCAGAAAAAAAATTATAAATTTTTTAAGAAATATGATACTCCCTTCGTTCCATAGTAAGTCCCATTTGAAAAAAATAAAATGTCCCACAAAAAAGTCATCTTTGTATGGATGCCTGGATGGAAGTATAAAAATGACACCATGTACTTAATTTTGCCACCATAAATTCATTATCATGTCACCACTACTAAACTTACAACACATCATTTTTAGGGGTAAACCTAGAACAAAAACACATCCTTAAGATTTAGCCCAAAAATACACATCCTTAATATTTACTAATTTTGCGAATGGAACTATTTTTGTGGAACAGAGAGGAGGGAGTTTAAGTTTGATGACAATAAGAAAAATCATAGGGCATAAGGTTTAACAAATCAAATAGAAAGGACTTTATAATAATGTGATTTCAGTTTTATTCTGAAATGCATGTGCTAATGATCAGAGCTTGGCCCTAACAGAGTCAAGCTTAACCTCATGTTCAAGCTTTGCTTTTGTAGCAACAAGAGTAAAAAGTGAGTTGAAGCTCACCTTGTTGACATAATAAATGGGCCCCAGCCCTTCTAAAGTCAAATACCTAGCTTTTCATGAATAGATCAGTCATTTACAGTTCTGAAGGACACTTTTGACAAGCGTAAAACAAGATGGTTGCTAATTTAATTCTATTAATAGCTAAAAATACGAGGCCCACGTTTCCATTTCATCTACAGTTTCCACTGAATTTCAGTAATAAATCAAATGCCTTCAACTTGTATGATGTCCCATAAGGCATATATACTTCAGCAATCCACCAAAGTAACCTCTTCAAACTATGGTTATCCCTACCTGGCATAAAATGAAACACGCTCCCCTAACATTTTAAACTCAAGAACTTATTTTTCAAGTCCGTTAATTAGTTTCAAAGAATGTATAAAACTAATAAAAGTAGTATGGTATCTGATATGACAGCATACAAGTATGAAAGAGTAATTTGATAACCCTCTTCAGAATTGTAAAGGATATAGCCGAAGGGAAGGGAAGGGAAGGGAAGGGAGTCAGCAATGAAGGAGTGGGAGAAACAAGAAAAGAAAATATGCTAAATTGATATGGCAAACCTGCAAATCTTCTGGAAGTGTGTCAGAAACTGCAAGTGTGTAACAACCAGGTCTAAACCTTCCTGCAAAGGTTTAACAGAATCACATATTTGGAGTCACTAAAATCAAAATTTCCCCTATAGTTACCAAATTCAAATGTATAATTGTTTAGAAGACCAAAGCATCACAATAATCCAAATGCTACCCTACGAGTACGCACTATATATCATTTATTTTCCTCCTTTGCAAATTTGAAGAATAATCTACAAATTCATACATTACCTATTTCAAAATTTGGGATTTCTCCAATATTTACTGCTAAATTGTCAAAATCTCCAAAAAAGATCCGTGTCTTTAGTCAAACTGCTTCCCCGTCCCAATTAATACTACTTCCCTCCCTCCCATATTTATTGCAATCATTGACTTTTCACACATTTTAAGGATTTGTGTTGACTTTATACAATTTGTCTAAAACACCCTTGTAATAATACACTGTTATGTGTAAAGGTAAGTAGGAAACATTGTCATAATGATTGTGGGACCAATAGCTTTAAAGGTATTATTGTCATTGGATCATTAAGGGTAAAAATTGGGTATTGAAATATTAAGAGTTGTCAAAAATAGAAATGTTGCAAATAATTTGGTACTTCCAAATAAGGAAAGTGTTGCAATAATTTTCGGGATGGAGGGGTATTGTTCTTTTTGGAATTTCCATAAAGAATACATGTTAGTTATATTACCAAGACCCAAAATTCATCTATTGTAGTTACCAAATCAATGTGAATCTTTACCAAGATTTATGTAGAGTCAAAGACAAACACTATGTAATTATTTAACTTTTTGAGTAATAACGACAAGGCATGAACAACATTATGTTACATGAATGCATTAAAATGCATCATTTAATACTGTTGGCATCACACTTAGACACACAACACCCGTGAAATAATCTGTGTTTCAAAGGTCAGACATATATATGTACCTTTGGGCAGTGGAGAAGCCAGAATTTGTATTCAGTGGGGTCAAAATTCTGTGATGATATAAATAATTTGGCGGGGGTTCAGGGGCAGCACTCTCCGAGCCAATTTTTTTAGATAATTTTGTATTTTTTTGGCCGATTACATATGTAAAACATGTATTTGGTTACAACATTGTTAATATAACAAGTAATAACATTATATATATACATATATATATACACACGCACGCACACACACACACACAACACTTATTGACCCCTAATACGCCTTTCTAATCATAAATTTATTAATAAATATGTAAATTTCTTATGTTATAAAATAATATAAATTAGATTATTATTTATTTTAAAAATATTAGATGAAGATGCATACGTCAAGGAGTAGAAATAATATGAAATTGAGAAAGTTATAAAAAATTTAATTTGACCCCGTATATAAAAAAAATTTATAAAGTTTCAATAGGGTCAATCTATTCATCACACATAAATTTCTTATAAATTTATCATATATTATAAAATATATTTTTTTCAGTGGAGTCAATAGACCCCACACCCTCCTATGTGGCTTCACCACTGCCTTGGGGATACCCTTTAAATACTCCCTCCTCCATTACTTTTTATGTGCCATTTTAGAGAATTTTGTTGTTCCTTGTTATCCGACATTTGTAGATTTTAAAGAACTTATTACTTAGTGTCCATATGGTAACCACTAGTAATTCTTTTTCTCTATAATATTTTCAACAAATTTTACCCCAATACGTAACCTTATCTCTTTTTCTCAGTCTCTATGTTTACAGGGTCACATACCAAGGTAATATTGATATCTTATACTTATTTTCAATTAAGTAATAAATTGTCGGATCATTAATTACATTCCTTGATCTATGTATCTATTCCTAAAACGACACTTACAAAGGAATGGAGGGACTAGGGAGTATGTAGAAAGCATGCTACTAAAGTAGCAGTACGTTGATTTTGCTCCTATAATTCAATATAATTTCTCAGTGTAAAACTTATCTTCATATGCTTTGAGAGTTCAACATTTAGGATGTATCACATGAAGGTTAAGCCCCTACAAAATGACCCAATATTATTGTAACGACTATAACTACGGTAAACCACAAAAAACAACTACTTACTACATTTTTTGTTTTTCAACTTGGGTAAAATTTCAAATTAACTAAAAGAGGTCAAAATGCATCAATAATTTTGGAACGAAGGGCATATCTTATAAATAGGTAAAATTCCATGACTTCCAAAGGGAGACTGCAAAAGCAAGTTGTTCCTAAAATATGAAAACAATTGCGCATACCAATTCGAAGCCATCGAGCTGCCCAACTTCTGGTTGGATCCATGACTGAGATAAGCCTATTAAAGGAACCATAAAATAAAAGTTATAGCTTCAATAAACATGAAATGCCTGTAGAGACAAGACCTTAAATAGTGGAGGGGGGGGGGGGGGGGGGAATTAGAGTAAACATGTCCTGTAATCCCTTCAAAATAAAATAAAAACCCAAACAATCCCATGTGTATGATGGAAATTCCCAAACATACAATAAAACAAAATAGCCGCTGTTATGATACATATATCGAAGTATATCCTGATTGTGTAAATTTTACAACAAAAGAATAAAAGCTGTGATTTTGTGAGTTACCCAGTAAAATTAGGAGTGGTGCAGTCAACAACGCGCTCATGATCTTGATCCATTTTAAAGAAGGGGCAGTTCTCGCAACCCGATTCCCTGAACTGTAATTATATAAATATTCACCAAGAGACCAATTGAGGATAACTAATACTAGAATTTATGAGTCAAATACGGATAATATAAAGAAAATTAGAGACGAGAACAATCCAAAACCTAAATATTGTGATGTACAAAAAACTGAAAATCCAAAACCCTAGCATTCTAGCATAGAGAGAGAATAATAGGAAAAACCTGATCGTAAGTTTTGATGAGCCTGCAGCGGAGGCATGCTCGAAGTTCATGTCCGAAGCTCGTCGGAATCTGTGCAGCGTGTGCCATTCTTCTCCTTCTCCTTCTCCCTCTCCCTCTCTCTCGCTCGCCTGAAGGTTTATGAGAGTTTTTTGCAGGCTTTGATATATAGAGTTCTGAAGGTGTCACCGGCCCATATGGGGATTTAAAAACTAAACGTGAGAATCACGAGGCTTGGCCCTCCAAGTTCAGCCCAATAAAATCTTTCACTTTTATATTTTTATTTTTAAACAATGTATTAACCTATATATATATATATATATATATATATATATATATTAGGTGAATGAATGTAATGAAAAGTACAATAATTCATTTTATTTCAGTTGAAATGAGACAATAAATAAAATTTATAAATTTGACATGAATAAGACAAAATATAATTTTTTGGGTTTCATAAGAATGGTCCAGGGTGAGCCTAATAGACCAAATCATGATTCTCCTAAATTATAAAGTTTTTAAACTAAAAATAAATAAATTGAGAATTAATATTTCCACATCAAAAAGATTACCATATCTATTAACATTTTTGATTTTTGCTCTCGTTGACTTTTCAAAATGGTATACACCACCTTTTCTTTCTCCATTCAACTCTCATCCCAGCCCATTTTTAAAATGTTAAATTAAAACAAGAAGAAGAAAACACCTGTAATAAGTTTAATTTTCTTGAATTCCCCTTGTGAGCTTTGTACTTGGAAAACTCACTTTCCGAGGTCTTCAAGTGGTAATCAATACTTATATATATAAATAAAATGATGATGTAATATGACATTAGCAATTGAAATCAATTTAAAAATTCGTTTACTTCAATTTAAAAAATCAGTGAATTTCGTTCTCTAACATGTCCAAATACCTGCACATGACATATCAACCGTCCACATGTGCCTCAGTATTAATTCAGTTTTCCAACAATAAAAACACTCAGTGCACTTAACATATCAATAATCCCCAAACAAAAGTAATCAAATTCGTTGAATTACATTTCATAGCTATTTATAAAATACAATGTATTTTCAAAAATATATTCTAAAATTTATATCATGCAAAAATATATTCTATATAATTAATTATTCTAACTAGTGCAAATGATACCAACTAGTTTGGGTTAAATGATTAAATCCATCCAAGTTTACCATGCATGATATAAAAACTGATAATTCCTCTGGCAACTTTTCATTTAATTTGTCCAGCTTACGATTTTAACTACATTTGCTGTTAGTGTTAACTTTAATATAATATAATTTTAATATTATTCCATTTTATTGTTAGTATTAATTATATTAATTAAATTATTCATGTTAATTTAATTATTTTAACTAAAATAAAACTATTCCACAATAATAAAAATAAAGAAATTTGAGTATATACATGAATTAATTTTATTTTAATAACAAAATACAGAAATATATTTCAAAATTATAAAAATATGCTTAATACATTATTTCTTGATGACACGTCAACAAGCTGACATTTTTTTTACCAGAAATGAATTTAAAGTCCTTTTGCTTATTTAAATATACCTAAAGACTGCCATCATAAGTTTTTTTAAGATTATAATCACTTGTGTAAAAAAATTGATACCCTTTATAGAAAAGTAAACCTACCCCTTGAAACTGGTAAATACCCATAGAACAGATGTACATTAACTCCCAGGGATTTACAGGTAAAAGCGAAGCACTGGATGCAGAGGTGCAAACATATCCGTACAGATTTACTATATGAAAACATAACAAGAAGAGGTTAAGAGTTGTTCAGTTTCTCAGTCTACAAATTTACAGGTGACAGAAAAGGAAAAGGAAAAGGAAAGGAAGGGAAAAGCTTTTTTTTCGTTCAGAGTTAACATGGTACAGAAATCACCTTTCTTTACATTTACCAAGCTTATACAGGTACCGCTTGTTCTGAAACAGAAGCTAATCCCTGCATCAGCCTAACAATTTCGACTGTATCGTCAAGATAATACTTGGCCTTACTGGGTTTCTTACCAACAGTGCATGCAAACACTTCTGCGTTTGGAGCTATGGATGGACCAGCCATGGCACATGTAATTACCTCAAACATATCTTCATCAGATCGATCATCTCCTATGCACAGGACAAAATCTGGTGTCATTTCTCTCTCTTGCATAGTGGAAAGTAGGCGTTTTGCTACAAGCCCCTTGCTTACGCCCTGCATGTACAAATACGGATGTATTCACCATTAGAGCCAAAAGCTTCATATTGGAGGTGGAAAGCTGGGTGGAAAACATGAAAAAACTGTTCAAATTTGCAAGGCTAATAGATAGAACCGACTATTTTCTTTTGGCCAATTTTATTTTCCCAAGTATCTCGACCTTTTGCTATTTAAATACCACAACAAAGCAATTATAAAAAGAGTAACTAAATGACATCCAAGTAAATTTGACATGTATTCTAATGAGAAAGCAATGGCTGCAACTTGATTGGTCAAATAGACAATATAGGTTGGATAGAGCAGCCTTGCAAAGAAAAATTTAAGTTGGGATGACTTAAATCTTATTTGAAACAGGTAGTTTGGATAGTGTGGGCTTGGATTAGAGTTGGAAACCAACCTAGTTATTCGCGAACATACCTTCGGTAGGCTCGCTTAAGATTGGCTGGCCTCAAGTACATTTGTCAAGTCGAACTAGAGATCGTGATCGTTTAATTAAAAGAGCCTAGCTCAAACTATACCGTGTCCAACTCGATCTAGGCTCATTTAAGCTTGGCTCATCTAAGTTCAGCTCAAGTTCCCCTAAGCTCCGGTTGTTTAATATTTACTTTATTTAATTTAGTTTACCTTGACAAAAGCACAGATCCACTCGAGAATCCCAACTTAAGCTCGAACTCGACTCGTTTAGCTGAATTCGAACAACATACTCACTCATCTAAAAAGCTTGGTTAGACACTTATTTGTTTTAACTTTTAGTGGAGGTCAAGCTTAGCAATCCAAAGCTCAACTCGTAATACATCTTACATATATCTACATTTTTTTATAACTTATTTATATTTAACATTGAAAAGTAAAATATGACTATTAAGTTATAAAAAATTGTGGCTGACAGGTGCGAACAGCTATAATTCAGGTGACAAATCCACATATTCTTGGTTTTGACCTTCATTTCTTAATTCGATATAGGAATATAGCTGTGTTCTGCATAACATGATCCCCCTGTAAGGTGACAACAGCAGCTATGGTAGAGGTAACAAAATTACAGAACACATGTACACACAGGATTTATGTCAAAACCAATTTGAACAGTTGATAGCCACAACCTTGTATCAATTGGATGACTAAGCCATAACCTCAGCTCTCCCAGGCTGCATGGAAGTGCTTAATTCTACACTCAGAAGGCTCGACCGAACACAATGGACTTTAGCTACACCCACCGAAACACATAACGCACATTTTGAACTTGAAGAATAGGCTCTTAATTCGTTATGAAGATTAAAATGATGCACTGTGATTATTTGATTCATAACTAAATGATTCATACCTGTGGTTTAACCTCCACAATATTCTGTCCACTCTTGACCGTAACAGGTTCATTTGCTAGCACACTTTCAAGATGATCAAGAAGCTCTTTAGCTTGACAAGAGCCAAAATCAGGATCCGCATCCTCATAGCACCAGACCATTGCAGTTTCTTTGTCTTCAATTGTGGAACCGTCAGTTGTCTCGGTGTAAAGCTTCATAACCGGTTCTGCGATATGCTTCCAACTACAATCCACTACCGGAACACATGTTTCCCAATCTGCATCTTTCTTCAAACTAAAACCACACAAATTCACCAGTTTATAGTTAGGAAATGTGTATTTAGTTTAAATATTAAGTACACAGAGCTTAAAAAGTAAGCTATGTAATCAACATCTGTATTACAAACCTGAGGAAACAACCATGTTCAGCTGCTATTCCCAGATTCTCACAAGCAGAAAACCATTCACCTAGAGTCTTCCTGCTTCTCGCACTGACTATAAAAACCATATTGTTCTCATCTCTGCACAAATTGTTCAGGACATCTATGGTTTTAGAACTTGGGCTCTTATTAATTGCAGCTTGAGGCATTAAAGTACCTTCATAATCCAAAAGGATAGCCCGAGTTGTAGTTCTTTTATAGGCTGAAACTATGTGCTCCATAGAAAGCTTCCTGAAATTTGGATCAAGCGCCACGACTCTGAAACTCAACCCAAAGCCAATTCCCCAGCATCTCCGCCTCACATGATCTTTACAAGTCCTCTCCAAATCTTGCAAAAAACTACGAGCCCAATACCCAACATCATGAGTGCTGACATACCTATAATGCTTCTCATGCCGCAATTGCTTTTCTGGCTCTGGCATTTCCAAGGCACAGTCCATTGCCTCTGCCACGGCATCAATATTCCATGGGTTCACCCGAATCGCTCCACTTAAAGATGGAGAACATCCAATAAATTCTGACACAACCAACATACTCTTTTTCAGAGTGTTGGAGGTCAACCCTAACACCTTATCAAGTTTCTCATTCCCCTGGCGACTAATTACGTACTCATACGGTATGAGATTCATCCCATCCCTCACTGCTGTAACCAAACAACACTCGGCAACTACATAGAAAGCGATTCTCTCGTAAAATTTAAGGGGCTGATCAATTAAGACAACTGGTTCATATCCCGGTTTCCCAAATGTATCGTTGATTCGCTTCACAGTAGAATAAGTCTCAGCCTGAACTTCCTTTACATCTTTTCCTCGACCTCTGGCTGGATTTGCTATCTGCACTAAAACAACCTTACCCTGCCACTCTGGATGTTGAACAAGGAGTTGTTCCATAGCTAGTAATTTCAGGCTAATGCCCTTAAATATGTCCATATCATCAACCCCAAGCAACATGATCCTACCCTGATCACAAAACTGCTTGATGAGCTCAGCAACCTTGGCCTCCGTCTCCGGCAAGCTCAAAACCGATTGAAGTTGAGCCATATGGATACCAACAGGAAGAATCTTGATGCTAACAGTTCGACCATAATACTCGAGGCCAATATAACCTCGCTTAGATTCGTATGACAGACCAAGCATACGGCTGCAACACGAGAGAAAATGGCGAGCATAATCGAAAGTATGGAACCCAATCAGATCAGAATTCAACAGTGCTCGCAGGAGTTCCTCCCTGATAGGTAAAGTCTTATAGATCTCTGATGATGGAAAAGGACTATGGAGAAAAAACCCAAGTTTCACTCTATTGAACCTCTTCCTCA
Organism: Panax quinquefolius; assembly: GCA_020205615.1. NCBI lineage: Eukaryota > Viridiplantae > Streptophyta > Magnoliopsida > Apiales > Araliaceae > Panax > Panax quinquefolius. The sequence goes on along the minus strand of CM035173.1, from coordinate 12,645,415 downwards.
AAAAGGTGGGTAACACCATGAGATGGTAATCGTGAATCCATACAAAATCATCTTCCGGGTTAATCACCTCCATAATCCTATCCGCAAATATCTTATTAACTGAAACATAAGCCTGCCACAGCGACCGATTGAACCTACCACCAAGATCTGGGGATAAGGGCAACATGTAGTGAAACAATGGCCACAATTGTTGCTTACAGAACCCATGGTAGTATCTAGTAAACATATCAGGGGGTAAAAAGGTGGGCACACAGTTGAATGTCTCCAGGAGAATTTGGGATACCTCATCTTGCTCATTTGGGTGAATCTCTTCCTTAAGAGTACCCACATAAATAACTTCAATCTCATCATCGCCCAGCCCATCTTTCAGCTGGAGGAGAAGCGAATTCTCATCCCAGTTGAAAATCCACCCCCTGCTATCATCAGTTCTCCGCTGCGCCCTAATGGGCAGCTGGTTAGCTACAATGATTAATCGGTCGCGTTGGGCCGTTGAGGATGACCGATCAGAGCACACACTCTCTGCCGGGTCATCGTCAAGATCGGAAATTATGCCAGGAACAGTCATAACACGCGGAATTCTCCGGCTCATCCGGCCAAAAGACGGCGACGGAGCCTCACCGGAGGCAAGCTCCAAGAGGTTTGAGTATGATCTTGACACCATTTTCACTTTCCCCTAACTACCAAAAAAACCAAAGAATATTTCTCTGCAAACTTCAAAAATAACTAGTCACTAAAATAGAAACTCCACTACCAGCTCACAAATTCAACTAAAATACTTAAAAAGCCACAATCTTTCTTTTCTTACTGGTTACTAATTTAAGCAAGAAGATTAACTGGACCAACAATTAGTGCGTTCAATCAGAAGAACCCCAACAAGGATTTAACAAAATTTTACTTGCACAACTGAAACTAAACGTGGGGTGGATAATACACGAAGTTTCTTGTCAAACAGATGGAAATAGAAAGGAATAGAATAGATTCAGATCATCAATGAGATATATACCATATCCAATCACAAACTTTGATGGGTAGATATTACACTTGCAAATACTAATAAAATAAACCCCACAAGAAAAAAAAAACTAACATAAAATCTAAAGAGAACAGAAGCAAGGATAAAAATAAATGAGAATTCAAAAGAAGAGCTGAAGATAAATTACCAATTTTTGACACTTTGAATCTCAAAAAGTGGGAACCCTAATCTAGAAAAAAATAGGCAAAAGGGCAGGACAACAATTCTTTTTGTTATCTTTATGGTTTGAGCTTCCACAACCTAGTTATATATACTGCTGCTTAGTGGAAATATATATAATACTGATATTATAAATTTTACATTTTCAAATATAGTTATGTGACAAATTTGAACCGTTGATAAGATTAGTATGGTAATCTAGCAGCTGGGAAGTAAGGTGGATGTGGTGTAGAGTTGACAGGGAAGTATTGTATCGTTATTTTAAAGGCCTATCCATTGGTCCCTCGTTAAAGTCGCCACGAGGTTTTCCAGTGGGACCCGTTTTGAGGTTTTGTCCTTAATTGCTTGTAGTGTTCTCTGCAACTTACAACGTGGCTATTTATGTTCGGTGTCATATTGCTACGTGGCGGGCTACGGGGCTTCACGGCCGCGGGGAAGACGAACGGAACTTTGGTTCTCGTGTTTCGCCTTTGACCAAACTTTCCGAAATTTGGCTCTTCAGGAAATGGTAATGTTATATGTCCAACAAAAAAAATTATTTTAAAAATTATAAAAAAAATAAAATTTATTATCCAACATATTTTATACTAGTCGTACTAATCGTGCCTCTGGCACTATATACGACAGGACAGAGAAGAAAGATTGTTGGTACTAGATAATTGAAAAGATAAAGGGCGAACTCGAAAGGAGAAATAACATAAGAGTATCTAAGAGTGAAAAAAAAGTAATTTTTTTTTTAAAGTTAAAGATGATATACTGAATAGTGAAATTTATCACAAAATTTAGACAGTTCTAATTATTTATTAGAATGAGTGAAAAATTCAAAATCAATTATGGAGGGTGTATTTAATTGAGATTTTTAAAGACTTTTAAAGATTTTAAAAGTTTGGTTGTATTCATTCAAGACATTTAAAGAGTTTATAAAAGTTTAGTAGTATTCAATTACAACTTTTTTAATGTCTTTAAAAATTAGGTGGTATTGAATTAAGATTTTTACAAAATTTATAAAAGTATTTTGGTATTCAAAAAAGTTTGAACTTTTCGATTTTTATTAAATGGTAGAGTTTGTGAACTTTAAAGAATTATAACTATCAACCCATATCCAAAGTCTAACCTCATCTCTAAAAATTTTTAAAGACTTCATATATCATCTTAATAAGCTAAATAAATTTAAAATACAATTCACATGAATCCAATATTTCTAATTACTTTATAATCTAAAATAATTAATACTTACATTGTAAGACCCCAACTTATTATTAATGAAATTTAATTTTCTCTATTTATTATTTTGAAATAGTAAGGGTTGATTTGATTAATGTGGATAGTTAGGGGGTAAAATACTGAAATATTTTAAAATAAGCAAGTGGTTATAAAATATTCATTGTTGTTTAGAATATTCGTTGGTCGTGGAATATTAAATCGCTTCGGAGAATATTAAATGCGACGAAGCGACCATGTGTGGGCCCCATAACTGAAAGCGATTGGATGAAGAAAACGACAAATATGAGTTGTTTAAAAATAACAAATAGAATTTATTACAAGTTAATCTTGTTAAAATACTCTTTGGTTAAAACACAAGAAGACACCAGACGGTGCACCAATTATTGATTCTTACGTAAGAAGGCACTACTCAATAATGGTTACGATAATTCTTTATTCAAGTATTTTATTTTATTTATTCAATAATTGTGCGTTGATATTTTATATTCTTTGTTGTTTCAATAATTGTCATTACACAATTTTTCATTATCGAAACAATAATTCATATTATCTCGAATAATATTATTAGATAACATTATTGGCAATGTCTAGAAAGTTACATGTCAAGGAGAGGTTTGGTCACCTAATCATAGCTTGTAAGAAGGAGAAATCTTTATTAAAAGCCCTCTTCCTGGAACCGCACTGGTTGTCGATATTGTGATTACTGTAATATTATTTGTGAATAATTAATTATTGATTCATATGATGAAGAAAATATTGATTTTATGTGGATATAGATGGAGAAAAATTTTAATGTGACAATTGTTGAAAATTGAAATTTTATCTTTTTCCGATAAGATAATTCATTTAAATGTATTATTATATTTTAAATATATAATAATGGTGATATTTTTACAACGAATGTGGGATATATGAGTATACGAGGAGGAAGAATATTTTTGTTGCAATAAATGTTTAAAACATGTTAAACATGTAAATTGGACCCCATTACACGTTGTTTAAAACATGATTATAAACAGAAAATCGCCTTGCTTGTGGATTTCTTTCCAATTTACGTTTGGAATTTGAAAAACTTTCTTCTCGCAAAGTTGTAGAGAATTGAATTTCCTATAAAAATTGCAAGATTCAATTTTTCGGATAAAAGGGCTATTTATTGTGAATTATTGAAGTTTCAAGCTCTCAAATAATTGATTTTTGGAAGTTTTAATTATTTAAATTAAGAAAAACATTTTAATGTTTTGTCACATGGTGGTCATGTCTTGGACCAAATTAGTGGGCGTAGAAAAATTGAAAAATAATATTATTAATTTATTAAATTTTCTGCTTTTGGTGTTCTAAAGCATTTTCCTATAAATAGGTGCTGGGTTAAAATTGAAAATCACACCGTAAAAGCAAATTTTCTCTCTCTATATTATCGAGCGTATTCTTGTGAGTATTTTGAGTATACTTTGAGTATTGCTATACGGTCTGAGTCCAAGTCATAGCTTTATATCCTGTTTTAAATTAGAAGATCTTGATCTTTCGAGGTAAGGGATATTATTATTTTTGTAATGATATTATTTCTTCAATATCATTATCTTTGAAATATTGATCTGAAGTTTTATCAAATTTGGAACTTTTGGTGTCTGAGTTACTATTCACGTGATACTGTGACTATTCACGTATCTTGATCTTATTCACGAATCACGACACTATTCATCGAAAATGAAAATTTTCCTTTTCGTCCAAAATATCTATTCGATACTAGCTTTGATTGTATCCATGTTTTGAACATTCTTGAATTTTACACCACCGTGATTATTTTTGAGGTATTTTTGGGCGTGGATAAAACAAAGTACGAATCCTTAATCCTTAATCCTTGTCGTTTTTGTTTCAATTTGGATTCGTTTCTTTAAAAATATTTTCATCATCTTGATCTTAAATGATGATATTATGGAATATCTTTGGCTTTTGTAGTGCAAAAGATGAGCAGTGTTTAGATGAACATGACCAATCATGAATATCTTTGGCACATAGTGCAAAGATGAATATTTGATTCGGATATATATATGATTGATGTTACGGGGATAAAAGATGAATCGATGAACGTTTAAATTCATACATAGAAGATAGTAGTTTGCATTCTCTACTTAACTCTTACAATGAATTATTATTTCATTGCGAATATTGATTTAAAATTTGTTGTCTATTGTATTCTATTAGATTTTTTCTGTTGAAGACTAACGATAATTTGTTGTATATTATCTTAGTCATAATATTCTTCTTTGAGCTAGTTGAGCTCACCTTTTCCTTTTTGTTCCATTTTTCTTCTCGGGAGGCGAGAATATAGCGAGTACAGTCGGGGTATGGAATGAAAGTTTTAGAGAGAGTTGTTTAGTAGTCCTCACCATTTTGTAAAATAATGTATCAATAAATGTGATGAGGATTTATTGGAGTTTAGATATTGTCTAGAAGATAATATTTGTATTCAAACTCATAGTTTCTTGTTGTAATAATAAAGTTGTAGTTGTTTCGTACATACCGTATCGACAACTCGTAATGGGTGATGTATACCTATTTTGGGGGCGTCACAGTTGGTATCAGAGCTTAGGGATATGATGTGACGCCCCCAAAATAGGTATACACAACACCCATTCTGAGTCGCCAAATACATGGTACAAGAAGCAAACTACAACTTCAATAATACAAATGTCGTGTGAAATACGACAATATATACTGTGAGTTTAAATATAATATTGTCTTTTAGACAATATCCACACGCAAATAAATCCCCATCATAATTATTGATACATTATTTTACAAAAATGGTGAGGACTACTAAACAACTCTCTCTAACCTTCATTCCATACCCTCGACTAAAGACTCGCTACATTCTCGCCTCCCCGAGAAGAAAAATGGAACAACAAGGAAAAGGGTGAGCTCAACTAGCCCAAGAAGAATATTACGACTAAGATAATATACAACAAATTATCGTTAGTCTCCAACAGGAAAATCGATAGAATACAATATAAACAAGTTTCAGATCAATATTCGCAATGAAATAATAATTCATGTAAGAGTTACGTAGAGAATGAAATCTACTATAATCTATGAATTTAATACCCATCATCAATATTTTATCCCCGTAACATCAATCAATATTCATCTCAAATCAAATATTCATCTTTGCACTACAACCAAAGATATTCATCAATCCACATGCTCATCTCAACACTGCTCATCTTTGCACTAAAGGCCAAAGATATTCATCGCCATTATGTTCATTTAAACACTGCTCATCTTTGCACTATGGGCCAAAGATATTCATCAATATCATCATTTAAGACCGAGGATGATGAAAATATTTTTAAAGAAACGAATCCAAAGAAACAAAATGACAAGGATTAAGGATTAAGGATTCAGATTGCTTTTTATCCATGTCCAACAATACCTCAAAAATAATCATAGTGGTGTAAAATTCAAGAATGATCAAAACATGGATACAATCAAAGCTAAGTATCCGAATAGAGATATTTTGGACGAAAAGAAGAAATTTTATTTTTCTATGAATAATCAAATATACGTGAATAAGAATCTCACACCAAAAGATGAAATTCCACAAAAACATCTTCACGCTTCATGAATAGTACTTTCGTGAATAAGAACTTTCGTGAATAGTAACTCATGAATAGTAACTCGTGAATAGTAACTCATGAATAAGTAACCCCTCGATACGTGAAAAAGTTCCAAATTTGATAAAACTTCAGATCAACATTTCAAAGATAATGATATTGAAGAAATAATATCATTACGAAAAAATAATATCCCTTACCTCAAAGAATCAATTGCCGAAGGAAAGGCTCAAGTGATCTTTGAATGAAACTTATCTTGAATAAAGAACTCTCAAAGTATCTAAATACTCACAAAATACGCTCAATAATATAGAGAGAAAGAGAAAAACTTTGTTTACGGTGTGATTTTCAATTCTAACTTAGCCTCTATTTATAGGAAAATATTAAAGACGTCAAGCGGACTTAACTCAAGAACTGATGGCTTTACCTGCTACTATTGCCACCCATCACATTTGAAATAAAATTCAAAGACATTTTTTCACCAACCACAAGTTGGGCCCACCAATTCTAGAATTTTCCACCAAAATCATTTATAACCTAATTTACGAATCACCACCTCTTAAAATTCATAATAAATTATCGCTCATTTTAATTCGCTCAAAATTTGTGGACATATACTCAACTTATATATATATAACATATCAAAATTACAACGATCCAACTATTCGGATTAAATATTATAACTCACACATAAAGTTGTAATAACAATCGATTTGATCTTTTAATACCTCCAATCCGGCCAAAAATACAAATAAAACATCTCAAAGATTAATTCCTTCATTAATAACCACATAAATAAATCCATCATTTATATTCATATAAAATAAATATTTCCTTATCATATGAATCAATAATTAATTATTCACAAATAATATTACGTAATCACATTTATGATAACCCGATTGCTCCCGTGAAAGAGGGGCTTTCCAATAAGGATCTCTCTCCTTCTTGCGCCGCAATTAGGTGACCAAACCTCTCCTTAGATGTAACTTTCTAGACATTGCCAATAATGTTATCTAATAATATTATTCAAATAATATGAATTATTGATCCGATAATGGGAAATATCGTGCGATGACAATTATTGAAACAATAATAATATAAAATATCAACGCAACAATTATTGAATTAATAAAATAAAATATCGAACGATAATTCATCGTGAAAATTATTGAGTAGTGCCTTCACGTAAGGATCAATAAATCGGCAATACTGGCAATACCGTAGTGTATCTTCTTGTGCCACGCCAGACATCGTATTTTAACCACCGGTATTCCAACAATCTTAATTGAAGAACAACTACGCCGTTATTTATAACCACCCAAACTTTGTCGCTTTCCTCATCCAATCGCTTTCACATGGGGCCCACACATGGTCATACTGGCAGTCGTATTTAATATTCCCCGACAAAGATTTAATATTCTACGACCAAACGAATATTCCCCGACAAAAATGAATATTTTATAACCACTTGCTTATTTTGAAATATTTGCGTATTTAACCCTTAACTATCCACATTAATCAAATCAACCCTTACTATTTCAAAATAATAAATAAAGGAAATTTCTTTTTATTTAAAAAATTTTCTGGTCTTATATATGATCTCTGGCGGAGATCGGGGAATAGAATCAGGAGGGAGAGACGAGTAAATCCTTCTCAAGTGTGTCCTACCTAAGCTTATTTGTTAGTTGGTCAAGATATAGGGTTATTATGTGATATATTGATTTCCTTAATTAACCCTTGTTTTATGACATGATTTGAGAATGTCGATCGAGAATATTAACAATGGAAATGAGGCAAGTGGAGACGCTTTGACTCCACCAACGAGGAGAATGTGCAACAGTCAAGCAATGTTCCTCTCAACAAACAACACCAATCGAGCGAGATGATGAACGAGGGATGTTTAGAAGCTTTTGCGAGTTCATGCAAAATCGACGAGGGAGACTCGTGTTCAAAATACGGGAGGAAATGATAGCAATTCACGGGGTTGTCACGAAACAAGATTCGAAGAGTTGGGACCACCGAATTTAAGGGAAAGCCGGATCCGATCATGGGCGAAAACATGGGTCAAGCAAATTACCAAGATATTCGATGTCTTGGGATGCACGGAAGAACGAAGGTTCCATTCGCCACCTTTATGTTCAGTGGCGAAGGCGGACTCTTGGTGGGAGTCGTGAAGCGTACCCATCCAAACCGCACTCGGCATGTCTTGGGAGACATTTCGAAATTATTTAATGGCAAATACTTTCCGAAAGTGTTCGTGCGTATGAAGGAAGTGGAGTTCATCGATTAGAACAAAACAACACGACGGTGTCTCAAAGACGAGGCAAAGTTTGCGAGTTATCCGTGTTTGCACCTCATTTGGTGGAGAATGAGGAACGATGATGTGACGCCCCAAAATAGGTCCATTCCATCCAACCCATTCTCGAGTCGCCAAATACATGGTACGTAAATAACTACAACTTTATTATTACAACATATAAACTCGTGAGTTAAATACGAGATATTGCCATCTGACAATATCCATACATAAATAAATCCCCATCCTAATTATTGATACATTATTTTACAAAATGGTGAGGACTACTAAACAACTCTCTCTAGAACCTTCATTCCATACCCCGACTAAGACTACATTCTCGCCTCCTCGAGAAGAAAAAAATGGAACAACAAGGAAAAGGGTGAGCTCAACTAGCCCAAGAAGAATATTATGACTAAGATAATATACAACAAATTATCGTTAGTCTTCAACAGGAAAAAAACTAATAGAATACAATAGACAACAAGTTTTTAAACCAATATTCGCAGCGAAATAATAATTCATTAGAAGAGTTAAGTAGAGAATGCAAACTACTATCTTCCATGTATGAATTTAAAAGTTCATCGCTCATCTTTTATCCCCGTAACATCAATCAATATATATCTCGAATCACATATTCATCTTTTTGCACTACGTGCCAAAGATATTCATCATTAGTCATGTTCATCTAAACACTGCTCATCTTTGCACTTTACAGTGCCAAAGATATTCTTCAAAATCATTCATCTTTGCACTACGTGCCAAAGATATTCCATAATATCATCATTTAAGATGATGAAAATATTTTAAAGAAACGAATCCAAAGGAAACAAAATGACAAGGATTAAGGATTAAGGATTCAGATTTTTGTTTTATTCACGTCCAAAAAATACCTCAAAAATAATCGCAGTGGTGTAAAATTCAAGAATGATCAAAACATGGATACAATCAAAGCTAGTATCCGTAATAGATATTTTAGACGAAAAGAAAAATTTTCATTTTTCTATGAATAGTCTTAGTGTTCGTGAATAGTGTCAGATATCGTGAATAAAGTCAGATATATCGTGAATAGTAACTCCACACCAAAAGATAGAAATTCCACAAAAAAAAAAAAATATCTTCACGCTTATGAATATAGTACTCGTGAATAGTAACTCGTGAATAAGAACTCATGAATAAGTAACTTCGTGAATAAGTAACTCATCAATAAGAACTCATGAATAAGAACTCATGAATAAGTAACCCCGACATGAAAAAGTTCCAAATTTGATAAAAGTTCCAACCAATATTTCAACATAATGATATTGAAGAAATAATATCATTTGAGAAGAAAATAACATCCCTTACCTCGAAAGACAAGTTTCTTACAGTTGAAACACCTTGATATAAAGCTATGTAAGACCAAGAATTTTATGAAATAAAAGTATTCAATTTTTCTTATAATTACTATTCAAGAAAAATGGTTAAATTGATAAAAGTTAAAGTTAAGGGTGATATATGAATTTTTTTCAAAATACACAAGTGGTTATAAAATATTCATTGTTGTTTGGGAGAATATTCGTTTGGTGTGGAATATTCTTTACGTCGGGGAATATTAAATGCTGACAGTAGCAAAACCATTTTGGGGCCCCATAATGTAATAACCGTTTATGAAGAAAACGACAAAATTAAGTTTTTATAAATAACTTGTAATCGTTCAAGTTAATCATTGTTGGAATACCCTATTGGTAAAGTAAAGTAATACGCGTTGTTGCACACGATGGCACACCAGTATTACCAAGATTTTTTTAATTATTGATTCTTACGTGAGAAGGCACTACTCGATAATTGTTACAAAGAATTATTCTTTCAATATTTTATTTTATTGATTCAATAATTGCTTTGTGTTGATATTTTATTATTGTTGTTCAATAATTATCAACGCACAAGATTTCCCATTATCGGATCAATAATTCATATTATTTGAATAATATTATTAGATAGCATTATTGGCAATGTCTAGAAAGTTACATCGAGGAGAGGTTTGGTCACCTAATTGCGCTTGTGGCAAGAAGGAGAAATTCTTATTGAAAGCCCTGCTTTCTCAGGAAATCACTTGTCATTATTATGATTCTCGTAATATTATTTGTGAATAATTAGTTATTGATTTATATGATAAGAAAATATTTATTTGATGTGGATATAAATGATGGATTTATTTATGTATTTAAGTGAAGGAATTAAAGATGAGGTGTTTTATCAAGATTTGTTTAAAATGGAGAACAAAATATGGGATTTTCGGAAAAATTAGTTTATTACTTGATTTTGTAAAATCCATAACTCTTTAATATAATAATGAGTTAAGAGATGAGCCATATATCAAAAGAAAAGCCCTAGAAGTAAGCTAATGTAGAAATTTGAATCACCCAAAATTCTTTGTAGATATTTCGTGGTGAAATTTTGAATGAAATCGGTCCGAAGGACTAATAGTCCAAAAAATCGTTGTTCTTCACTATATTATGTGAGTTATAAATTTTGATCTGGCCGTTGGATCGTTGTAATTTTTGGATATGTTATACATATATAAGTTAAGTATATGTCCACAAATTTTGAACCGTTAAAATGAGCGTATGATTTGTTATGAATTTTAAGAGGTAACTGATTCAAAATTAGGTTTTGGTGGAAAATTCTAGAATTGTGTGGGCCCCACTCTTGGTTGTTGGGGAAGATGGCTGATTTTTGGTGGGTGGAATAGTAGCGGTAAAGCCATCGGTGTAGGTCAAGTCAAGTCCTTTTTTTGGGCTAACATTTTCCTATAAATAGAAATTTAAGTTAGAATTGAAAATCACACCGTAAACAAAGTTTTCTCTCTTTCTCTCTCTAGATTATTGAGTGTAATTTGTGAGTATTTAGATACTTGGTGAGTTGATATTCATCGGTGCAAGTTTCCTTCAAATCATCATATCCGATATCCCGTCGTCAAGTCTTTGCTCTTTTGAGGTAAGGGATAGTAAGGGGATGTTATTTTCTTCTCAAATGATATTATTTCTTCAATATCATTATGCTGAAATATTGGTTGGAACTTTTTATCAAAATTTGGAACTTTTTCATGTCGGGGTTACTATTCATGAGTTATTATTCACGAAGTTACTATTTACTATTCACGAGTTACTATTCACGAAGTTACTATTCACTTGAGTACTATTCAAGTGAAGCGTGAAAATATTTTTTGTAGAATTTCTATCTTTTGGTGTCGGAGTTACTTATTCACGTGATACTAAGACTATTCACGATATCTGATCTATTCACGAATCTGGCACTATTCAATTTAAAAAATGAAAATTTTTCTTTTCGCCTAAAATATCTATTCGGATACTAGCTTTGATTATATCCATGTTTTGATCATTCTGAATTTTACACCACTATGATTATTTTGAGGTATTTTTGGATGTATAGATTAGGAGTTATGAATTTTATGAGAAAAAGACTATTTTAAAAGTAACTATTTATAACTCCTTGCAGTTAACTCCAAAATGGATGAAATTTTTATTGAGAGTACATCTATATAATATCGATGTACTCTGTGAATTTCGAATTTTTGGATAAAAGTACAATTTATGATAAATGTTTAAATATTCTAATTGGTTTTAGCCATATGAAAAATAATAAATGAATTTTTAAAATTTCGAGAAAATATATATTTCAATATGGGACTATTTTATACTAAATCCCGAAAAGAAATATTTTTAGAATCGATTTGGTATTTTTCATGAAAATGTTCTAGTTATTAGTAAATGAATTAAATATGTTATGTGAAGTAAGAAAATTGGAAAATATGATTTATTGGCTTGAGAATCATATATATGAGGTGTATCTGATTTTTGATGAGGGTTTTGGTTATTGGTGATGAAATCTTATGAGTTTGGCATTTTATGATGATTAAATGCATTAATTAGTAAAGTGTAAACAATTTAATTAAATTGTTTATAAGTTAAAAATGATTAAAATATTATTATAATATTAATAATATTAGATTATGAGATTTCTAAGTGATTTATAACATTTGGATTAAGGTGTTATAAATATGGATATGAATTTTATTATGAAACTTTATCTTTTAGGTATGTGAGAGGTTCTTTACTACGCACGTATACGGGACTATGTCTACAATCACGGTACTATTCACGACAAATTGGTTTCTTCTCTGACCAAATTATCATTGATTTATGAATCTTACTCTTGAAATTAAAACCATGTTTTGATTGTATTGTTTTTATATAACATTCTTATAACCCTAATGATGATATTTCTCTTTGACTTGAGTGTAAAGATGGGTAGATTATTGGTATGATCATTACCATAGGTTCTCTTTGGCGATGGTGCAAAAGTTGAATTGTTGGCCCGGTATGATCATGACCATTGAATTTACAATTGAATATTTTTAGCTTAAGTGCAAAGGTGGATTGATCAACATGGTTATAATTATTGTTATATAACTTCTGAAATGATTATGTATTTCTTTGATAAATGAATATCTTTTGCTCGTAATGCAAAGATGACCTGTTGTTAAATATCTTTAGCCTGTAGTGCAAAGATGAATTATTGATGAATATCTTTTTCTCGTAATGCAAAGACGACTGTTGTTGAATATCTTTAAACAGTAGTGCAAAGATGAATTATTGATGAATATCTTTTGCTCGTAATGCAAAGATGACTGTTGTTGAATATCTTTAGCTTTGTAGTGCAGATGAATTATTGATGAATATCTTTTGGCTCGTAATGCTGAAAGATGACCTGTTGTTGAATATCTTTAGCCTGTAGTGCAAAGATGAATTATTGATGAATATCTTTGGCTCGTAATGCAAAGATGACCTGTTGTTGAATATCTTTAGCCTGTAGTGCAAAGATGAATTATTGATGAATATCTTTGGCTCGTAATGCAAAGATGACCTGTTGTTGAATAATATCTTTGCTTTGTAGTGTAAAGATGAACTGTTGATGAATATCTTTGGCCGTGGTGCAAAGATGAATTTATTAGTATGATTATGAACAGGAACTGTGATTTGGTATAACCATGATCTTTGATGTTTCAGGTAAAGACAGGTGATGAAATTATCTTCGTCCTGGATGAGAAGAGGAATTTAGAATCACAATTATGATTATGAGTTATTCATATGATTGTGGAAAGGAACTGTTGATTGATGTTACAGGGATAAAATATTGTTGGTGAATTTTTAACATGGAGAAGACAATAGACTTTTATAGTCTATTTGACTCTTCTAATGGATTGCTCATTCCATTGCAACTATGGTTGAAAAAGTTTTATCATCTACCATATGTTCTAAATCTACGATTTATTCTTGATGAAGACTATTGATAATTTATTTATCTTTAGTCATAATATTCTTTATCGAGCTAGTTGTGCTCACCCTTTTGTTTCACAATTCCTTTCGTGTAATAAAAGTGTAGGTGGTCGAGCGAGGGGGATAGCGAGGAATAGAGTGGTGGTCTATAGATGTTGAGGGTGAGGTGAATTTAACTTGGAAGGGTGTTTTGTCACTATCATACAAGATGTCTAAATGACATACAAACTCAGGTTATCATAAGACATGGTTGTGCTCATCCACTTCTTTGAGTATATTTACAAGCACTACTTATATAATCTTGGTGTTTGTTTGGAGTATAATACCCAATTAGAGACAGTGGAGATAATGATATGTCAAGAGAAGACTCACCATTGGGAAGAATACGATAGTAATCTTCTTGTTTTTCTTTGGGGTCTATTTAGATTGACCAAGGATAATTACGTGGCCATATGATATCTACCATAACCTAAAAGCATGGCCTCCCATGTACGAAAGGTTTCTTGAGCACTTCCCAAAGATTCTAATTTCTAAAAGCAGCTTTTGACTATACCTTTATGTAAGGTGTCATCATTGTGACGTCTTCTGATTTGGTATATATTTGTACCCAAACTCACAAAGATATATGTGTTGTTGTATTTTGCCACGACAATTGTTGTAATAAAGTTGTAGTTGTTTTTCATGTACCATATATTTGGCGACTCGAAATGGGTTGGATGGAATGGACCTATTTTGGGGTTGTTACATTTGGTATCGAGCTATAAATAAAGAGCCCCAAGCCTCTCACCGGGTGACTTCTGTTGATGGGAATGCACCGCCGAGACTCTCTCCGTGAGGGACGCCTTGCTTCTGCGGTGGCAAACCGATAGTACCATCAGTGAGGTCTTGTCCACGGTTGGGACATGAGTTACATTTGGTATCGAGCTTAGGATATGATCTCTGGCGGATATCGGGAATAGAACTAGGAGGAGAGATGAGTAAATCCTTCGCTAAGTGTGTCCTACCTAAGCTTATTTGTTGGTCACCATAATATCGGGATATTATGTGATATGTTAATTTATTCAATTAACCCTTGTTTTGAAGTTGTATTCTAGAATGATATCTCAAATACGGGGAGATGAGCAATGGAGAGAAATCATGATGACAGGAAAAGATGAAATCAAATGAAAGCAAGGTATTCTCAACTCTTTGAAATACCGTGTACGTAAATTTCGGGATGAAATTTCATAAGGAGGGAGATTGTAAGACCCCGAATTTTATGAAATAAAAGTATTCAATTTTCTTATAATTACTATTCAAAAATGGTTAAATTGATAAAAGTTAAAGTTAAGGGTGATATATGAATTTTTTTTCAAAATACACAAGTGGTTATAAAATATTCATTGTTGTTTGAGAATATTCGTTTGGTCGTGGAATATTCTTTACATTTGGGAATATTCGCATGCGACGGCAGCGACCATTTTTGGGCCCCATAGCGTAATAAGCGCTCGGATGAAGAAAAGCGACAAAATTAAGTTTTTATAAATAACTGGCGTAATCGTTACAGAATAACACTTTGTTGGAATACCCTTGGTAAAAAGTAAAGTAATACGCGTTGTTGCTTGCGATGCACCGGTATTATTACAAGATTTTTTTCAATTATTGATTCTTACGTGAGAAGGCACTACTCAATAATTGTTACAATAATTCTTGCTTCGATATTTTATTTTATTGATTCAATAATTGTTGTGTTGATATTTTATTATTGTTGTTCAATAATTATCAACGCACAAGATTTTCCATTATCGGATCAATAATTCATATTATTTGAATAATATTATTAGATAGCATTATTGGCAATGTCTAGAAAGTTACATCGAGGAGAGGTTTGGTCACCTAATTGCGCCGCCAAGATGAGAGAAATTCTTATTGAAAGCCCCTCTTCCCAGAGGAACCGCCTGGTTGTCATTATTGTGATTCTCGTATTATTTGTGAATAATTAGTTATTGATTTATATGATAAGAAAATATTTATTTGATATGGATATAAATGATGGATTTATTTATGTATTTAAGTGAAGGAATTAAAGATGAGGTGTTTTATCAAGATTTTTGTGAAATGGAGAACAAAATATGGGATTTTCGTAAATTAGTTTATTACTTAATTTTGTAAAATCCATAACTCTTTAATATATAATGAGTTAAGAGATGAGCCATATATCAAAAGAAAACCCTAGAAGTAAGCTAATCTGTAGAAATTTGAATCACCCAAAAATTCTTTGTAGATATTTCGTGGTGAAATTTTGAATGAAATCGATACGAAGGACTAATAGTCCAAAAAATCGTTGTTCTTCAAATATATTAAGTGAGTTATAAATTTTGATCCGTACGTTGGATCGTTGTAATTTTTGATATGTTATACATATATAAGTTAAGTATATGTCCACAAATTTTGAGCAACCGTTAAAATGAACGTATGATTTGTTATGAATTTTAAGAGGTAACCGATTCAAAATTAGGTTTTGGTAGAAAATTCTAGAATTGAGTGGGCCCCACTCTTGGTTGTTGGGGAAGATGGCTGATTTTTGGTGGGTGGAATAGTAGCGAGTAAAGCCATCAGTGCAGAGTCAAGTCTGCTTGGTACGCTAACATTTTCCTATAAATAGAGGCTAAGTTAGAATTGAAAATCACACCGTAAACAAAGTTTTCTCTCTTTCTCTCTAGATTATTGAGTGTAATTTGTGAGTATTTAGATACTTGGTGAGTTGATATTCATCGGTCTGCAAGTTTCCTTCAAATCATATCCGATATCCCGTCGTAAGTCTTTCTTTCTTTTGAGGTAAGGGATAGTAAGAGATGTTATTTTCTTCAAATGATATTATTTCTTCAATATCATTATCTTTGAAATATTGGTTGGAACTTTTTATCAAAATTTGGAACTTTTTCATGCTTCAGGTTACTATTCATGAGTTCTTATTCACGAGTTACTATTCATGAGTTACTTATTCACGATTCTTTCATTCACGAGTACTATTCATGAAGCGTGAAAATGTTTTTTGGGAATTTCTATCTTTTGGTGTGAGAGTTACTTATTCACGTATCTGGCACTATTCACGATATCTAAGACTATTCAATAGAAAAATGAAAATTTTTCTTTTAAATCAAAAATATCTATTCGGATACTAGCTTTGATTATATCCATGTTTTGATCATTCTTGAATTTTACACCACTATGATTATTTTGAGGTATTTTTGGATGTATAGATTAGAGTTATGGATTTTATGAGAAAAGACTATTTTTAAAAGTTAACTATTTATAACTCCTTGCGGTTAACTCCAAAATGGATGAAATTTTTATTGAGAGTACATCTATATAATATCGATTGTACTCTGTGAATTTCGAATTTTTGGATAAAAGTACAATTTATGATAAATGTTTAAATATTCGGTTGGTTTTAGCCATATGAAAAATAGTAAATGAATTTTAAAATTTCAAGAAAAATATATGTTCAATATGGGACTATTTTATACTAAATCCCGTAAAAAAATATTTTTAGAATCGATTTGGTATTTTTCATGAAAATGTTCTAGTTATGAGTAAATGAATTAAATATGTTATGTGAAGTAAGAAAAAATTGGAAAATATGATTTATTGGCTTGAGAATCATATATATGAGGTGTATCTGATTTTTGATGAGGGTTTTGGTTATTGGTGATGAAATCTTATGAGTTTGGCATTTTATGATGATTAAATGCATTAATTAGTAAAGTGTAAACAATTTAATTAAATTGTTTATAAGTTTAAAAAATGATTAAAATATTATTATAATATTAATAATATTAGATTATGAGATTTCTAAGTGATTTATAACATTTGGATTAAGGTGTTATAAATATGGATATGAATTTTATTATGAAACTTTATCTTTTCGTGTCGAGGTTACTATGCACGTATACGGTACTATGTACAAATACGGGGTACTATTCACGACAAATTGGTTTCTTCTCTGACCAAATTATCATTGATTTATGAATCTTACTCTTGAAATTAAAACCATGTTTTGATTGTATTGTTTTTATATAACATTCTTATAACCCTAATGATGATATTTCTCTTTGACTTGAGTGTAAAGATGGGTAGATTATTGGTATGATCGTGACCATAGGTTCTCTTTGGCCAGTAGTGCAAAAGTTGAATTGTTGACTGGTATGATCATGACCATTGAATTTACAATTGAATATTTTTAGCTTAAGTGCAAAGGTGGATTGATCAACATGGTTATAATTATTGTTATATAACTTCCGAAATGATTATGTATTTCTTTGATATATGAATATCTTTTGCTCGTCAGAATGCAAAGATGACTGTTGTTGAATATCTTTGCTTTGTAGTGCAAAGATGAATTATTGATGAATATCTTTTGCTCAGAATGCAAAGATGACTGTTGTTGAATATCTTTACTTTGTAGTGCAAAAGATGAATTATTGATGAATATCTTTTTGCTCGTGAATGCAAAGATGACTTTGTTGAATATCTTTAGCTTTGTAGTGCAAAGATGAATTATTGATGAATATCTTTTGCTCGTAATGCAAAGATGACTGTTGTTGAATATCTTTAGCAGAAGTGCAAAGATGAATTATTGATGAATATCTTTGGCTCGTAAATGCAAAGATGACTGTTGTTGAATATCTTTACCAGTAGTGCAAAAGATGAATTATTGATGAATATCTTTGGCTCGTAATGCAAAGATGACCTATTGTTGAATATCTTTAGCTTTGTAGTGTAAAGATGAATCTGTTGATGAATATCTTTGGCCCGTGGTGCAAGATGAATTTATTAGTATGATTATGAATGAGAACTGTGATTTGGTATAACCATGATCTTTGATGTTTCAGGTAAAGACAAGTGATGAAAATTATCTTCGTCCTGGATGAGAAGAGGAATTTAGAATCACAATTATGATTATGAGTTATTCATATGATTATGGAAAGGAACTGTTGATTGATGTTACAGGGATAAAATATTGTTGGTGAATTTTTAACATGGAGAAGACAATAGACTTTATAGTCTATTTGACTCTTTTAATGGATTGCTCATTCCGCTGCAACTATGGTTGAAAAGTTTTATCATCTACCATATGTTCTAAATCTCTGATTTATTACTGATGAAGACTATTGATAATTTATTTATCTTTAGTCATAATATTCTTTACTGAGCTAGTTGTGCTCACCCTTTTGTTTCACAATTCCTTTCAGGTAATAAAAGTGTAAATTGGGTCGAGCGGGGGATAGCGAGGGAATAGAGTGGTGGTCTATAGATGTTGAGGGTGAGGTGAATTTAACTTGGAAGGGTGTTTTGTCACTATCATACAAGATGTCTAATGACATACAAACTTGTGTTATCATAAGACATGGTTGTGCTCATCCACTTGCTGAGTATATTTACAAGCACTACTTATATAATCTTGGTGTTTGTTTGGAGTATAATACCCAATTAGAGACAGTGGAGATAATGATATGTATGTCTGAGAAGACTCACCATTGGGAAGAATACGATAGTAATCTTCTTGTTTTTCTTTAGGGTCTATTGGGTCAACCAAGGATAATTACGTGGCCATATGATATCTACCATAACCTAAAAGCATGGTCTCCCATGCACGAAGGTTTCTTGAGCACTTCCCAAAGATTCTAATTTCTAAAACAGCTTTTGACTATACCTTTATGTAAGGTGTTATTGTGACGTCTACTGGTTGGTATATATTTGTACCCAAACTCATAGCATATGTGTTGTTGTATTTTGCACGACAATTGTTGTAATAAAGTTGTAGTTGTTTTCTCGTACATACCATATATTTGGCGACTTCGAAATGGGTTGGATGGAATGGACCTATTTTGGGGTTTATTACGAAGCTATGACTTGAACTTGCAGACCGTATAGCAATACTAAAAGTATACTCAAAATACTCACAAGAATACGCTCGATAATATAGAGAGAAAAACTTGAGTTTAAAATTGTGATTTTCAATTCTAACCTAAGCACCTTATTTATAGAAATTCTTAGACACCAAAGCAGCAAAAATCGAATATAATAATATTATATATAAATAAAATTCATACGCCCACATCTTGAATCTGAATTCAGCCACCATGCACATGTTAAATATGCCTACAACATATAAAAAACGTTTTTCTTAAAAAACATAATTAAAACTTCCAAAAATCAATTATTTCGGAGCTTCGGAACTTAAATAATTCATAATAAATAGCCCTTTCATCAGAAAATTTGAATCTCGCGTATTTTTATAGGAAATTCAATTCTCTACAACTTTGCAGAAGAAAGTTTTTCCAAATTCCAAACATAAATTAATCGAAATCCACAAACGGTCGATTTTACGATTATAATCAATTTCGATTGAGAAATGGGGTCCACCGACACAAAAACATGTGTTAATCATTTAATGCAACAAAATACTCTTCCTCCTCATATACTCATATATCCCACATTCATTGTAAAATATCACCGTTAATATATTATTAAAATAATATATTTAAATGAATTATTTTATCGTAAAAGATAAAATATTAATTTTCAACAATTGTCATTTTAAAATTTTTCTCCATCTATATCCACATAAAATCAATATTTTCCTCATCATATGAATCAATAATTAATTATTCACAAATAATATTACGAGAATCACAATATTGACAACGTGCGGTTCAGGAAAGAGGGGCTTTCCAATAAGGATTTCTCCTTATCATGGCGCAATTAGGTGACCAAACCTCTCCTTGAGCGAACTTTCTAGACATTGCCAATAATGTTATCTAATAATATTATTCGGATAATATGAATTATTGCTTCGATAATGAAAATATCTTCATATAATGACAATTATTGAAACAACAACAATATAAAATATCAACGCAAAGAATTATTAAATCAATAAAATAAAATAATTGAATAAAGAATTCTTCAGAATAATTATTGAGTAGTGCCTTCTTATGTAAGAATCAATAATTGGTGCAATACTGCAATCTTCTTTGCTCAACAACGCGTATTAGTGTGTTTTAACCAAGGGTATTCCAACAATATTAATCTTAATAACTACGCCCGCTATTTATAAATAACTTATATTTGTCGTTTTCTTCATCCAATCGCTTTCGTTATGGGGCCCACAAAAGATCACATTACATTCGCATTTAATATTCCCAAACGATCACGAAATATTCCACGACCAAACGAATATTCCCCGACAATAATGAATATTTTATCACCACTGCTTATTTTGAAATATTTATGTATTTTACCCATAACTATCCACATTAATCAAATCAACCCTTACTATTTCAAAATAATAAATAGAGGAAATTCCATTTTATTAAAAAAAATTCGGGGTCTTACATATGACGCGGATGTTTTTGAGAGGTTTGAAACCTAAGATACGACAATATCTCATTTCTCATAAATTTTCTCTCTATTCGGATGTTGTTAATGAGGCTCAATTGTTAGAACGAGATAACGAGTATGTTCAACCGAGGACCATAACCGTGGATCGTACTCGAGATAGCGATCAATGTAATAATGATAACCAAATGGAGAAAGAAAATGCAGATTTTAAAAAATGGTAACCACTCCGGTGGTAATCATGGCCATGAAAATAGAAGAAGCGAGTCGAGAGAGATTTTAAAAGAGGAGATTTAACAACCGACCATGTGAAGATGATGATCTTGGCGTAAGCAAAGAATCGGTTCTAAGGGAGGAGAACGACCACCGGTCATATCTATAAATGCGGGGAAGAGGGACATATCACCAAACCGTCCACAACAGCTTCAAGGTATGCTATAATTGTGGAAAGGAAGGACATATCGCTTTCGAGATTATGCGATAGAATAAACCTAGTTCAATGAGGCGGTGACTCAAAAAGATCGTCCCCGTAAATGTCAAAGTCAACGATTCCGGAAGAGCGTTTGTTGTGGATCGGTCATAATGCGAGGAACCCAAACGAGGTGATCACGGGTAAG
This sequence comes from Panax quinquefolius, assembly GCA_020205615.1. NCBI lineage: Eukaryota > Viridiplantae > Streptophyta > Magnoliopsida > Apiales > Araliaceae > Panax > Panax quinquefolius. The sequence goes on along the minus strand of CM035173.1, from coordinate 12,623,747 downwards.
CTATTTATAAATTCTTGCGAAGTTTATACCTTACTTGATAACGGCATACCCATTCATTTATCTCTTCTGCATGTGCTCAACGCTTAAACTTGACTCGGAGAAATTAGACTTTGACCTATCTGTGGAAACTCCGTTAGAGAAACTTTCATCACATCCATCGCTTATAAATCTTGTTTGATTCAAGTTGGCACCATCACCTTACACGTCCTTATCTCTTTAAAGATACTTGCTTTTGATGTGATTTTAGGGATTGATTGGTTAACTACTCATCATGCCAAAATTGATTGTTTTCGTAAGGTTGTTAGTTTTCATATTCCTAACCAACCCGTTGTATGCAATTCAAGCAACTAAACCATTAAAATCAATCATCGTCATATCTAATCATAAAGCTTTTCGTTTATTGAAAACGGATGTCGCTTTCTTAGCCCGTGTTATGGATTTGAATAAAGACACGTCAAATTTGAATAATATTCCTATTGTTATTGACTTTCCCGACGTATTTCAAAGAACTTCCCGGCCTACCCCGAACGTGAAGTTGAATTCTTTATTGATCTTGAACTCCGGTACAAAACCCATTTCTAAAACTCCATATCGAATGGCTCCTATTGAACTTCAGAGTTAAAGGTCCAACTACGAGGAATTGTTGGACATCGGTTTCATTTGTCCTAAGACATCTCCTCAGGGTGCTCCTGTTTTATTCGTAAAAAGAAGAAAACGGGAGTATCGATTTTAGATATTGACTATCGGAATTGAACCATGTCACCATCAAGAATAGGTATTCTCTACCTCGTATTGATGACTTGTTTGACCAATTCAGAGGGGCACAATTCTTTTCAAAATCGATCTTCGCTCGGATATCATCACCAAGATTAAAAGCGAGGATATTCCAAAGACGCTTTAGAACTTCGATGCGGGCATTATGAATTCTTAGTCATGTCTTTGGACAGACTAATGCTCCTATGACTTTCATGGATATGATGAACCGAGTATTCAAGGAATATTTGGATCAATTTGTTGTCAGTTGTCTTTATTGATGACATCCTCATATATTCCAAAAGTCGTGAAGATCATGAGCACCATTTGAAGTTTGGTACTCCAAAGGCTTCGTGAAAACAAACTATATGCCAAATTGAAAAATGCGAGTTCGCTTGAGGAAGTAGCATTTCTTGGGCACGTCAATGTCAAAACATGGAGTATCCGTGGACCCGGCCAAGATTGAAGCAATACAAAGTTGGAGCAACCAAGTCGGTGGCAAGACGAAGCTTTCGGGTCTAAATTGGTTATTATCGGAGATTCGTGGAAGGGTTTTCTCAAATCGCTACTCCATTAACTCGGTTAACTCGGGAAGGATACAAAATTGCGTTTGGAAGCGAAGAATGCGAGAAGAGTTTCCAAGAGCTTAAGAGAGACTTATTTCTAAGACTGTTTCTAACAATACCATCCGGTTCGGATGGATTTGTTATCTACTGATGATGCTTCGAGCAAAGGGTTAGGATGTGTTCTCATGCAACGTGGAAAGTCATAGCCTATGCCTCATGACAACTTAAAGAGTATGAGAGGAATTATCCTACTCATGATCTAGAATTAGCGTGATCGTTTTGTATTTAAAGATATATGGAGGCACTATCTATATGGGAGAAAGTGGAGATATATTCGGACCATAAAAGCCTTAAATATTTCTTCACTCAAAAAGAACTCAACATGCGGCAAATGACGACGTTGGCTCGAGCTATTGAAAGACTACGACTACACTATTCAATACCATCCCGGTAAAGTTTAATGTGGTAGGTGACGATTGAGTAGAAGATCATATGCGGAATAAGTGCGATGATGTCAAGTATACGACAGAGCCAACTTTAATAGAAAAAGTTAAGGTTGCTCGCCAATCAATCTTGAAATGATGCGTATGAAGAAAGAAAGTACAAGAAGGAGCTATTCCTAAGCAAGAATTGATGAAGAAGGAATACTTGAGTCCACTCCTGGACTTTGTGTCCCTAACGACTACGATTTGAAGCACAAGATTATGATGGAGGCACACAATACACCATTTGCAATCCATCCATCCTCGAAGTACTAAAATGTATCGTGATCTTCGACATACATTTTGGTGGAACAATATGAAGAGAGAGATTGCAAAGTTTATCTCGATGTGTTTAACTTGCCAACGTGTAAAGGCGAGAGCATCTAGTACCTAAGGGTCCGTTGCAACCACTTGAGATTCCTAAATGGAAGTGAACACATTACCATGGATTTCGTTCACGGGTCTTCCTACGGTTTCTCAAGGCATCAATGCTATTTGGGTTATTGTTGATAGATTAACCAAGTCTGCTTTCATTTCTTGCGATTACGGAGACTTATTCCTTGAACGTCTTGCTAGTATGTACTTGAATGAGATTGTGAGGTTGCATGGCATGCCTCAGTATCCATAGTTTGGATCGTGACCCAAGATTCACTTCAAGATTTTGGGTTAGCTTGAAAAAATCTATGGGCACGGATTTACGATTCAGTTCGGTATACCATCCTCAAACGGACGGACAATCGAAAAGAACTATTCAAACTCTTGAAGATTTATTAAGACTACGTGTCCTGAGACTTCAAGGGCGGTTAGGATAAGTATTTACCATCGTGGAATTCTCCTACAACAACAGTTATCGAGCAAGTATAGGTGTGGCTCCATTTGAAGCATTATATGGATGAAAAGTATCGCTCTCCAAAGATCTTTGGGGACGAGGTGGGTGAAGCAACATTGTTGGGACCTCGAGTTAAAAATACGTATGATTACGGAAAAGATCCAAATGATTCGACAACGATACATGCTCGGTGGACCCCATTTATTCGACAAACGTTTAACGAATAATGTGCGATATATGAGTATCTGAGGAGAAGAGTATTTTTGTTGCAATAAATGTTTAAAACATGTTAAACATGCTCGGTGGACCCCATTTATTGGTGAAATTTGATTATACACGTAAAATCGCCTTGGTTTATGGATTTGGTCAATTTACATTTGGAATTTGGAAAAATTTCTTCTCGCAAAGTTGTAGAAATTGAATTTCCTATAAAAAATTGCAAGATTCAATTTTCGGATAAAAGGGCTATTTATTGTGAATTATTTAAGTTCAAGTCAAAATAATTGATTTTTGGAAGTTTTAATTATTTAAATTAAGAAAACGTTTTAATGTTTTGTCACATGGTGGTGATGTCTTGGACCAAATTAGTGGGCGTAGGAAATTTGAAAAAATAATATTATTAATTTATTAAATTTTCTGCGCTTTGGTGTTCTAAGCATTTTCCTATAAATAGGTGCTTGGGTTAAAATTGAAAATCACACCGAAATCGAAGTTTTCTCTCTATATTATCGGCGTATTCTTGTGAGTATTTTGAGTATACTTTGAGTATTGCTATACTGATGCAAGTCCAAGTCATAGCCTATATCCCGTGTTTCAATTTGTAAGACTTGATCTTTCGAGGTAAGGGATATTATTATTTTTCAGTAATGATATTATTTCTTCAATATCATTATCTTTGAAATATTGATCTGAAGTTTTTATCAAATTTGGAACTTTTGGTGTCGAGTTACTTATTCACGTATCTGGCCTATTCACGATATCTGATCTATTCACGAATCATTTACACTATTCATCGAAAAATGAAAATTTTCCTTTTCGTCCAAAATATCCGTTACGATACTAGCTTTGATTGTATCCATGTTTTGAACATTCTTGAATTTTACACCACCGTGATTATTTTTGAGGTATTTTTGACGTGGATAAAACAAAGTACTGAATCCTTAATCCTTAATCCTTGTCATTTTGTTTCAATTGGATTCGCTTTTTTAAAAATATTTTCATCATCTTCATTCTTAAATGATGGTATTATGGAATATCTTTGGCTCAGAGTAGTGCAAAGATGAACAGTGTTTAGATGAACATGACTAATCGATGAATATCTTTGGCACAGAGTGCAAAGATGAATATTTGATTCCGTATATATATTGATTGATGTTACAGGATAAAAGATGAGCGATGAACGTTTAAATTCATACATAGAAGATAGTAGTTTGCATTCTCTACTTAACTCTTCTAATGAATTATTATTTCATTGCGAATATTGATTTAAAATTTGTTGTCTATTGTATTCTATTAGATTTTTCCTGTTGAAGACTAACGATAATTTGTTGTATATTATCTTAGTCATAATATTCTTTATTTGGCTAGTTGAGCTCACCCTTTTCCTTTTTGTTCCATTTTTCTTCTCGAGAGGCGAGAATATAAGCGAAAGTACGTAGCTCTGGGTATGGAATGAAAGTTTTAGAGAGAGTTGTTTAGTAGTCCTCACCATTTTTGTAAAATAATGTATCAATAAATGTGATGAGGATTTATTGGAGTTTAGATATTGTCTGAAGATAATATTTGTATTCAAACTCATAGTTTTCTTGTTGTAATAATAAAGTTGTAGTTGTTTCTGTACCATGTATTGACAACTCAGAATGGGTGATGTATACCTATTTTGGGGGTGTCACACCAACTTTTATAAATAAAGATGATTTTTTCTATAAATATTATTTTTGAATATTATGGAATAAATTTGATATAATGTTATAGTTGTGGGTAATATTTATAAATTTTGCAAAGTAAGCAAGTTGTTATAAAATATTCGTTTGGTCGGGGAATATTCTTTTGTCGGAAATATTTGTACGACTACTCGATCATTAATGGACCCCACAACGGAAGTATTATCGTGAGTTACTCGCTTATCTTTACTATAAAAATAATGGCAAAGGTGTTACCGTTAAACCGCATTGAACTACCCTTAGTAGTAAAATGCGATGAATACGCGTAGTTGTATAGTAGCACACGATATTGATTATTGATGCTTACGTGAGAAGTCACTCACCTATGCTCGATTATTACTTCTGATAATTGCTTGCGTCATATCTCTTATATTATTGATTCTATTATTGTCACAAAGATATCATCAGATAATATGTTATAGTATTAAATCAATAATTGAGACGACAAGTTATAAATGATTAATAATTGTTGAAAGATTAAATATGTGTTGATTAAAAATAAAATGATTTGTGATAATATTTATTCAATCCTTGATGTATATAAAGAGTCATTATGACGTTTGTGGTAAGTTTGATTATTTTATGGGGGGGCCCATATGTCATCATCTAAGAGTCTCTTCATCAATAAGTAATTACCTTCGTCAATAATAATTACCTTTGTGAATAGTAATTACCTTCGTCGATAGTAATTACCTTTGTGAATAGTAATTACCTTCGTCAATAGTAATTACCTTTACCGGATGTCAAACCACTTGTCGTTTCATATTACAAAGCGCCGAACCACTTGTCGTTTCACATTACAAAAGGCCGAACCACTTGTCGTTTCACATTACAAAGGCCGAACCACTTGTCGTTTCACATTACAAAGCGCCAAACCACTTTTCTTTTCACATCACCGATTAAATCGAGCCACTTGCCTTTTCACATGGCGGTCTTAAGCTAGAAATCTTTTATAAATAGAGGCCTAGTGCTTCATTATTTTTCACGAATTCATTCAAGCTATAGAGAGAGAAAGTATAGAGAGAATAAGAGAGAAAGAAGAAGAGTATTTTGTTACTACACTATTGCAGTATTCAATCTCCTACTAAAAGTAAGGGGTGTTATTCTTTCTTATTCATGAAGAGAACTATTGTTATTCCATTGCTTATTATTCTGTTGGAATAACCTGTATACGTGGTTTACCCTATACTTGGTGACATTCTTCTATTATTCATTGGAACATCCTCATCTGTGTGTGTTTTACACCTGACTGGTTCCGCCTCTTTATTATTATTCTATTGGAACATCCTGCATGCATGTGTTTTACACCCACCTAGTTCCGCCTTTACTATTATTACTGTTGGAACATCCTCATCATGTGTTTTACACCGACTTCAGTTCCATTCTTTATTATTCTCATTGGAATATCCACATCACATGCGTTTTACGCGACTGGTTCCGTTATTTATTATTACATTGAATAACTCCGCTGCATGCGATCCTATCGCATGCATGGTGATTTCTTTTATTATTCCATTCTTTATTATACCCAAATTGTTTAAAACTTTGACTTATATACTCCATAAAATTAGTGGAATATCCTTGATATTTGCGCTTCATCCAATATCCTTTCATGGAAATATTCTTCTCAAGATTCTTGAATTTTACTCTACAAAAGCGAAGATCATGTTGACATTTGGATGTTATTAGTTCCTAGATAAATTAATTCTTGAACTTGTTTTATTGAATTCTTATATCATTGACATCATCCTCATGTTTATATTATGTTGAAAGTCATCACATGGCACAATAATGCATAGATGGACTTGGTATGATTATGACCGAGAGACTATTCGGTGTAATCATGACCGTAATGTTACAAATGATGTGGTAAAATCCTCGGTGGCCCGTGAGTGCATTGATGGACGATTGTTGGCATTATCATGAACATTAATGAATACACAAATATTCTTGGCCGTGAAGTGCATGAATAATTGTGGTCGTGATACTAAAGAATATCCTCGCCGTAGTAAAAGGGTGATTTGATGATGTGGAATATTTATTAAAGCTGAGTCTCAGCTATAACAGTGATGAAAAACCTTTTAAAATCATAAAAGGTAGTAGATTTTATTTTCTACTTGACTCTTTTAATGGATTGTTGGTTCCGCTGTAGTTAAACTTGATGTTCATTATATTTTATTAGTTTAACATTGTTGTAGGCTAATGATAATTTTTTCTGCATTATCTTAGTCATAATATTTCTTACTGAGCTAGTTGAGCTCACCCTTTCTTTCACTGTTCTCTTCAGGAAATGAGAATATAGGCGACGAGACGAGTCGGGGAGCGGAGTAATGGTCCGGAGGATAGCATTAGTAGTCCTCACTATTCGTGAAATAGTGTGATAATAATTATAATGAGGACTCCTTTTGAGTTTGTATGATCTCTAGTAGACAATATTGTATTCAAACTCACAGCTTATATGTCATATTGTACACCACGTTATATTAGTAAGTTGTATTTAAATTACGCACCATGTATCTAACTACCCAAGATGGATGATGTATACCTATTTTTGGGGCGTCACGGTTGGTATCGTAGCTTAGGGATATGATCCTGGGCTAAGATGTGAGAATAGTACTAGGAGGGAGAGACGGGAATACTTTCGCTAAATCGACCTACCTAAGTTTATGTACTATTTTATTGGTCTCACGAATATAGGGATAATATGTTACGTGTCAATTAACCTTTTGTTTTGTGGCGATGTCGAAAATGACATCCGAGAATGTTGAGAATAAGCAATGGAGCACAGCGATCGTTGATTCACCATATATCAATAATCGAGTTAATGTGCATCGTGAAAGGCGACAATCCTCATGCAAAACAACAACGACCAAAATGATGAATGATCAAATGTTCAGAGGCTTTATGCGAATTCATGCAACAAAGCAAGAGCGACTCACGCCCAAAACGTAGGTGGAAACACGAAAAACTCTCGGTGGTCACCGCTAAATGGATTCAAGGAGCCGGGACCACCAGAGTTTAAGGGAGAGCCAAAACCACTTCTAGCAGAAGCATGGATAAAACAGATTACCAAGATATTTGATGTCTTGGGATGCTCCAAGGAGCAAAAGGTTCCTTTTGCCGCCTTTATGTTGCGCGGAGAGGCAGATTACTGGTGGGAATCGGTGAAACGTACTTAACTTTCATTGTCTCAAGATATCTTGGGAGAAGTTCCAGAGTCGTTCAACGACAAATACTTTCCCGAAAGTATTCGCCATACGAAGGAGGTGGAGTTTACCGTGTCGCAATCTGAGGCAAAATTTGCGGAGTTATCACGGTTTCGTCCCCACTTGGTGGATAATGAAGAGAGAATGGCGCTAACGCTTTTAAGAGGTTTGAAGCGGGAGATACGTCAACATCTTATTTCTCATAAACCGTGTTTGTATTCGGATGTTGTAAATAGGGTTCGATTAGTGGAGCAGCGATAACGAGTCAACGAACTAAATGAGAGCGGCGAATAAATTAAAATTATAATACCGGCGAGTAGTAGTCATCGAGCGGTGACAACAAGCGTGGAGGAATCAACGGGCGGAGATATGGTAACCACTTCGGTGGTAATCGAGGCCAAAACAATAAGAATGGACATTTCAAGAAAGAAGATTCAACAATGATGGAAAGACGTCAAAGACCAAAGACCCGTTGTTAAGGAAGGAGAAAGACCACCTATCATATGCTTCAAATGCGAGGAGAGGGGACACATCGATTCAAATCTGCGTCATGCCATCCAAAACATGTTATAATTATGGAAGAGAAGGTCACTTAGCTCGATTTTGCTGTTCTCAAGACAAATTCACTAGGATGGAGGTGTTAGGTTTGTAATAATCAAGAACGCAATCAAATTGCAAAAATAAGCGGAAACGTAAAAATCGAGTTTTAAATTTTACAAACCATATAAATTCGGATCACCCTTTATGCACAATTATTAATTAAACGAAAAAGATGAATAAGAATTATACCTCTTGAAGATTCGAGCTTCCTGCACAAGTTCAAGTTCACCTCGATCCTTTTAGCGCTCGATATTCCAAATATCTTTGAACGCTTGGGACTTAATATAAAAATTTGAGGGTTTGTTATTAAAATGTCTCATCTTGTTTAAGCGCATTTATATATATATATAAAATACGAAGTCATATTAATTAACATGCGAAGCGTGTTTGCATAATATATAATATATATAGTATAAGCATACACATATATAGAATACTATATTCTACCCGGATTGATTATGGACTTTTATTCTAGTTTGGTTCACTAGAGCCACCAAGTGAGCCAAAAGGTCAAACCCTAGGGGTGCGAAATAATATTTAAATATAACTATTACATTTAAACCCTGGCTCCATTACAAACGGGTCTTCAAGCATCTCCTTGCTCCTTGATCTCCAATTTTTCAAAATTAATTCTAACTATTCCTATTACAAAAACTATTTAAAATAAATAGAAACCTTGATCGTGATCGAGGGAAGTACATAGGAGGAGATAGAATTTACATTAAGAAAAAATCGAGAGAAGGCAGTGCACGCAGACCCCATTTAATAAAACCCATACATTCACGCATCTAACTAAAATAAAATCCAATCACATTTCATTCAATAGTCCATAATCAATCTCATTTATTATCATACACATCACCATATGCATCAATAAATAACATTCATCTCATGAATAATAAACATTCAATATATATATTGATATCATTTAATGGGCAAATTTAGTTAAGATAAAATCTATTTTTGAATCAAAATAAAATCCTTAATTTTAATCCAAATTTAAATTAAAATAAAACTATTTTATTTTAATTTATCCAATTTTGAATAAAATAAACTATTTTATTTTAATCAAAACATTTAATCAAAATAAACTCCTTTATTTTAATTAATTATGGAATCTAATTCCATATATAAAAAAAACTTTTATTAAAGGAAACACGAATTCTTTTCCTATTCACAAATAAACTCCTTTATTTTGAATAATATGAAATCTTATTTCATATCTAAATAAACTCCTTTATTTAAGAAAATTAGGATTCTCTTTCCTATTCACAAATAAACTCTTTTATTTTTGAATAATATGAAATCTTATTTCATATCTAAATAAACTCCTTTATTTAAGGAAACATATAATCCAATTTCAACTCCAATTAGTTATCATGGAATCCAATTCCAACTCTAATTAGTTAGCATGAAATTTAATTTTAAAATTAAAAAAATCTTTATATTTTAATATTAAAATAAACCTTTTATTTTAAGATTAAAATAAACTTTTATTTTAATTATAAAATAAGTAAGAATAATATTTATATATATATATATATTAATCGTTATATATAATAATATATATATATTAATCTTAGAATATATATATAACAATTATATGTCTATATATATATAATAATAGTATATATATATAAACCTTGGTTACATGTTTCCAGGAATCCTTATTTGCAGACTTGCAGTATGATTCCAAAAAGGGACAAGTCGTGAATTAGATTGACAAAGAAAAAAATAAACACCCACTTTAACAAACAGTATGACGAGAATACCACGAGTCACGGAAAATTTGTTTCGTCGTAATTTTTTTTTTTTTATAAATAAATTTTATATAATAAAATTATGCCCAATAAAATTGTTCTAAACACATATCAATATACATATCAAATTAAAACAATTAATAATTCGCATAAAGGTTTGGCTCTAATACCACTGTTAGGTTTGTAATAATCAAGAACGCAATCAAATTGCAAAAATAAGCGAAAACGTGTAAAAATCAGAGTTTTAAATTTTTACAAACCATATACCCGGATCACCCTTTATGCACAATTATTAATTAAACGAAAAAGATGAATAAGAATCATACCCTTGAAGATTCGAGCTTCCTCGGGTACAAGTTCACCTCCAATCCTTTTCGCTCAACTCAATCCACACCGGTTTGGTTCCTTCCTTTGATCAATGTTAGCCACCCAAGTGTTTGGCCTCTAGAGGTGATCCACCAAGGAATAATAAAGATTCAAGAAAATGGGTGGTTGGCTAAACCCTAGTTTTTCTATCTCTATAGAAAAAAAAGCGTACTCTCCAACCATTGGAAATATTACATCGTCTTAATATCTGATATAAGACTCCTCTTATAAAGATATCAAGTAACCCTATTAAAATAAGGTATTATTTAATTAAACTCTTTTTAATTAAATGGGCTCCTAATCTTATTAGGGATAATTAATTAAACTCCTTTAATTAATTTTCCTCCTAATCCTATTAGGAATAAATGAGAGTATTTATATTAAATTAATTCCTAAACTCTTTTAGAAATTAAAATAATAATAATTGTAATAATATTAATAAGACTCTCTTATTAATTTATATTTAATATTTCTAAAATATTAAATAATAAATATTAAGCTATTTAATTTATTCTATCACCATAGATTAAATTAAATATACATAACATATTATTACGATTATGCCATTAACTTCTTAAATAATTATTCTTCCTTTTATGGTGTGACCCTTTAGGTTCTCCATATTAAATCGGTTGTGAATAAATCGATTGTAACAATTCTAATCTTATTTAAATAAATAAATTAAACAATTAATTTATTTAAATAAATAATATTTATTCTACAATAGGATAAGCCTCCCAAATGATCAACGACTTTTCGTATAATATAGATTTCAACATTAATCATAAAAGAACATTTGAGTAAATAGTTACCGTACAATTCAATCCTTCCACCATACAATGTCCCAATTAAATATAAGACATGGAATTTACGTAAGTCTTTATTTTATTTAATTATATGTATTTCGACTCTTAAATGCACAACACCAAACAATGCAAATTAGAAACTCCTTTCTAATTTCATTCTCCTTGCCAAGGACTACCGGGTTGTCATTTATCGAATCACATAGACATTTCTCTTCTTTAATAAAGTGGTAGATTCTTTATCGATCATACATTATCTCCATGTACAACTTATTATACCCAAGCATACCCTTTGATATACCCTAAGGGTCTTAAGGAATAAGTCAAAGTATAACTCATCATACACAAGATACTATGATGATCTCAAGTCCAAGGATAACTTGTACTACTATCACTACAGAATTCCTATCGACAGCAAGTAAAAAAAACTCCATTAGGTATTCCTTGAGCAGCCAAGTTCAAAGGAACTTATTCTCTAATAAACACCTACATACTTGCTTTTAGTGTCTCCACACAAATGATCATGAGATCAATCATCCTCATCCAATGAGCAAGAACGATGTACCAATCTATCCGAATTCACTAATCCCCAATTTAGTAATTCAATGATTGGGAACTATTTTAGTTTTAAGCTTTCTAAGAATTTAGATCTCATTAGAATGATCATCATCATTATTCTAAAAGCATTGCTTAAAACTATGGGTTTATCACACATTATAAAAAAAAGATCATGTAGATAATTAAAATCCTTTAATAAATTATTACTTTTTATTAATAAATGAATAAGATTGTTACAAAGTATGTGCTTTATCATCAAACATGATCGGGCTTGTGTATTACTACTTTCAATCTCCCACTTGCACTAAAGCCAATCGCCATCAGTATCTTATACTCTTCTTCTGCAAGTGACGATTATCCCGCCATTGGATAAGCTTCAAGAATGGATATGTAATGTTGTTCTGAGAGTCCACTATCTCTATAGTGATTTCCCATCTTTCAATAATTCTTATAATCAAATGAAAGTGCTACAACACATGTTTAGATCCAAGATGAGACTTAGGAACTATTCCTAGTTACAGAATGAACTTTTCATCCAAACAATCAACTTGCGACTTTATTTATAGCTATATACTTTGTCTTTATCACTAAACCAACAACTCTTTTGCTAATTGGAACCTTTCCAATTCATACACCACTGCTCATCGGTAACCCTTTTACCTTAAAGTGGATTTTCCGTCATCTTGGTCTCATCTCGAAAAAACTTGAGTCTGTTAAGCCCTCTAGTTTTAATTTAGACCCACCATGAATATGATCACATCCTTAGTGCTTGGGTTAAGCACTTTAAGATGCTTTTCACCGACTCATAGTGAACTTCCCCATAATACGACCGATCAACATTAGTCTCTCGTACATTTCATTGCATACATGATTGTGTCACTCATGCGACCTCTCTTTTCGTGAGTCTGTGGGGACTATTAAGAGAGATACACTCCATAACTCATCGACATGAGACATCTCTTGGAGTTGCCATGCTAAACGACTTTAGCATCAAATGAATATACGCTCCTTGGGTTAAGTCGAGCATCCTCTTAAATCTATCTATATAGATTTATATCCCCAATTAAGATACTCTTCCCAAATCATTCGTGGAGGAATGTTTAGACAACTTTATCTTTACTGATTGTAGCATTGGTATGTTATTCCTCATCCGTAGTATATCAACATATAATACTAGAAATTTCACGACGCCCCACTCACCCTTTTGTACACACTAAGTCTTACCTCATCGAATGTAACTCGGATCATCATCTTCTATGATGTGTACCTCATCATCATCATCATCCATGATGAATCCATACCTCCTAGGTATCTTCGTTACTATTCGAGATTTTCGATTTATTTATCTGGCCAGGGTACAATAGATCTATCTACAAGTTCCTCTTATTCGACTTATAGTGTTTTGTGATTCTTGAACTCTTCAAGATCTATTATCCTCCCACTAGCCCTTCAATGATAAACACATTTGTCTTAGAAGGCGCGTGTTTCGTAATAAACACCTTTTGCTAAGCGGATTATAGAACATATACCCTAAACTTTACTTTTTAGATGTCCCACAAATCGACATCACAAATCTTGTCCCAAAGCTTATCCTTTGAAACCTTTTCACATAAGTTGGACAACCCTTATCTTAACATACTTAAGATTAGGAATCCTCCCTAATTCCATAACTTTTATGGAGTCTTGGGGCGGATTTTGAGGTTACCATTTTGTAGATATGCGTACCATTTCTAGGACATTATCCCGTAAGGATACTTTGGAATGTCGGTAAAATCATTTTGGACCGCACCATGTCCAATAAGGTACGATTTTTCATTCAGATAGATCAATCATTTATTATGTATCGGGATGTGTCCATTATGAGAAAACCATTTGAGATGATCCAGAAACTTATCAGATAAGTATTTATTCCTCGATCTAATCAAAGAATCTTAATACTTTGCCAATTTGTTTCACTTCAATTTTTTTGAACCTTTCAAATAATTCACACTTGTATTTCAACAAATACATACATTCAACTCTTTGAATGATCATCTCCTTTTCTTATACTAGTTTGTTCAATTTACAAAATAATTTTTCACGTAAGTCGAGTATACAAAATTTATTAAGTAATATTCCATTTCTATACAAAACATTATTATTATAAATAGAACAACAATTGTTCTTAATTATAATACCAAAGATTTCATTGTCCAACAATAAAATGGAAATAATATTTTTAACAAGAACCGGAATACAATAACAACTTATCGACTTAATAGATTTGCCTGTAGTATTGCTAAACTATAAGTTTCTATGGCTAATATGGCAACCTTTGCTACATTTCCCACATATAGGATTACTTATATTTGTTTAGCTTTCTACTTCGCTTGGTCCCTTCATAAATCTATATTTATGATAACCAAAGTCGGTATCCAATACCCAAGTAGAACCTCGACTTAAAGAAAAATTTATTTCAATCATGAACAAAAATCGTATTATGTAAATAAAACTTCATTAAGCTTTTTTGGTTAGCCAACGCAAGATACTTCTCGCAGCTTTCTTTCCAAAGGTCCAGGCTTATTGCGGTGGAAGCAAACTCCTTTGCTATCCATATCGCTTTTGTTCTTATTATCCTTTGTTTATGCCTTTCTATATACCTTCTTTGAATCGTTCTTCTTTTAGTAAGATCCTTTGGCCCCTACCAGTAAGACATGGTCTTTCTTGGTTGGAAAGTGACTCATCATTTTTCAACATGTTAAGCAAATCAACGAAGCTGATATCTAGCTTGTTTATATGAAAAATTCACAACAATTGTGAAAGGAGTCCGGGAGTGAGTACAAGATCAAATCTTGGCTCAATTCTCCATCCATGACAAAACCAGTTGTCCTAATTGATCAATCAAATTAATTATGTTAAGAACTTTTTGTCTGTACTATAGTGCCATTGGCCATTCTAGATCGGAAGAGCTCCTTAGATATCTCGATATCTATCGGTCCCTATTTTCCTCACCATCAACTACTTGATGTGCGGGAATATAGTAGAGCATCCATAGTTTCATCTTCGACGCTTAAAGCTCGTTACTTCGTGGATGCGAGCATGATGCATCGAGCCAATCAGTGCATCATCTTGCCACTTTCTAAAAGTAGCAATCTCTTCCTCGAGGCATTATTCTGCAACCATTGCAGGGATAGGCGTATTAAGGACATAAGATAGCTTTTCAACTATGAGAACTATTCTCAAATTCCTTAACCAATCCATTTAATACGGTCCAGTTAAATAACATCTAATATGTTTCGCAGTGATAGTAATTAAGACATTGTAAAATTTTTGTAATGAATTTGTAATTAACAACATTTTAACATACATTCTTTTATTAATTACCAAAATAATTTAGGTCTTCTTTTAAATTGGTATCTCCCACTATTTTCTTCAAACTATATTACCTCACTTATATAGTTCGGCAAAATCTAATTAAAGATTTGCTAGTGAGAATAAGGATCACATTTCAAATGTATATAGCCTTGTGGTGACACAACAAACTATATATAAATAAATAGTAGACAACTTTTTGTCAATTACATCAACTATGCAACTCCTTTTTTTTTGCCTCTTAGATTATTTTGATCAAGTGGTGGCACATCCGAATCAAAATTATCCAAGTTAAGTCCGACTCTAGCACTCCATATATTCAAAAAGAAAAAATATCATCCTTGTGGTGACACAAACAAAACAATATTGTTCAATTTTTTTTATAAGCATCAAATGTGATAAATTAACATCTTAAATACTTAATACTTGCCTTGTGGTGACACAACAAACTCATATTATAATTTAATACTCTATTAATTTTATCATGCTTAGAAAGCTAACGTTCGATATTCCAAATATCTTTGAACGCTTAGGACTTAATATAAAAATTTTGAGGGTTTTGTTATTAAAATATCTCATCTTGTTTAGCTGCATGCATACATATATATATAAAAATACGCGTATTATATTAATTAACATGCAAGCATGTTTGCATAATATATAATATATATAGTATAAGCATGCATGCACATATAATAATACTATATTCTACCCGGATTGATTATGGACTTTTATTCTAGTTTGGTTCACTAGAGTCACCAAGTGAGCCAAAAGGTCAAACCCTAGGGTGCAAGAAATAATATTTAAATATAACTATTACATTTAAACCCTGGCTCCATTACAAACTGGTCTTCAAGCTCCTTGCTCCTTGATCTCCAATTTTTCAAAATTAATTCTAACTATTCCTATTACAAAACTATTTAAAATAAATAGAAACCTTGATCGCTGAATAAGGGAAGTACATAGAGAGAGATAGAATTTACATTAAGAAAAAATCGAGAGAAGACGAGGCACGCAGAATTCCCATTTAATAAAACTAATACATTCACGCATCCAACTAAAATTAAATCCAATCACATCGTCAATAGTCCATAATCAATCTCATTTATTATCATACACATCACCATATGCATCAATAAATAACATTCATCTCATGAATAATAAACATTCAATATATATATTGATATCATTTAATAAGCAAATTTAGTTAGTATAAAATCTATTTTTGAATCAAAATAAAATCCTTAATTTTAATCCAAATTTAAATTAAAATAAAACTATTTTATTTTAATTTATCCAATTTTGAATAAAATAAACTATTTTATTTTAATCAAAACTTTAATCAAAATAAACTCCTTTATTTTAATTAATTATGGAATCAAATTCCATATATAAAAAAAACTTTTATTAAAGGAAACACGAATTCTTTTTTCCTATTCACAAATAAAC
This sequence comes from Panax quinquefolius, assembly GCA_020205615.1. Classification (NCBI taxonomy): domain Eukaryota; kingdom Viridiplantae; phylum Streptophyta; class Magnoliopsida; order Apiales; family Araliaceae; genus Panax; species Panax quinquefolius. The sequence continues at coordinate 12,607,081 of CM035173.1, read as the reverse complement.
TCCTTTATTTTTGAATAATATGAAATCTTATTTCATATCTAAATAAACTCCTTTATTTAAGGAAATTAGGATTCTTCTTTCCTATTCACAAATAAACTCTTTTATTTTGAATAATATGAAATCTTATTTCATATCTAAATAAACTCCTTTATTTGAGAAACATATAATCCAATTTCAACTCCAATTAGTTATCATGGAATCCAATTCCAACTCTAATTAGTTAGCAAATGAAATTTAATTTTAAAATTAAAAAATCTTTATATTTTAATATTAAAAAAATAAACCTTTTATTTTAAGATTAAAATAAACTTTTATTTTATTATAAAATAAGTAAGAATAATATATATATATATATATATATATATATATATATATATATATAATATATATATATTGTTAGGTTTGTAATATTCAAGAACGCAATCAAATTGCATAAAAATAAGCTAAAACGTGTAAAATCGTAGTTTAAAAATTTACAAACCATATACCCGATCACCCTTTATGCACAATTATTAATTAAACGAAAAGATAAAGAATAAATCATACCCTCAAAGATCGAAAGCTTCCTCGTACAAGTTCACCTCCAAATCCTTTTCGCTCAACTCTTGAATCCACCGGGTTTGGTTCCTTCCTTCGATCAACGTTAGCCACCCAAATGTTTGGCCTCTAGAGGTGATCCACCAAGGAAGAAGAAAATTCAAGAAGATGGGTGGTCAAAACCCTAGTTTTTCTATCTCTATAGAAAAGGCAGTGTACTCCCAACAATTGGAATTACGTATATGTTGAAAAAGTCAACAACCCACACCCACCCATAATAAGACTCCTCTTATTTATAGATGTGGACAACCCACCTTAACAATTAAGGAATTGGGTTTTATTTAATTAATTAAATTCTTTTAATTAATTAAGCTCCTAATCTTATTAGGATAATTAATTAAACTCCTTTAACTAATTTTCCTTCCTAATCCAATTAGGAATAAATGAGAGTACTTATATTAAATTAATTCCTAAACTCTTTTAGAAATTAAAATAATAATAATTGTAATAATATTAATAAGACTCTCTCTTATTAATTTATATTTAATATTTCTAAAATATTAAATAATAATATTAAGCTATTTAATTTATTCTATCACCATAGATTAAATTAAATATACTTAACATATTATTACGATTATGCCATTAACTTCTTAAATAATTATTCTTCCTTTTATGGTGTGACCCTTTAGGTTCTCCATATTAAACCTATTGTGAATAAATCAATTAGAATAATTCTAATCTTATTTAAATAAATAAATTAAACAATTAATTTATTTAAATAAATAATATTTATTCTACAATAGATGATAAGTTCCCCAAGCGATCAACGACTTTCCGTATAATATAGATTTCAACATTAATCATTAAAGAACCTTTGAGTAAATAGTTACCGTGATAATTCAATCCTTCCACCATACAATGTCCCAATTAAATATAAGACATGGAATTACCGTCAAGTCTTATTTTATTTAATTATATGTATTTCGATCCTTAAATGCACAACTCCAAATAATGCAAATTAGAAACTCCTTTCTAATTTCATTCTCGCCTTGCCAAGGACTACCGGGTTGTCATTTATCGAATCACATAGACATTTCTCTTCTTTTATTAGTAGTGGTAGATTCTTTATCGATCATACATTATCTCCATGTATAACTTATTATACCCAAGCATACCCTTTGATATACCCTAAGGGTCTTAAGGAATAAGTCAAAGTATAACTCATCATACACAAGATACTATGATGATCTCAAGTCCAAGGATCACTTGACTACTATCACTACAGAAATTCCTATCGACAGCAAATAAAACTCCATTAGGTATTCCTTAGCGAGCCACGCTCAAAGAACTTATTCTCTAATAAGCACCTACATACTTGCTTTAGTGTTCCACACAAAAATGATCATGAGATCAATCATCCTCATCCAATGAGCAAGCAAACGATGTACCAATCTATCCTGGATTCACTAATCCCCAATTTAGTAATCCAACGATTGGGAACTATTTTAGTTTTAAGCTTTCTAAGAATTTAGATCTCATTAGAATGATCATCATCATTATTCTAAAAGCATTGCTTAAAACTATGGGTTTATCACATATTATAAAACAAAGATCATGTAGATAATTAAAAGCCTTTAATAAATTAATACTTTTTATTAATAAATGAATAAGATTGTTACAAAGTATATGCTTTATCATCAAACATGATCGGCTTGTGTGTGCATACTACTTTCAATCTCCCACTTGCACTAAAGCCAATCGCCATGGTATCTCATACTCTTCTTCTCTAAGTGACGATTATCCCGCCATTGGATAAGCTTTAGTTAATGGATATGTAATGTTGTTCTTGAGAGTCCACTATCTCTATAGTGATTTCCCATCTTTCAATGATTCTAATAATCAAATGAAAGTGCCACAACACATGTTTAGATCCAAGATGAGACTTAGAACTATTCCTAGTTCTCAGAATGAACTTTTAATCCAAACAATCAACTTGCAGCCTTCATTTATAGCTATATACTTTGTCTTTATCACTAAACCAAAGAACTCTTTTCATTGTTTGAAACCTTTCCAATTCATCGCACCACTCGCTCAAGATAACGCTTTACCTTAAAGTGGATTTTTCTCATCTTCTTCTCTGTCTTCGAAAACTTGAGTCTCATTAAGCCCTCTAGTTTTAATTTAGACCCACCACCATGAATATGATCACATCCTTAGTGCCAAGTTAAGCACTTTAAGATGTTTTTCACCGACTCATAGTGAACTTCTCCATAATATGACCGATCAACATCGTGTCTCGTACATTTCATTGCATACATGATAGTCACTCATGCGACCTCTCTTTTCGTGAGTCTGTGGGGACTATTAAGAGAGATACACTCCATAGCTCATCAACATGAGACATCTCTTGAGTTTGCCATGCTAAACGACTTTAGCATCAAATGAATATACGCTCCTTCGGTTAAGTCGAGCATCCTCTTAAATCTATCTATATAGATTTATATCCCCAATTAAGATACTCTTCCCAAATCATTCATGGAGGAATGTTTAGACAACTTTATCTTTACCGATTGTAGCATTGGTATGTCATTCCTTTCCGTAGTATATCAACATATAATATTAGAAATGTCACGACGCCCCCAATCGACCTTTTCTTTTATACACACTAGAACTCTTACCTCATCGAATGTAACTCGATCATCATCTTCTATGATGATCATCATTACCTCATCATCATCATCATGATGAATCCATACCTCCTAGGTATCTTCTTGTACTATTCCGCATTTACGATTCTATTGTGGTACAATAGTCTATCTACGTGTTCCTCTTATTTGACTTATAGTGTTTTGTGGTTCTTGAACTCTTCAAGATCTATTATCCTCCCACTAGCCCCTTTTTTTAATGATAAACACCTTTATCTTAGTAAGGCGCGTGTTTTCATAATAAACACCTTTTGCTAAGTAAGGATTATAGAACATATACCCTAAACTTACTTTAGGATGTCCCACAAATCAGACATGTCAAATCTTGTCCCAAGCTTATCCTTTTGAAACCTTTTCACATAAGTTGACAACCCCTTATCTTAACATACTTAAGATTAGGAATCCTCCCCGTCCATAACTTTTATGGAGTCTTGGGGGGCCGGATTTTTTGAGGTTACCATTTTCGTAGATATGCAAATTATTTCTAGGACATGACCCTGTAAGGATACCGGAATGCTCAGAAAATCATTATGGACCGCACTATGTCCAACAAGGTACGATTTTTCATTCGATACATCAATCAATTATTACGAGATCGATGTGTCCATTATGAGAAAACCATTTGAGATGATCTAGAAACTTATTGCACAAGTATTTATTCCTCGATCTAATCAAAGAATCTTAATACTTTGCCAATTTGTTTCACTTCAATTCTTTGAACCTTTCAAATAATTCACACTTGTATTTCAAAGAATACACATACATTCAACTCTTTGAATGATCATCTCCTTTTCTTATACTAATTTGTTCAATATGCAAAATTATTTTCATATAAGTCAAGTATACAAAATCCATTAAGTAATATTCCATTTATATAAAACATTATTATTATAAATAGAACAACAATTGTTCTTAATTATAATACCAAAAGATTTCATTGTCCAACAATAAAATGGAAATAATATTTTTAACAAGAACTCGAATACAATAACAACTTATCGACTTAATAGATTTGCCCAGAGGCATTGCTAAACTATAAGTTTCTATGGCTAATATGGCAACCTTTGCTTCATTTCCCACATAGATTACTTATATTTGTTTAGCTTTCTACTTCGCTTGGTCCCTTCATAAATCTATATTTATGATAACCAAAAGCTCAGATCCAATACCCAAGTAGAACCTCGACTTAAAGAAAAATTTATTTTAAATCATGAACAAATTTGTATTTGTAACCAAAACTTCACTAAGCTTCTTTGTTTAGCCTCTCGCAAGATGCTTCTCGCAGCTTTCTTTCCAAAGGTCCAAAGCTTATTGCAGCAGTGGAAGCAAACTCTTTTGCATATCCATATCGCTTTTGTTCTTATTATCCTTTGTTTACGCCTTTCTATTTACCTTCTTTGAATCGCTCTTCTTTTCGTAAGATCCTTTGGCCCCTACCAAGAAGACTTGGTCTTTCTTGGTTGAAAAGTGACTCTCAACATTTTTCAACATGTTAAGCAAATCAAATGAAAGTCGATATCTAGCTTGTTCATATGAAAAATTCACAACAATTGTGAAAGGAGTCCGGAGTGAGTGCAAGATCAAATCTTGGCTCAACTCTCCATCCATGACAAAACCAGTTGTCCTAATTGATCAATCAAATTGATTATGTTAAGAACTTTTATCTGTGCATCTATAGTGTCATCTGGCCATTCTAGATCTAAGAGCTCCTTAGATATCTCGATATCTATCACCCCATTTCCTCACCATCCATCAACTACTTGATGTGCAGGAATATAGTAGAGCATCCATAGTTTCATGTCGACGCCAAGCTCAAGCACTCATGGATGCGAGCATGATGCATCGAGCCAATCAGGCATCATCATCTCGCCACTTTCTAAAAGTAGCAATCTCTTCCTCGAGGCATTGTCTGCAACCATTGCAGGATAGGCGATATGACATAAGATAGCTTTTCAAATGGCATGAGAACTATTCTCAAATTCCTTAACCAATCCGCTTAATTCATCCATTAATTTACATCTAATATGCTTCGCAAAGTGATAGTAATTTTAGACATTGTAAAATTCTCAGAAATGAATTTGTAATTAACAACATTTTAACATACATTCTTTTATTAATTACCAAAATAAATTAGGTCTTGTTTTAAATTGGTATCTCCCACTATTTTCTTCAAACTATATTACCTCACTTATATATAGTTCGCAAAATCTAATTAAAGATTTGCTAGTGAGAATAAGGATCCCATTTCAAATGTATATAGCCTTGTGGTGACACAACAAACTATATATAAATAAATAGGTAGACAACTTTTGTCAATTACATCAACTATGCAACTCCTTTTTTTTGCCTCTTAGATTATTTTGATCAAGTGGTGGCACATCCGAATCAAAATTATCCAAGTTAAGTCCAACCTAGCACTCCATATATTCAAAAAAGAAAAATATCATCCTTGTGGTGACACAACAAAACAATATTGTTCAATTTTCTTTATAAGCATCAAATGTGATAAATTAACATCTTAAATACTTAATACTTGCCTTGTGGTGACACAACAAACTCATATTAAATATTTAATACTCTATTAATTTTATCATGCTAGAAGGCTTACGCTCGATATTCCAAATATCTTTGAACGCTTAGACTTAATATAAAAAATTGAGGGTTTGTTATTAATTTGTCTCATCTTGTTTAATACACAGCATGCATATATATATATATATAAATACGCTATATATATAATGAACATGCGAAGCATGTTTGCATAATATATATATATATATATATATAGTATAAGCATGCATATATAGAATACTATATTCTACCCTTGATTGATTATGGACTTTTATTCTAGTTTGGTTCACTAGAGCCACCAAGTGAACCAAAAAGGTCAAACCCCTAGGGGTGCAAGAAATAATATTTAAATATAACTATTACATTTAAACCCTGCTCCATTACAAACTGGTCTTCAAGCGCCTTGTTCTCCTCGATCTCCAATTTTTCAAAATTAATTCTAACTATTCCTATTACAAAACTATTTAAAATAAATAGAAACCTCGATCGCTGAATAAGGGAAGTACATAGAGGAGAGATAGAATTTACATTAAGAAAAATTAGAGAAGACGAGGTACGCAGAAATTCCATTTAATAAAACCCATACATTCATGCATCCAACTAAAATAAAATCCAATCATATCGTCAATAGTCCATAATCAATCCCATTTATTATCATACACATCACCATATGCATCAATAAATAATATTCATCTCATGAATAATAAACATTTAATATATATATTGATATCATTTAATGGGCAAATTTAGTTAAGATAAAATCTATTTTTGAATCAAAATAAACTCTTTTATTTTAATCCAAATTTAAATCAAAATAAAACTATTTTATTTTAATTTATCCAATTTTGAATAAAATAAACTATTTTATTTTAATCAAAATTTTTAATCAAAATAAACTCCTTTATTTTAATTAATTATGGAATCCAATTCCAATTCCATAAAAAAAATTAATTAAAAAATAAACTCTTTTATTTTAACTAATTATGAATCCAATTCCATGTAAAAAAAAAAATATTAAAGGAAACACTATTCACACAAATAAACTCCTTTATTTTGAATAATATGAAATCTTATTTCATATTTAAATAAACTCCTTTATTTAAGGAAATTAGATTTTCTTTCCTATTCACAAATAAACTCCTTTATTTTGAATAATATGAAATCTTATTTCATATTTAAATAAACTCCTTTATTTAAGGAAAAGATGAAATCCAATTTCAACTCCAATTAGTTATCATGGAATCCAATTCCAACTCTATTAGTTATCATGAAATCCAATTTTAACTTCTAATTAGTTAAGATGAAATTTAATATTTTAATATTAAAATAAACCATTTTATTTTAATATTAAAATAAATCTTTTATTTTAAAATTAAAATAAACTTTTTATCTTAATTATAAAATAAATATAATTATATATATATATAATAATAATAATATATATATATATATATATATATATATATATATATATATATATATAAATATATATATTTTTAATAATATATATATATATATATATATTATATCCGCATATATATTGATTATATATAAATAATTAGTAAATCATATTTTTTTATCTATATATATATATATATATATATATATTGATATATATATATATATATATATATATATATATATATATAATTCATGCTAACTTTTCAAAACTGGCTTAACCTTAACTTTTTTTTTTTTTTTGTTTTTATGTTAATCCGCATGATCTCTTTTGCAATATTATATGCTTAAAAAAAAATTTTTTTTTATTCCTTTTTTTTTTTTTTTTTTTTTTTTTTTTTATTAAATTTTACAATAAAATTATGCCCAATTAAATTGTTCTAAACACATATCAATATACATATCAAATTAAAACAATTAATAATTCGCATAAAGGTTTGGCTCGATGCCACCGTTAGGTTTGTAATATTCATGAACGCAATCAAATTGCATAAAAAAGCTAAAAACGTAAAAATCGTAGTTTAAAAATTTTACAAACCATATACCCTGATCACCCTTTATGCACAATTATTAATTAAACGAAAAGATAAAGAATAAAATCATACCCTTGAAGATCGAGCTTCCTCGTACAAGTTCACCTCCAAATCCTTTCGCTCAACTCTTGAATCCACCGGTTTGGTTCCTTCCTTCGATCAACGTTAGCCACCCAAATGTTTGGCCTCTGAGGTGATCCACCAAGGAAGAAGAAAATTCAAGAAGATGGGTGGTTGGCTAAACCCTAGTTTTTCTATCTCTATAGAAGGGTGCATACTTCCCAACAATTGGAATTATTACGTATGTTGAAAAGTCAACAACCCATACCCACCCATAATAAGACTCTCTTATTTATATATGTGGCAACCCATCTTAAATTAAGGAATTGGTTTATTTATTTAATTAATTAAATTTTTTAATTAATTAAGCTCCCTAATCTTATTAGGGATAATTAATTAAACTCCTTTAACTAATTTTCCTTCCTAATCCAATTAGGAATAAATGAGAGTACTTATATTAAATTAATTCCTAAACTCTTTAGAAATTAAAATAATAATAATTGTAATAATATTAATAAGACTCTCTTATTAATTTATATTTAATATTTCTAAAATATTAAATAATAATATTAAGCTATTTAATTTATTCTATCACCATAGATTAAATTAAATATACTTAACATATTATTACGATTATGCCATTAACTTCTTAAATAATTATTCTTCCTTTTATGGTGTGACCCTTTAGGTTCTCCATATTAAACCTATTGTGAATAAATCAATTAGAATAATTTAATCTTATTTAAATAAATAAATTAAACAATTAATTTATTTAAATAAATAATATTTATTCTACAATAGGATAAGCCTCCTAACATCAACGACTTTCCGTATAATATAGATTTCAACATTAATCATAAAAGAACCTTTGAGTAAATAGTTACCGTATAATTCAATCCTTCCACCATACAATGTCCCAATTAAATATAAGACATGGAATTACCACAAGTCTTATTTTATTTAATTATATGTATTTCGATCCTTAAATGCACAACTCCAAATAATGCAAATTAGAAACTCCTTTCTAATTTCATTCGCCTGCCAAGGACTACCGGGTTGTCATTTATCGAATCACATAGACATTTCTCTTCTTTATTAGAAGTGGTAGATTCTTTATCGATCATACATTATCTCCATGTATAACTTATTATACCCAAGCATACCCTTTGATATACCCTAAGGGTCTTAAGGAATAAGTCAAAGTATAACTCATCATACACAAGATACTATGATGATCTCAAGTCCAAGGATCACTTGACTACTATCACTACAAGAAATTCCTATATGACAGCAAATAAAACTCCATTAGGTATTCCTTAGCGAGCGAGCCAATGCTCTTATTCTCTAATAAACACTATTCTCTAAGTAAGCACCTAAATACTTCTTTCATCCAATGTTCCACACAAAATGATCATGAGATCAATCATCCTCATCCAATTTAGAGCAAGAATGATCGATCATTATTCTAAAAGCATTGCAAAACTATGGGTATCACGATTCACTAATCCCCATAAATTAATAGTAATCCAACGATTGGGAACTATTTTAGTTTTAAGCTTTCTAAGAATTTAGATCTCATTAGAATGATCATCATCATTATTCTAAAAGCATTTCTTAAAACTATGGGTTTATCACATATTATAAAACAAAGATCAAATAAATAGATAATTAAAAGCCTATCAATAATAAATTAATACTTTTTATTAATAAATGAATAAGATTGTAAGACAAAGTATATGCTTTTCCTCTCGATCATCATCAAACATGATAAAGCGAAATAATAAAGATTCAAGAAATGGGTGGTTGGCTAAACCCTAGTTTTATCTCTATCTAATATCCGATATAAGACTCTCTTATAAAGATATCAAGTAACCCTATTAAAATAAGGTATTATTTAATTAAACTCTTTTTTAATTAAATGGGCTCCCTTTATCTTATTAGAAAAGATGATAATTAATTAAACTCCTTTAATTAATTTTCCTCCTAATCCATATTAGGAATTAGCCAAATGAGAGTACTTATATTAAATTAATTCCTAAACTCTTTAGAAATTAAAATAATAATAATTGTAATAATATTAATAAGATTCCTCTTATTAATTTATATTTAATATTTCTAAAATATTAAATAATAAATATTAAGCTATTTAATTTATTCTATCACCATAGATTAAATTAAATATACATTAACATATAATATTACGATTATAAGCCATTAACTTATTTTAAATAATTATTCTTCCTTTTTAATTTGTTCTACCCACCAGGATTCTCCATATACATAAACCTATTGCCAATAATAAATAAATTCTTCCTTTTATGGTGTGAATAATTTAAACTAATAAATCTTATTTAAATAAATAAATTTAAACAATTAATTTATTTAAATAAATAATATTTATTCTACAATAGGATAAGCCTCCTAGCGATCAACGACTTTCCGTATAATATAGATTTCAACATTAATCATAAAAGAACATTTGAGTAAATAGTTACTGCATAATTCAATCCTTCCACCATACAATGTCCCAATTAAATATAAGACATGGAATTTCCGCAAGTCTTATTTTATTTAATTATATGTATTTCGACTCTTAAATGCACAACACTAAATAATGCAAATTAGAAACTCCTTTCTAATTTCATTCTCGCATCGCCAAGGACTACTGGGTTGTCATTTATCGAATCACATAGGACATTTCTCTTCTTTTAATAAAGTGGTAGATTCTTTATTGATCATACATTATCTCCACGTATAACTTATTATACCCAAGCATACCCTTTGATATACCCTAAGGGTCTTAAGGAATAAGTCAAAGTATAACTCATCATACACAAGATACTATGATGATCTCAAGTCCAAGGATTACTTGACTACTATCACTACAGAAATTCCTATTGACAGCAAGTAAAACTCCATTAGGTATTCCTTAGCGAGCCAATGCTCAAAGAACTTATTCTCTAATAAGCACCTACATACTTGCTTTAGTGTCTCCACACAAAAATGATCATGAGATCAATCATCCTCATCCAATGAAAGCAAAGAACGTATGTACCAATCTATCCGGATTCACTAATCCCCAATTTAGTAATCCAATGATTGGGAACTATTTTAGTTTTAAGCTTTCTAAGAATTTAGATCTCATTAGAATGATCATCATCATTATTCTAAAAGCATTGCTTAAAACTATGGGTTTATCACATATTATAAAACAAAGATCATGTAGATAATTAAAAGCCTTTAATAAATTAATACTTTTATTAATAAATGAATAAGATTGTTACAAAGTATATGCTTTATCATCAAACATGATTGGCTTGTGTGCATATTACTTTCGGGGCAGGCACCAAAGGTCATCCCGGAAAAGTCAAACCGTTAGTCTGAGGGAGAAATATTTGTTGTGACCTCCCGAGAGCAAGGAACCCAATGAGGTCATCACGAGTAAGCTTATCATAAACTCTAATGAAGTCTATACTTTATTTGATACCTGGTTCTACCCATTCTTTTATTTCTCTACTTGCGTTCATCGATTAAATTTGACTCGGAGAAATTAGACTTTGACTTATCTGTGGAAACTCCGTTGGGAGAAACCTTCATTACATCCATTGTTTATAAGTCTTGTTTGGTTCAAATCGGTACCCTCACATTACTGTCGATCTTATTTCATTAAAAATACTTGCATTTGACGTGATTCTGGGATTGATTGGTTAACTACTTATCATGCAAAAATTGATTGTTTTCGTAAGGTTGTTAGCTTTCATATTCTTAACCAACCTATTATGCGAATTCAAGCGACCAAACCATTAAAATCAATCACGGTCATTTCAAGCCATAAAGCTATTCGCTTATTGAAAAACGGATGTCAAGCTTTCTTAGCTCGTGTCACGATTTAAACAAAAATACGCCGGTTTTGAACGATATTTCTATTGTTAATAAATTTCTGACGTATTCCCAAAGAACTTCCCGCCTACCCCAGAGCGTGAAATTGAATTTTGTATCGACCTTGAACCCAGATAAAACCCTATTTCCAAAGCCCCATATCGAATGGCTCTATTGAACTTCGTGGAGTTAAAGACCCAACTGCAGGAATTGTTAGACATTTACTTTATTCTTCCTAGTACTTCTCTTTGGGGTGCTCCTGCTCTATTCGTGAAGAAGAAAGATGGGAGTATCGACTTTGTATTGATTATCTCGGAGTTGAATCATGTCACCATCAAAAATAGGTATCCATTGCCACGTATTGATGACCTGTTTGACCCGATTAAGGAGCCAAATTCTTTTCAAAGATTGATCTTCGTTCGAGATATCACCAATTGAAGATTAGAACCACGACATTCCAAAGACGGCTTTCGAGAACTCCTGCAGACGGGCATTATGAATTCCTAGTCATGTCCTTTGGATTGACTAATGCTCCTATTTGCTTCATGGATATGATGAACCGAGTATTCAAGGAATATTTGGATCACTTTGTGGTCGCCTTTATTGATGACATCCTTATTTATTCCAAAAGCCATGAAGATCATGAAAGCAACACTTGAGGTCGACACTCCAAAAGCTTCGTGAATATAAGCTTTATGCCAAGTTAAAGAAATGCGAGTTCGTTGAAGAAGTAGCATTCCTTGGGCACGTGGTATCAAGTCATGGAATATCCGTGACCCAAAGAAAGATTGAAGCTATTCAAAGCCGGGAACAACCTAAATCGATGATCGAACGTAGCTTTCTTTCTTGGTTTAAATGGGTATTATCGGAGATTCGTGGAAGGATTTTCTCGAATCGCTACTCCATTGACTCAAATTTTTTTTTTAAAGATACAAAGTTCGGTTGGAGCGAAGAATGTGAGAAGAGTTTTCAAGAACTCAAGAGGAGACTTATTTTAAGACTGCGCTCGGCAATACCATCCGCCTCGGAAGGATTTGTCATCTACAATGATGCTTCGCAAAGGGTTGGGATGTGTTCTTATGCAACATGGAAAAGTTATAGCTTATGCCTCATGACAACTCAAAGAATATGAGAGGAATTATCCTACTACATGATCTAGAGTTGGCAAATTGTTGTCTTCAGCACTTAAAATTTGGAGGCATTACTTGTATGGGGAGAAAGTGGAGATCTTTACGGATCATAAAAGCCTCAAATATTTCTTCACTCAAAAGGAACTCAACATGCTTACAACGACGTTGGCTTGAACTGCTTGAAAGATTATGATCATAACATCCAATACCATCCTCAAAAAAGCGAACGTGGTAGCTAACGCGATGAGTAGAAGATCATATGCAAGCACGAAAGCGATATTGTCAACGCAAAGGCCCATTTTGTGTGACTTGCAAAGGATGGAGATAGAGTTAAAGACTCGTGGACGCATGTGATGATAGCGAGTATCTGAGTAGAACCGACTTTAATCGATAAAGTTAAAGCTCGCTCAAGCTACGAGCCGAGCCGTGATGCGTTATGAGGAAGAAAGTGCAAGAAGGTGATATGCCAAGCAAGAATCGATGAAGAAGGAATACTTGAGTCAACTCCGGACTTTGTGTTCCTAACGACCTGATTTAAAGTATAATATCATGATGGAGGCGATAACACACCATTTGCAATCCATCTCGGGAGTACCAAAATGTATCATGATATTCGCCATACATTTTGGTGGAGCAATATGAAGAGAGAGATAGCGCTTTATCTCAAGGTGTCTAACTTGTCAACGAAGTTAAAGCGGAGCATCAAGTACCAAAAGGTCCATTGTAACCACTTGAAATTCCGTAATGGAAGTGGGAGCACATTACCATGGATTTCATTCACGGCCTTCCTAAGGTTTCTCAAGGCATAGATGGGATTTGGGTCATTGTTGATAGATTGACCAAGTCTCGCTCATTTCTTCTGCCGATCGAGAAACTTATACACTTGAACGTCTTGCTTGTAGATGTACATAAACGAGATTGTAAGATCTGCATGGTATGCCAGTATCCATAGTTTCGATCGAGACCCAAGATTCACTTCACGATTTTGGGTTAGTTTGCAAAAAGCTATGGGCGCAGACTTACTATTTAGCTTCGGCATATCATCCTCGACCAGACGGACAATGGAGAGGACTATTCAAACTCTTGAAGATCTATTAAGGCTCTGTGTCCTTGATTTCAAGGGAAGTTGATAAGTTCTTACCATTGGTGGAGTTTTCCTACAACAACAGCTTATCAAGCAAGTATTGGCATGGCTCCATTCAAGCGTTGTATGGAAGAAAGTGTCGCTTCTCCGAAGATCTTTGGGATGAGGTGGGTGAAGCAACGTTCTTTGGGACCGGAGTTGATACGTATGACTACGGAAAAGATTCAAACGATCCGACAACGATAAAAAACTCACAAAATCGATAAAAGAGTTATGTTGATCTTCATCGAAAGGACGTGGAATTCGATATAGAAGATCATGTGTTGTTAAGAGTTGCTCCATGGAAAGGAGTTACAAGATTTGGAAAGAGAGGAAAACTCAATCCTCGATTCATCGGTCCATTTTTAATCCTCGATCGAGAAGGAACTGTAGCCTATAGACTCGCTTTACCGCCAAGTATGTCTAGTGTTCATAACATTTTTCACATATCCATGTTACGTAAATATGTGAAAGACCCGAACCACATTATTGAGTTAGAACCAGACGAAATAGTGGAAGATTTGACGTATGAAGAGGTTCCTGTTCAAATCTTGGATAAGAAGGAACATATTCTACGCTCCAAGGTTATACCTCAAGTCAAAGTTTTGTGGAGGAACCACGATGTTGAAGAAATGACTTGATGTATATAAAGAGTCTGTTATGAGACGTTTGTGGTAAGTTTGATTATTTTATGGGGGGGGGGGGCCCATATGTCATCATCTAAGAGTCTCTTCGTCAATAGTAATTACATTCGTCAATAATAATTACCTTTGTGAATAGTAATTACCTTCGTCAATAGTAATTACCTTTGTGAATAGTAATTACCTTCGTCAATAGTAATTACCTTTACCAGATGTCAAACCACTTGTCGTTTCATATTACAGGCGTCGAACCACTTGTCGTTTCACATTACAAGGTCGAACCACTTTTCTTTTCACATCACCAAATACCGTTGCACTTGCCTTTTCACATGGCGGTCTTTAAGCTAGAAATCTTTTATAAATAGAGGCCTAAAGTGCTTCATTATTTTCACGAATTCATTCAAGCTTATAGAGAGAAAAGTATAGAGAGAATAAGAGAGAAGAAGAAGAGTATTTTGTTACTACACTACTTTATAAAGATTCAATCTACTACTAAAAGTAAGGGGTGTTATTCTTTCTTATTCATTAAGAGAATCATTGTTATTCCATTGCTTATTATTCATTTGGAATAACTCAGTATACGTGGTTTACCCTATACTTGGTGACATTCTTTCTATTATTCTGCTGGAACATCCATGCATAGGTTTTACACCTTTACTGGTTCCGCCTTTATTATTATTATTCTATTGGAACATCCATGCGTATATTTTACACCTTAATTTAGTTCCGCTTTTTATTATTATTCTGTTGGAACATCCATGCGCCGCATGTGTTTTACACCGGACCGGTTCCATTCTTTATTATTCTCGTTGGAATATCCTCGTCTCATGCGTTTTTTACGCTGAACTCGAATTCCGTTATTTATTATTCTCATTGAATAACTCGCTTTTGTCTTGATACATCGCATTTACGGTGATTTCTTTGTTATTCCATTCTTTATTATACCCAGTTGGTTAAAACTTTGACTTCTATACTCCATGAAATTAGTGGAATATCCTCGATATTTAAAGCTTCATCCAAAGATCCTTTCATGAAAAATATTCTTCTCAAGATTCTTGAATTTTACTCTACAAAGCAAAGATCATGTTGTTGGCAGGTTTGGATGTTATTGGTTCCTAGATAAATTAATTCTTGAACTTATTTTATTGAATTCTTATATCATTGTCATCATCCTCATGTTTATATTATGTTGAAAGTTATCTGGCTTCAGGTGCATAGATGGAACTGGTATGATTATGACCGTGAGACTATTCGGTGTAATCATGGCCGTAATGTTACAAATGATGTGGTAAAAATCCTCGGTGGTTCGTAGTAGTGCATTGATGGACAAATTGTTGGCATTATCATTTAATTATTATCGAATACACAATTATTCTTGGCCCGTAGTATGAATAATTGTGGTCGCGATACTTAAAGAATATCCTCGGCCGTAGTGCGGGGGGTGATTCGATGATGTGGAATATTTATTAAAGTTTAGTCTCAAATTTATAACAAAACATGAAAAACCTTTAAAATCATAAAAGATAGTAGATTTTATTTTCCACTTTACTTTTTTAATGGATTCTTTGGTTCACCGTAGTTAAACTTGATGTTCATTATATTTTATCGGTTTAACATCACCGTTGTAAGCTAATGATAATTTATTCTGCATTATCTTAGTCATAATATTTCTTCTTGAGCTAGTTTGAGCTCACCCTTTCTTTCACCGTTTCTTCGAAATGAGAATATAAATTTTGACGAGCCTGGGAAGCGGAGTAATGGTCCGGAGGATAGCATTAGTAGTCCTCACTATTCGTGAAATAGTGTGATAATAATTGTAATGAGGACTCCTTTTGAGTTTGTATGATCTCTAGTAGACAATATCAGTATTCAAACTCACGCTTTATGTCGTATTGCATACCTACGCTTATATTAATTAGTAAGTTGTATTTAAATTACATCTACGTATCCGACTATCCAAGATGGGTGATGTATACCTATTTTTGGGGCGTCACAACTTTTGTAGATCAGCAATGAAAAAACAATAATTCCAAATAAGCGTATTTAGATATGCATAAATTATATATATAGCTCAATGAAAAGTGAGCTTAATTTTTGTATTTAATCTGTAGTTTCTAAAGTTTTATTGGTATCCTAAAGTATTCAAACGTATTATGAAATGAGTAGAATAATATGAACGCTTTCAATATATAAAATCTCATACCACAATAATATAATGAGATTTCTAGTTCATGAAAAAAGAGGAGATGTTATACATATATGGGCTTAATTAACAATTAATATAAGTTGCAAGATATATTGAAGTATACAAAAAAATCTATCACACTTGATAAAAAAAGTTTATAAAAGTCTATTACTTATTTCATAGAGCCTATAAAAGTCATTTTAAAAAGTTTTTAAAGTTTTTAAAAGTCATTAAAATCTCATAAATTTTATAAAAATATATCACTTAAAAAAATCTTTAAAAATATTAATTGAATACAACCCCTATATTTTGTTAATTAGATTGAACGAAAACTTTAATACAAAGTTATAAGTATATTGGTAACCATCCATCACCAAGTATACGAAGCTATTTTAATACTACTTACATATAAAATATATTATCCACATATTTTTCTATTTAGATAAATTACGCCTATATACTACTATCTCTTTGGTCTGACAGGTGTTAATGAAAAAAATGCATAAAGTTGTATATTGACTAACGCATACAGTTGGATCCTGTTAGAAATTTATTTTTTTATAAGTTAGTTAATTAGTCAATAAAATATTGATATATTGAACCTCACATACGTGTCAGCATTCTATTGGCCAATTAATCAACTTATTCAAAAATAAACTTCATGCTAACTACTCCCATAAAATTGTATAGAGATTAAAATAGAGAGTTAAATAAAGATAAAAAAATTATTGATAATGATTTATTGATATACTTTTTAAAATCAGGGATAAAAAATTTATTGAGAAAATTGTTATGAATGCTTTTAGTCTTGAAGACATTCAAAACCTTTTATTATCGTAACACCAATAAATTAAAATAAAAGACTGATAAATTCTCAAATCACTCATAATATTTATTATTTCAGTATTTAATAAGAAGGTGCTTACTATTTTTTATATATATCTTATAATTTCATAAATTTTTAGTATTGTCTTAAATATTGCAATGTTTATTTAAAGAAGAATTTTAAAAATCATTCTAGCCCCTATATATATATTGGCTGCTAGGTATCATAGAACTTGAAATATTTTCAACATGTGAAAATATTTTTCACATAAATCTATCTCATATAAAAGTAGGACTCATTCATTATTATACGAGAATAATCATATGAAAATATCAAATTTTTTATGTAAAAGTATCAATTCTTTATTGATAAACTGTAAGTAATTTTAAACGATAATACACCTAATCTATTTATATATATATATATATATATATATATATATATATATATATAATTTGGACGGACACAGATTTTGTGAGTTTGTAAAAGTATAAACACAAGTCCAGTCGAATTAAATCTTAGTGAAACATGGGTAAGGGTGTAAGCGAAATGAACCTAACGAATGAGAAATTAACTTCAATTCAACTTTAAATGATAAATTAAATTCAAATTCTACTTAATTCAATTATATTTGAAAATTCCTACTCAGATTCGACTCGAATCGACTCTAATATTTATTACTCGAATTCGATCCGACTCGACTCGACTCGAATATTTATTCAAACTACTTGCGAGCTTCAAATTCAAGCTTGAATTCGAATCTTCACATAATAACTAGTTTTATAATAAATATAATTATAAATTGAATTTGTTATTTTACTTAAAAATAAGAAAACATATTTATTATTACACTTTACAAATATAAAATCACAATTAAAATTAAAAACAAAAAAAATAATAACTAATTATCCTAATTTGATTTAAATTTGTATATATTATAAGAGAATGTATCGAACATCTAATCGAATATGTATTAACCGGGTATGTATCGAATCACAATCAAAAATTCGAGTAGTTTGAATCTTAAACGAATCGAGTATAACCTTGCTTAGATTCTACTCATATTTTTATTCGAACTATTTTTAATGCTTAGATTTGGATCATATTATTAACGAATCCAAAGTTCTTTTTCAGTATTTTTTTCAAATGATACCAAATGTGTTGGCATTATTCTTACGCTTAAACATGGGTACTTGGGCGGGTTCAAAACACCCCTAGTTTGAATAAAATTAGAATATAATAAAGTTGAGTGAGTTGTCTTAATAATTTATTTTTATAGTATCATTTTAGTTCATCACATTCTCATTAAAAAGATCATAAATAAATAAAGATATTAATAATATCAATTTGAATTTTTTATATACATATCAAATCATTTTATATATTACGACGTGAGATTGGAATGTTGTATAAAATAGTCACAAAGTTGTTAAGTTTACACACTAATAAAAGAAAAAAACAAGGACAGTCTCCCTTGAATGAGTGCAGCATATTTCAAAGTTACCCAACATTATTCTAAAAATAAAAACAGGACATATATAATGGACGTCCGTTCCGTAGCCGTAGGAGTGAAATGTTAGGGGAAGTCGATCCGATCCCTATGGCTAAGCCAGCTAGCTAACCCCTCCCAAATACAGCTGTATGTCACGTTGACTATTGCACAAAACCGTCATTTATTGGGACCCACAAAACCCATAATTCTCCAAAGTCCAAAGTAAGGAGATTAATACATCTTTTAATTACTTTTACAATAATAGTACTACTAGTAGTGGATAAGCTTTGAGATTAATAAGTTTTAAGACAAGGACAGTTGGTAATTCTAAATTTTGGAGAGAGAGAGAGAATAAAATGGATAAGAAACTTAAAAACAAACCGACAAACTAACGGCCGGCAAATACTTCACAGTTCAGATAAGATCGAAATGGTCGGCACACGACGGCAGTCCATTCGCTTTGCTGCTGCTGCTGCTGCTTACGACCCTTTTCTTGTCTCTCTTTATTCAACCATATATATATATATATATATATACAGACAGGATCAAGAGTAGACCTCTTAAGTAATAGAACTCTCTTAAATAATAGAATTTTATTAAAAGCAACGTAGTTTTGATAAGGCGATGGTGGCGATTTTGTAAATACCACGCCATCACCAGTATTTACAAAAAATGCCATTGCGTCTTATCAAAACTACGTCGTTTTGATAAAATTCTATTATTTAAGGCATTCTGTTATTTAAGAATTCTACTCTTGATCATTTCTGTATATATATATATGTATGTATGTTTCGTTTTAAAAAAATATTTTTGTCTTTTAATATTTGTCGTTTGAGAATTTTAATTAAATATTAATTACTTACTTTTCAATATTATCTTAGATATATAATAAATATACTTTGATTCTCTCATTATTTTATGTCCAATAAATAATACCATCTTTTTTTCAATACAAAGAACAATATGTATAATTGATATTATATTTAATGTTATACAATTATTTTCTTAAAATTTGTGACAATTCTAAAACGATATATATTAAAAAACGGAGAGAGTATACAATACTATCAATTAATTTGCTATTGGTCAATAATTTATCAAATGCAATTTTGAATCATTAAATGTCTAATTTCAGTAAAAACATTTATGAATATTAATGTTCTGCATTGTACAAACAATATCTTAAAACCTCAAACTCAAATGTTACATACACCCCATACAAATGCATATGATATTATGATTGTGAATTGCATGTATTCTGTAATGAAATTTAAAAAGCAGATAACAATTATTTAAAATAATGGGAGTTTAGTGATATCCAATAAGATAGTTAACAGTTCTATACATAATATAAAAGTGCAATTTTATATATACAAATGAAGTACACCATGCAAAATGTCCTTACCATTTATTGACCAAGTATTATTAATTAAGTTATCACAAATCTTTAATTATGATACAAATTTTAAATTCAAAATTGATATACTTTTATGAGACTAGGAGTGTATATTTCTTGTAAAAGATTTATATTGCAAGTAAACACGATAAGCAATTCTCATATAATTAATTTACAAATATATTATTATACTTATGTATAATAATATACATAATTTTATTACAATATATATAAACAGGACTCTGTAATTTTTTCCGGATAAAACTTTTATCATAAAAGAGGGAGTAATTGAATTATTTTCATTTGATACGACGTGGGATGGAATGGAATGGAATGGCATCTTAACTAAGTAGCTTTCTTCCACTTGGTTGGTAGAATAAGAGTGGGGTGTGTGTGTGGCTAGGGGTGTAAACGGTATTAAACGGATACGAATACAGGTATATCCGTATCTGTATTCGAAAAATTAATTCGCTATCCGTATCTCAGATCCTTATCCCATGGATTTTAAAAATATTGTCCAGATCCCAGGTATTTGAAAAATATTCAATACGGATAATATCCGATTCTGAGCTTATTTTATCCAAATAGACAAATTATTCAATATATCTAATTCGCTTATCAATAACCTAATATAAAATTCATTCAAAATATTTACTTAATTTTTTTTTAAAGTTTAAATCATACATATTAATTAAACACAATTTAATATTTAAACCATACATATTAATTAAACATCCTAATCATAAAGGAGGAAAATGTCAAACACATCATCATAAAATTACAAGATTAATTTGCATCCTAACTTAACTTGATGCATACACCATTGATCATCCTTCATTGAACATTATCATACAAGAAGATTAACTTAATTCACATCATAATACAACATTGATTGCATCTTAACTTGTACCTGCAAGAGAAAAATAAATAATATTAGTATAATTATTACACTTGTGATTACAAACTGTGTAAACATTTTCTCTCCTAATTAATATTCAGTTGTCTACTAGTGCTCAATGAAAACCTAATTAAGAAATGAATGAAAGTTAATTACACTTCTAAATATTAAGTAACAGTGAAAACCTACAACTTCTGAATCTTATGTAAGATTTATTTTGGTATTTTACTTTACCTTCTAGGGTCGACTGTTATGTACATATAATATTTTTTATTTTATTTTTGTAATCTTTAAATATCTCATTATTCATTTCAACAAATATATGATGCAACACCTTCTTGATTATGTTTCAATGATTATAACAAATTATGGCATGGTAAGTCAAGTTATGACTTTTGAGACCTGTACTTTTGAGAATAAACATAACAATGACATTAAAAGATAAGCTGAAGAAATCATGCAAAGGAAGCAAAACTCAATTGAAACAAGAAGATGAGTCTTACAGAACTAATTATGAATGCAAAGAATTGATCCAAATCCAACTAGAGAGTTCATATTTGGTGATTGCTTTGTGAATGCCCTTAGACCATCAAAAAGCAACTCAAGAATAAAGATATTGTTTTTTTTCATAAAGCGCCTTATTAAGTTTAGCACTTTTCTCAATAAAGGTGAAATGTATATGGGTTTCCAAAATATTCTAATAAGAGGATCATTCTAATCATTCATGTCAACACTAGATTTACATGCTATCAAAACCAAGAAACATATATAAAGATACACTTACGACTAATAAAATTCCTTGAGCGACCATAAATTCCTAATGAGAAAAGATTTACAAGTAGCAACTTACCTCGCTTGAGTCCTAACAGGCGCCAAGAGCTAAACCGCTTTTCACATATGAATTATGTAGTAACTCAAAATTTGATCCTACAACCAAAATCAAATATGAATTAGAAAGGAAAAAAATAAAAATTATTAGAGTAATCACTTAACATTCCAGACGTACGACACTACTTCCAACTCCTTAACATTAACATTGCCATAACTTTAAAAAAATAACATAACTGCTCTGTTAACATAACATAACTGCTCAAACATTTTCTCTCCTAATCACTTAACATAACTGCTCAAACATTTTCTCTCCTAATTAATATTCACTTGTGATTCAGAAGTTGTAGGTTTTCACTGTTACAAACTATGTAAATATTTTCTCTCTTAATTTGATATTATGCTACTGCATCTTATGTAATATTAATATTCAGTTGTGTATTATTAAGCTACTGCATTAGAAAAACTTACAAATGTTAAGCTCATGAACCTCATTCCTCACTATCTCCAATGGTAGCACCAATTTCAATTGTGGATTCTCCAGCTGTATATAAATAGTAAACATAAATAAAATTAGTACAAGTATTGAAAAATTTAAAAAAATGTTAAATTAATCATACTTACATTTACCCATTTCAACTTCCGGTAACCAATCTTTGACACTCATTAGAGTTTCCACCGTTGCCAAATTTAATGATGCACGAATGTCGGTGATAAGTCTACGTATGTGGCTAAAAGATGACTCAAGCAAATCCAAGAAGAAGGAATAACAAGAATATCCTCGAGCCATCTTTGCAAGTGTTGGAAACTTAGGTCCATAATGTTTCCACCAATGCAAAATATTAAAATCTAGTGGATTGTCATCATCCAAAGGGTGCAAAGTCTCTTCAAGATATTCCTCCAACTCACTTTTTTCATAACATTAGATGCACAATCTTTTACTACAAACTTCTTAAATGAGAAAATTCCACTTGGATTATTTTTGACTTTGATAAATTATCTTCATGGCTCATGGATGAAATACTAGTGTCACCCTTGCTTCAAATCCACTAGTATCATCATATTCGTAAATAACTCAAACAAAAATTTTTGAACTTTGTTTACATATATTTCGGCATAATCACCATGTATTTCCCTCAAGCCCACTCAACAATTTTCATCTTATAACGAGGATCAAGAATTACCGCAATCGTAAGAAGCAAGTTAGATTCCTCCAATACTTATCAAATTTTGTTTGCATCTCAATGGCCATTGTAGAAATATAATAAATATGACTCTTTCTCCACTCCACCAACTTCATGCGAATAGAATGAACTTCCATGTAATACAAATTTGACGTATGATACTTAACTCCCGAAAGTCTTTTTGTCACGTCATTAAACAAACTCAAACAATCACAAACGTTCTTTCCCCTTTCCCATGCTTCTGAAGAAGGCAAAAACTTATAACCACTATCTAAATCATTAAACGCTCAATTGCATCCCGAAGCTCCAAAGCATTCTGAAGCATATCAAAGGTAGAATTCCATCTAGTTTCCACATCGAATGGAATACGCCTTTTAGAATTGAATCTTGTTTGGGTCAAAGCAAGAGCAAATTTTTCATCTCTAGCAGGTGAACTATCAATATATTTGACAATTTTTCGAATATCCTCAATTAAACCATGAACTATCTTCAAACCTTGTTTAACAATCAAATTTATAATATGAGGACAACATCGAAGATGAAACATGTCACCATTATGCAACAAAGCTTTCTTACCATTCAACCATGTTTTGACACCTTCTAACATTCCAAAATTATTTGAAGCATTGTCAACAACAACACTAGATAACTTTCTATCAATATTCCACTCAAGAATTTGATGTTTTAACCACTCACTTAAATTCACACCATGATGTGGATATTCAACAACATGAAAAGCAATTATTTTTTTATGTAATTCTCATGCATCATCAATGTAATAACAAGTCACACAAAATAACCCCGATTTTGAAAGTTTGGTTTCCATCCATCGATTAAGTTAAACTAACTCTAGATGATAAACTCTCGATTTACGTATAAATTTTAGCCCTCTCTTCAAACACATCACCCAAATTTTTTTTTCACGGTGTTTAAGTGAACGGAATTTATAAGTTGGCATAACATATGAAATTCAAAGACGAAAGTAGCTATGCTCGACCATAAAAAGAATAATCATGTTTTGCAACCATTTTAGCATACAAAGATCTTTCAACTAATGGGTCATATTTATATGTAGTTACCTTGAATATGGTTGTCTTTGGTGACACACTTCCCAGAAATGGTTGCAAAGGGTCAACACGTTGTCTTTTGGCAAGAGCACAATTTTTTGATGATTTTTCAAATGAGTTGTGCCTTTATTGCTTGCCCCATCAAATTTTCTTTTACAATGTTTGCAAGTAGCAACAACATTGTTACCCGTTCCAACCCTATCAAAATCTGCCCAAACAGTTGATGTCAAAACTCTTGTCTTACGACCAATCGTTGTTGGGGCTGTCTCTTCACCAATCGGAGTAGATGTATCATTAGGGACATTAGTTGTAACATTAGTAGAAGAAGCTAAACTATCAACTTGTGCAATTGAGGCAGCACTGCTACTACCTACTTGTTGAGACATTTTTTAACCTGCAATTAACGCTTGATGCAATTAATACAATTGAGGCAGCACTGCTACTAACTACTTGTTAAAACTGACAATGAAAGAATTTCATTTTCCAAGTAAAGAATTTCATTTTATTAAGAGGGAAGGATAGTCAACTAAAGAATTATCCGTTCTTGAGTCTCGGAAGGAAAAGATGTAGCCATATTCAAGTTCAAGGGAAGCTAGAATATATTTAGTTAGGCTCACTTGGTCAACTCCAATTAAGAGTTGGGAAAATATAGCCTTAAATAACACCTTTCTTCCATGATCTCTAATTATTATTTTCCTTTCTTCCATGATGTGGATTAACATTATCTCTAATTATTATTTTCCTTTCTTCCATATATTTTTCCTCACCAAATTAGATCCAGTAATTAATTCATTCATTTTCCTCGAGAGAGAAAATACTCACTTCAAAGCGAATAAACACCACTGTAGATTCACCCTTTTTGTCGGGTTATAATATGCTTTCTGCTTTTCGGATCTAAATAAGTAAATATTAATGAGATCCATCACAAATATACATATACCACATAAATATCATAAAACTATCACATTAAATAACTACCGATATGTACTATCACAAACATTTATCTAAATATTTACAGATCTAACTGGAAATAAGCAGATCTAACCGGAGCAGGCGGTGGCAACGGGGACGGGATGGAGAAGGTGAGGGGTTGAATCCGATTAATCTGCAGATCTAACGCAGAAGGAGAAGAAGAAGAAAATACATCCGTTAATCTGCAGATCTAACGCAGAAAGCGGCGGAGGATCTAGAAAATTTAGAAACTATTAATTAAAGTGAGACTTTTGATAAAGAAGGATTAGAGTGCGGAGAGAAAGCTTTACGATTTAGATCTCCTAAAATACACCTATTAATATATATAAATATAACCTTTCTAATGTATATAAGCTTTCTAATTTAGATCTGCTAAAATTCATTTATATAAGCTTTCTAATTTAGATATGCTAAAAGTACATCCTTGTATAAAAAAAGAATTTTAATTAATTTGTCTTTTATAAATTAATTTATTTTTAATTTTTTAAATTAATATAATTTATAAAAAAATATCACAATAAATTTGAATTTTAAATAATGAATAATTAATTATTTTATTTAATAAATTCATGTGCAATTTTAATTTTAAAATGAAGGAACATAAAATAAATAGTGTGTATTGTTGTGATATTTATTAATTCGGACCTAACACATTTTAATCAATATATATATATATATATATATATATATATATATATATATTAATAACTTATATATATATAAATAAATAGTGTGTCTACGTGTGTATTAATAACTTACATTCATTAATTAATCATTAGCCTTTTCATTTATATAAGTTATTAATATATATATATATATATATATATATATATATATATACTAATAACTTATATAAATGAACGTAAATTATTAATATATACATGTATATATATAAATATATTAATAAACTTATATAAATGAATGTAAGTGATTAATTAATGAATGTAAGTTATTAATATATATGTGTGTGTATATATATATATATATATATATATATATATATATATATATATATATATATATAAGTTATTAATTAATTAATGCAAGTTATTAATATATATGTGTGTGTGTATATATATAATAACTTATATATATAAATGTATATGTGAGTTATTAATTAATGAATATAAGTTAAAGTGATTAATTAATGAATCTAAGTTATGATTTATTAATATATATATATATATATATATGATGTAAGTTATTAATAAATACATATTATATATATATATATATATATATAATATATATATGTATATATTAAATTATTAACAACTTATATAGGTAAATTATTAATTATTAATTTATATTAATTAATAACTTAATTAATGTAAATATTAAGTGTGTGTGTGTGTGTGTGTATATATATATATATATATATATAAGTTATTCGGATACGAATTCCGGATATCGGATTCCGGATATCCGTATCCGTCGGATATATTTACTTTATGACGGATGTTAATCGAATACTTAATACTGCCTATATTCGTATTCGTGATCCGGATTTATTTACTGGATACCTTTAAACCTAATACGGATATATCCATTTTTTTAGAATCGCAAATAATATCCGCTTTTTTTCAATACTTATACAGACGAATCTGAATTTTTCTATTCTGAATTTACTACCTATGTGTGGCTGATCTCATTATCAAAAAAAAGTTGCGATTTAAACCAAGTTTTGGATAAGGATGGATCGAGTAGTATTGATAATGTTATTTTAATGGACACATTTCCTGCCTGCCTTTCCAAATCAAGTGGTGAGGGCCCACTGCCACATGAATAAATAGATTTGTTCATTAATAAATAATAACAAGGGGTCATGGATAAGGAAGGTTTTATAGTCTCCATTGATTTGCTTTGCATCTCATGGGGGAGTAGGCTTGAAAAGAGGAGGAATGTATTTTTAGAAAAATGGGAACTTTTCAATTTTTTATGATAAAAAAGGGTTGATAAATGTCAAAATAATATTTATATTGTCAGATTAAATATATATTTAATGATATTTTTATACTTATTCCAATTAATAGTATTCAAATTTTTGACAATACTTATTTCTCGATCTGTCTAATATTAATAACCCGAAAAGAGGGTATTGAGTTCTTCTACCGCGATATTTTTCTGGCGACATTGTAGTGACTTTTTTTTTTTTTTTTTGTCATTTTTAAAAATGTATAATATTTATTTATTGAAATTTTTATAAAAAAGCAAAACATTTTGCAGTAATTTGAATACATCTGAAAGCGAAGTGCAGTATAGTACATATGCACTCTAAACACTATTTTTTATAAAATTTCAAATAAATAAATATTATACATTTTTTAAGAGGTACTACAAAAAAAACCAAAAAAAAAAAAAATCACTAAAAAATATCCCCCTAGAATTTTCCTATATAAAATTTGAGAGGGCATGGCATATTGGCATGAGCAATAATTTAATTGTTTGTATTATGGTTTGTAATAATTTGTTGTTCCATATATGCATGCTCATTAAAGACACCTACCTACCTATACCTATATATGCAATGCCAACGGCAAGCCTCTTTTTATCTTCTAGTCATTCTTCCACCTAATCCATTGAAAAGAACAGATTTGTACGTTTACTTGCATGGACTAAAAAACAACGATCCCATTATTCCTCTTTCTTGATGTTGGATTGGATACATATCCATTACCAACTCCCAATAATTTAGCAAAGGAATGAAATAACATTCCCACAAAAATGAACCTTCTCCGTACAACTTAAAGCCTTTGTTTACTAGGGGTCAGTATGGTGGTGCAGTTTGCTGCGATTTAAAATCTAAATCACACATCAAACTCTTAGGTGCGATTTGATAAATTTAAAATTACACATAAAATTATTTGTGTTTGGTGCGGTACGATTTTATTTAGTGTGATTTCGATTCTAAAACTAATTGAAATTACAAAATTTTATGTAATTTAAATTAACAATTTAGCATCACACTATTAAATTTCACTTTGATAACACACATAACTTTACTTATAATATTTTGTCTAAATAAAAACTAAATATAATAGAGTAATATGATGTAAATATTTAGAGTAAAATATAGTAGAGTAACCAAAAGCTAAATTCAATTTTTGCTACTCTACTCTTAGTAACAATATGCAATAATATTCCTAGTAACAATATATTGTCATAATTTACAGGCTACTATCATATTATTACTAAGAGTAGCTAGCTCAATCATATTGTTAACAAATATCATACTATAGTAATATTACAATCATAATACAAAGAGTTAGAAACAATATATACTACTCTACTAATATGGTGCGGTTTCGGTTTTATGCGTGCGGTTTTGGCTATTAACTAAACCGGAAGAGTAAATTTAGTTTTTCAACCCACTTAAAACCGCCACACACATCAGAACCGTTGGTGCAGTTTTAATTGGTGCAATTTGTGCTATTTTTAGTGCAGTTTCGGTTCCAATTTAGTTTATTGCTCAACTCTATTGTTTACTATCTACATATAATTGTTCCTCCTCATTTCTCAATTTTTATTTTATTTTAAACAATATCATTTTCATCCTAATACAAGATTTTGTCCAATAAATATACCACTCTAACCTATATACGAAACTAATATAAATAGGAAATTGACATTTTTACATCATTTTTTTTAATTTTATATTTAGAGTCTACATATTAATTGATGTATCGAATTTTTATTAACTAATATGTGGACTATGCGTATAAAAATATCAATAATTAATGTAGAAATATCAATTTTCTATAAATATCCACACACACACACAGTCAAAAGGTTAATATAGGAATGGGTGATTTAATTTGGACCCCGCCATTAGATTGCATAAATTAATTATTCATCCCGCCATAAGAATGATGACATCCATTTCCACCTTATCACAATTCACAAATATCTTGAAAAAATATAATATGATCTTGGTTTATATTATATTGATCATAATCCGCCCAACTTACTGCATAGTATGGGTAATATAATTTAAAATTGTGGTATGTAATATTTGGTATTATAATTTAACTATAAATAGTAGTAATACATTGAATATGAAACTAAAGAGTTTTTTGTATGTTAAAATCATTATATATATTTTAATATATGTATGTACATTCTTGGAATAATATATACAATGAAATATTTAGTATAATTATGAATATGACATACATTAGAGATGATGAATTCGGACTAACTAGGTGACCAACCAAAATAATTCAGTTAACTTGGACAAGATGATATATAATGGTACGTTTGGATTTTGAGAGAATAAAATTAATAGATAAATGAATGAAATGAAAAATAATGTATTTAATTATCAATTTGAAATATAAACCCCTTGTTTTTTATTTCATGTAAAATATGGTGGAATAAAATCAATTCCAATTGAATGGACATATGTGATAGTTTTGTTATCATTTTACACCATCCACAATTGTTAACGCTTGAGTTTAGGTCAGTAGCGTCCCAATCACAGTAATCCACGCTAGACTCATATAATAACAGATCACACGAAGCTTGACGGCCAGCGCAATGGGGATAGCTCCCATGTGTGAGAATGAGTCTGGTAGTTACAAGGTTAAACAATGGAGGCTAAGTGTTTAGTGCTCAAAAGTAGTAGTATTACCTCTTAATTGTAACCCGGCCTTGTATTTATAATGATCTCACCGTCTTAGAATCCTTCTCCCAGTCGGAATAGGACTCCTAGTCATGGCAGTTACCATAACTTGGGTCCAACACAATCTCCTTAAAAGGTTCAAGTGAAATCCAATCCAATCACTACCTTTGGAGTTACCTTATTTAATTCTCGACTAGATGCCTAACTCGCTGCATGCAGGAGCCCACCGTCGCGTGCCCAAACAACCTCACCATCCTGGTGCGGGCTTCTACCCAAGGACTCAAGACCCAACCCCATCAACATATAACGAGGTAAGGCTCCTACCAAGGGCTCTCGGATCATCAAACTTGAAGACATCCACCAAGGTGAG
Organism: Panax quinquefolius; assembly: GCA_020205615.1. Classification (NCBI taxonomy): domain Eukaryota; kingdom Viridiplantae; phylum Streptophyta; class Magnoliopsida; order Apiales; family Araliaceae; genus Panax; species Panax quinquefolius. Next base: position 12,576,602 of record CM035173.1, on the reverse strand, counting down.
GGTCCGGCCCAGAAGGACTCTGATGACGACCCGAACACCTCTAACTCTACCATGGGCTTTTTACCAATGGACCCATACACTTCTTACGATGTCGGACCTTGGCCCAGTGAAGGTCGATAAAATGCTCCCAAACATTTTCCCCTAGTCCCCGATTATAAGGTACTTATAATTGGAGACTTGAAAGGTCAGGTATTCGAAAGGTCACGACAGCTAATGATGAGCTGTCTGAGGAAGCCAAACGGTCTGTTCTTGATATTTGAAACGTTGCACGCCTTTTCACGCCTAAACCCACTTTAAGCATTAAATAGCCGCCCTAGGGTTCCGTGTCGTACTCCTTATAAAAACCCCTCTTCCCCCCTCCTTATCACTTTTACTGACTTCTCATTTTCAAATTCTCTGCTTTCAAATTCTCCGGCAAGGCGATTTTCGGCGAGATATTGTCCCTCCTCATTCATCTTTTTCCGGTCAACTTCGGTCACTCTACTCCTTTTGTACTTCATTTTCGTTTGCTTTCTCCCTAAAACTTTACATTTGTATCTCACTTTCCCATCAATTTCATATTCAAATGGCCGATTCCAACACTCCTCCCACCACCAGCCTCGCCTCATGACCGTCACCATCATCGACCTCGTGAGGTCGAAATTACCGTGGCCCCAACCGACACCACCCTCGACCACCTTTACTCCAAAGAGATGCTGAGGCTAGGGTTTGAAATGCCTATCACTCCTCCGAAGAGTTTTTTCACCTCCACACTCCTTCTACCATCACCTCCTCTTATATCTTTGATATCCGAACCCTCTTTAAAATCCCCAGGGAATACAAACTTTGGGTACCTCGGCCCGATGAGAAAATGTTCTAGAGGCCTGAAGGTGAATGGATAGCCGTCTCTTTATACAGTCTGAGGTATGGGGTGCGATTCCCTCTTCCCGAATTCATATCCTCCTTCCTCTGCTTTGTTGGCATCGGGGTCGGCCAACTCGTACCAAACTCTTTCATTCATTTAATTTCTTTTATCGCCTTATGCCAAGAGATCGGGGTTGCTCCTGGTCTTGACTTCTTCTTCGCCTTATTCACTGTCACCGGGTCAAAAGAACCCGATCTTCGTCAACTAAACAAGCAAGCCAACCGACCCGTCCTCATCAAAACCCCTTCCAGCAACAAGGGGTGGCACGACAAGTGGTTCTTTATTAAGGGAAGTGATCTCCAGCTTCTCTCCTCTTGGGCCCATCCTGCCGACCCAATAGCCAAAATATCAAAGTTCCCGAGGGATCGGGCTGATGCCTTCAAGGCATTTTACAAGAAGTGGAGCCAAACCGAGGTGGAGTCGACCACCTTCTCTCTAATCTGGTTGTCGTCAGATAAGCACGGTACGTAAGTCTCTTATACATCGATTTCTCTGCTCTTCTGATTCTCATTCCTTATCTTCCGACACTTTACGCCCTAACCCCTTCATATCACTGTGTAGTGACCATTTTTAAGCCTGAAGGTGCCGATTGTGAGACCCCAGATTTTATCAATAAAGATTTAAATTTTGTCAAAATAATTTTTTAATATTATGGTGTGAATTTGAGATAATATTATAGTTGTGGGTAGTATTTATAAATTTTGCAAAGTATGCAAGTGGTTATATTATATTCGATTGGTGGGAGAATATTCGGTTTAAGCGAGGAATATTCATACAACTACCAATCATTGGTGGATCCTGATTAATGTAATTATTGTCGGATTGAGAAAACGACAAAAAATATTTTATTGAAATAACGGCGGAAGTTTTACTGTAGATTCTTGTTGAACTACTTTCGGTAGTAAAAATGCGATAATAAGTGTGGTTGCATAGTAGCACCTGTAGCGGTATTGATTATTGATGCTTATGTGAAAGTCACTCGGTTTGATTCCATTATTGTCGATTAATAATATGAATTATTATAATGATAATGACGTTTTGTTTTATTCAGATTATTAACGTAATAAAAGCGAAACATCTTTTATATAAAATAGAATACTTTATTAAAGTTATTCTATAAATAGAATATATTATATTTTATTACGCATAGTGTTGCGTAGTGTTTTGCATAGTGTTTTGCATTGTATTGCGTAGTGTTTTTGCATAGTAAAATGTTTTATATAAATAGAATATATTATATTTTATTTAAAAGATTTTTCTTTAAATATGGATCGTCGATTAAAGTAAATCAATATGGACCGCTTCATGGATTAGTTACTTATGCATTCCATTTTCCTATAAATAAAGCTCATTCCTTCATTATTTTCTTACTTAATTCATTGAAACTCTAGAGAGAAATTATGAGAGAAGCTATAGAGAAAATTATAGAAAGAAGAAGAGTATTCTCGCTACTTCACTTCTATATTCATTCTTTTACTAGTAAGGATGTTATTCTTTCTTCTTGAAGAGAACTTCATTATTCCATTCATTATTATTCTCGTTGGAATAACTCGTAAAAGTGGCATACCCTATACATAACCTTGTATCACGCCAGATACCCTATACTTGGTGAAATCCTTATGTTATTCCATTGCTTATTATTCTGTTGGAATAACTCAGATAATGCTGGTTTACCCTATACTTGGTGACATTCTTTTATTATTACTGGTTGGAACATCCATGCATGTGTTTTACACCCGGACTGGTTCCGCTTTTTATTATTCTGCTTGAACATCCTGTCAGTGTTTTACACCGGACCGGTTCCGCTTTATCATTCTCGTTGAATATCCTATCTGTGTGTTTTACAGGATCTGGTTCCATCTTTATTATTCTCATTGAACATCCTGCTTGCGTGAATTTCACCGACCGTTCCGTTATTATTATTCTCGCTGGAATAACTTGCCTATGCCGAAGTAATCGCATGCATGGTGATTTCTTTTGTTATTCCATTCTTTATTATACCCAAATTGGTTAAAACTTTGACTTATATACTCCATGAAATTAGTAGAATATCCTCGATATTTGCGTTTTCATCCAAAGATCTTTTCATGGAAATATTCTTCCGATCATTATTGAATTTTACTCTACGAAAACAAAGATCATGTTGACAATTTGGACGTTAATAATTCATGGATTAAATAATTCTTGAACTTGTTTTATTGAATTACTATGTCATTGTCATCATCCTCATGTTATATTATGTTATCTTTCTTTACGCGTGCGTATAGATGAACTTAGTATGATTATGACCGAGGATCATTCGGTATAATCATGACTTGATATAAATGATGTGACAAAAGTCCTCGATGGCAGAATGCGTTGATGGATAGTTTTGGTATGATTATGACCGGGGTGATTCGGATAGTCATGACCATTGATAATTTGATGAAAATCCTCGACCGTGGTACGGGGATGATTAGATGTGGTGGTTTATTATTGTCGAGTCTCAAATGATAAAAATTGATGAAAACCTTTTAAAACCTAAAGATATAGAGACTTTATTCTCTACTTGACTCTTTTAATGGATCATTATTCCACTGCAGCTTAAACCGTTTATCATTGTATTTTATCGGTTTAACATCATTGAAGGCTAATGATAATTTATTCTCGCATTATCTTAGTCATAATATTTCTTCTTTGGGCTAGTTGAGCTCACCCTTTTCTTTCACCGTTTTCTCTTGAGAAAATGAGAACATAGCCGGGACGAGTCGGGGAACGAAGTAATGGTCCGAGAGGATAGCATTAGTAGTCCTCACTATTCAGTGAAATAGTGTGATAATAGTTGTAATGAGGACTCCTTTTGAGTTTGTATAATATCTAGTAGACAATATTTGTATTCAAACTCACGCTTTATGTCGATTGTACACGACAGCTAGGTTAAGAAGTTGTATTTGAATTTATGTACCATGTAAGTGGCGACCCAAGATGGGTGACGATACCTAATTTTGGGGCGTCACGGTTGGTATCGAGCTTAGGGATATGATCCTGGCTAAGATGTGAGATAAGAACTAGGAGGGAGAGACGGAAATTCTTCGCTAGTATGACCTACCTAAGTTTATTTGGTATTTAATTGGTCACGTAGTATAGGGATAATATTTGATATATTAATTAACCTCGTTGTGTTGTGGCGGTGTTTGGAAATGGCAAATGAAAATATTCACAATGGAGTGAATGTGACCGTTGTGACACCTTTAATCACTAATCGTGTTAATGCAAAGGTCGACGAGGAACAAATTAGAGATATCCACGTAGTAAATGAAGAACTAATTATTGCACCCTTAGAGCTAGTTGCGGGTAGCAAATGAAAGTGAGGAAGAAGAGGAAGAAGAGGAAGAAGAGGAACCCGAGGAGAATTGGTTAGAAGAAATTTATGATCAAAACTTAGAATTACAAAATCGTGTTCGTGAGCTAGAAGAACAAAGTTGAAGAACGAAACTAGTCGTGGAACAAAGGGATACAACAATTCAAAATTGGGTTACCCGATATGTGATGCTCGAACAAAATCACGCTTTGGTAGGGTGTAAGATATTAAAGTTGAATCGAGAATTTAAAAATCAAAGATCACCGAAAGAAGAAACAATCGAACGAAGGAGAATAGACGATGCATGGGTAAAAGGCGCACAACGCGCGTTGATAGTGTAGAAAAAGACGTCCGATCCAATAAAGCCAAAATAGATGAAATGGACTTTGCTTTTGGACAAAGAATTGGAGAGAACCCAACATCGAATTTAATTACCACATGCATAGCGGTCAACCCGAATTCGATATGGATCGAGAGAATATTGATTCAAATCATGGATCGAGAATGTGAAGAAGCACTTAAGGGTGGAATGTACCCTATAGTAAAGTCAAACTTCATAATTTAAGCGAGAAAGCGTTTATTCGAAAACCGAACGAAGTTATTACAGGTAAATTAATTATTGCGAAGTCTATACTTTATTCAATACAAGTTCTACCCACTTTTTATTCTACCTAGTTGTGTTCAATGTTTAAATTTGACTCAAAAAAAAATTAGACTTTGATTTATCTATTGAAACTTCGTTGGGAGAAACCTTTACCTCCAATTTGCTTATTAATCTTGTTGTTTCAAATAAACACTTTCACGATCTTATATCTTTAAAATTCTTGCCTTTGAGGTAATTTTTGAAAACGATTGATTAACTACTTATTATTCTTTTGTAAGGTTGTTAGCTTTCATATTCTAACCAACCTCATTATCACGAATTCAAAGTAATCAAACCCTAAATTTAATCACCATTATATCAAGCCATAAGTAAAGAGCCCCGATCCTTTCGTTGTTGACTTCCTTGTGTGGAATGCAATCAAGCCGGACTTTCTGTAGGCGACATCGTGAATGAAGATGGCAAGTTTATAGGTATCATTGTGAGGGCTATCTAGGTTAAGGGATAGAAGTCACAGGTTTGGTATCAATGTAACGTCTTATCCAAGTCTTGGATAAGAGTAGCGATTTTGAATGATATTTTTATCATTAATAAATTTCTTGACGTATTCTTGAAGATTTCCTAGCCTACCCTAGGCGTGAAATCGAATTTTGTATTGACCCCAAAGATAAAAACCCATTTCTTAAACCCTCAAATATTTCTTCAACTAAAATGAACAGCTTTACGTGGTTTATGATGAAAGTCATAATAAAAGCATTGGAATAATGAAAATCATGGGTATATGAAGTATTAGTAAGTTTTATGATGAGTTATGTTGGTTAGTATGTGAAAACATGAAAGTTTCTTAAAATCACAAAGAGTTGAAAATCGATTTTGGTGAAAAACGTAACATGAAATTCAATTGACTATATCTCTTATTATATTTTGAATTTTTGAATGTGGTCAAGTCCTAGAGTTAGATCTATGAGTTACCTAACTAATCCAAGTGGAATTATTGGAAAAGGTGTTGTAGATTTTTGTGGGGACTGATTTTAGCAAAGGAGGCCAAAGCTGTAAATTTCGAAAATGCTACTGCCCAGAAACTTTAAGGGACTGTTTCGGCCACTTAAATTATGAGAAAAATTCTGGGCTTTTGGGACATGAAATTATATGGTATAAAGTACCTCCTGTCCAAAAATGAGCTCATTCTGACTTAAAATGAGCAAGTTATGACTATTTCAATATTTAGGTTTTTCCGACGAAAAACGCTATAACCGAAGTTCTATAACTCCGATGACCATGAAATTTAAACTGGAAGCTCACGTTAAATGTGTAAGGTCCTGCCAAGATTTGGGAATTTTTGGAGTTAAACTTGAGGTAGCTAATTTCTTAAGAAATTAATTAGAAATTGATTTTTGAAAAATAGTAAATGAATTTTAGAAATTCCGAGAAAAATATATTTTCATCATGGGACTATATTATGCTAAATCCCAGAAAAGAAATATTTTTGGGACTGATTTGGTATTTTTCATGAAAATAGTTTAGTTACGAACATATGAGTTAAATATGTTATGTGAAGTAACAAAGTTGAAAATAGGATTTTATGGCTAGAGAATCTTATATAGAGTATATGCATATAGAGAATCTTATATAGAGTATATGCAAATAGGGTTCACCTCACCCTATTTGGTTCACCAAAGTTAAATATCAAATGACATATACAATACGACATACTTATCTAAAATAAAATTATTTCCATACTATTTAGGGAGAACCTCAACAGCTATTGTGACGCCCCCAAAATTAGGTATACGTCACCCATCTTGGGTCGCCACTTACATGGTACATAAATTCAAATACAACTTACTAATATAACTGTCGTCTACAATACAACATAAACTGTGAGTTTGAATACAAATATTATCTACTAGATATTATACAAACTCAAAAGGAGTCCTCATTACAACTATTATCACACTATTTCACAGAATAGTGAGGACTACTAATGCTATCCTCTGGACCATTACTTACGTTCCCAGACTACGTCCCGGCTATGTTCTCATTTCTGAAGAGAACGGTGAAAGAAAAGGGTGAGCTCAACTAGCCCGATGAAATATTATGACTAAGATAATGCGAATAAATTATCATTAGCCTTCAACAATGTTAAACGATAAAATACAATAGACAACCGGTTTAAGCTGCGGTGGAATAAGCAATCCATTAAAAGAGTCAGTAGAGAATAAAGTCTACTATCTTTTAGGTTTTAAAAGGTTTTCATCAATTTTTATCGGCGAGACTCGACAATAAATAAACCACCACATTTAATCATCCCCGCACCACGATCGAGAAGATTTTCATCAAATTATCAATGGTCATGACTATACTTAATCACCCCAGTCATAATCATACCAAAAACTATCCATCAACGCATTACGGTGCCACCGAGGACTTTAGTCACATCATTTATATCAAGTCATGATTATCTTAGAATGATCCTCAGGTCATAATCATACTAAGTTCATCTATGCTGCGTAAGCGAAGATAACATAATATAACATGAGGATGATGACAATGACATAATAATTCAATAAAACAAGTTCAAGAATTATTTAATCCATGAATTATTAACGTCCAAATTGTCGACATAATCTTTGTTTAGAGAGTAAAATTCAAGAATGATCGGAAGAATATTTCCATGAAAAGATCTTTGGATGAAACGCAAAATATCAAGGATATTCTACTAATTTCATGGAGTATAAAGTCAAAGTTTTAACCAACCGGGTATAATAAAGAATGGAATAACAAAAGAAATCACCATGCATGCGGTGCCTTGCCATGGCGAAGTTATTCCAACATAATAATAATAACGGAACCGGTCGGTGAAATTCACACCGGCGGGATGTTCCAACGAATAATAAAGATGGAACCGGATCCGGTGTAAAACACACGAGATAGGATATTCAGCGAGAATAATAAAGAAGCGGAACCAGTCCTGTAAAACACACACGATGAGGATGTTCCAATGAGAATAATAAAAGGCGGAACCAGTCCTTGTAAAACACATGAGCATGGATGTTCCAATGAATAATAGAAGAATGTCACCAAGTATAGAATTAATGGCGTATATCTGAGTTATTCAAATGAATAATAATAAGCAATGGAATAACATAAGGATTTCACCAAGTATAGGGTATCTGCGTGTATACGAGGTTATGTATAGGGTATGCCACTTTTACGAGTTATTCAACGAATATAATAGTGAATGGAATAACGAAGTTCTCTTGAAGAAGAAAGAATAACACCCTTCTACCGTAAAAGAACTGAATATAGAAGTAGTGAAGTAGCGAGAATACTCTTCTTCTTTCTATAACTTTCTCTATATAAACTTCTCTCTATAATTTCTCTCTCTGAGTTTCAATGAATTAAGTAAGAAAATAATGAAGGAATGAGCTTATTTATAGGAAAATAGAATGCATAGTAACTAATCCATGAACGGTCCAGATTGATTTACTTTAATCGACGGTCCATATTTAAAGAAAATCTTTTAAATAAAATATAATATATTCTATTTATATAAAAACATTTTACTATGCAAACACTATGCAATACTATACAAAACACTATGCAAAAACACTATGCAACACTATGCGTAATAAAATATAATATATTACTATTTATAGAATAACTTTAATAAAGTATTCTATTTTATATAAAAGATGTTTACATTTTATTACGTTAATAATCTGAATAAAACAAAACGTCATTATCGCTATAATAATTCATTATTATTAATCGACATAATGGAATCAAACCGGTGACTTCTCACATAAGCATCGATAATCAATACCGGTAATGTATTTCTTGTGCAACCACACGTATTCTTGTACTTTTACTACCGAAAGTAGTTCAACAATAACCACGGTAAAACTTCCGCCGTTATTTCAATAAAATATTTTTGTCGTTTTCTCGATCAAAATGATAATTACATTATGGGGTCCACCAATGATTGAGTAGTTATGCGAATATTCCTGCTAAAGCAAACCGAATATTCCCAGACCAATCGAATATAATATAACTACTTGCATACTTTGCAAAATTTATAAATACTACCCACAACTATAATATTATCTCAAATTCACACCATAATATTAAAAAAAATTATTTCAACAAAATTTAAATCTTTATTGATAAAATCTGGGGTCTCACATCTCCCCTCCTTATGGAATTTAAGCCCTCGAAATTAGGGTACGTACCTGATATGATAAAGAGATGAGGATACCTTGAATACCTTTATCGTTTAAAACATTAAATTCATTTTTGCAATCCGGCCAAAGATATTCATTAACAATTCATCTTTGCACTACAGGCCAAAGATATTTATTAACAATTCATCTTTGCACTACTGAAAAAAGATATACAATCGTAAAACCAATAATGCTAAGACGCGACTTAATAGTATCACGACCACGAATTATCCATGCACTTTGGCCAAAGATATTCGTGTTTTCAATTCTGATTATGATTATACTTAAATAATCCACGAGTCATAATCATACCAAGTCCATCTATGCACGTAAGCCACGGATGACTTTGAACGCATCCATGAATTAATATTTCATTCTTTGAGACTCACTCAATAATTAATCCACATCATCGAATCATCCACACACTACGGGCCGAGGATATTCATTAGTATCACGACCACAAATTATCCATGCACTACTACGGCCAAGATAATTGTGTTTTCAATTACTGATTATGATTATCTGAAGACAATCCACAGTCATAATCATACCAAGTCCATCTATGCACGTAAGCCACGAGATGACTTTGAACACATCCATGAATTAATATTTCATTCTTTGAGACTCACTCGATAATTAATCCACATCATCGAATCATCCCCGCACTACAAAAGCCAAGGATATTCATTAGTATCACGACCACAAATTATCCATGCACTACTGACGAAAGATAATTGTGTTTTTCAATTACGATTATGATTATCTTAGAACAATCCTGGTCATAATCATACCAAGTCCATCTATGCACGTAAGCCACGGATGACTTTGAACACATCCATGAATTAATATTTCATTCTTTGAGACTCATTTCAATAATTAATCCACATCATCGAATCATCCACGCACTACGTGCCAAGGATATTCATTAGTATCACGACCACAAATTATCCATGCACTACTGCCAAAGATAATTGTGTATTCATTTACTGGTTATGATTATACCGAATAATCCGTGGTCATAATCATACCAAGTCCATCTATACTATGCACTACAGCCCACAAATGACTTTCAACATAATATAAACATGAGGATAATGATATAAAGAATCAATCAAATGAGATAAAGGATAAATATTAAACATTTATAATATAATTTATCCGAGATTCAAGAATATCCCCATGTTATCAATCATTTAATAATCTCATAATCTAATAACATTAATATTATAATAATATTTTAATCACTTCTTAAATTTATAAACAATTTATCTTAATTGTTTACACTTTACCATATAATGCATTTAATCATTCAAAATGTCATACTCGTAAGATATCATCACCAATTATCAAATCCTCATCAAAAAATATGCATATACTCTATATAGGATTCTCTGCCATAAAATCCTATTTTCAACTTTGTTACTTCACATAACATATTTAACTCATATGTTCAGTAACTAAACTATTTTCATGAAAAATACCAAATCAGCCCCAAAATATTTCTTTTCTGGGATTTAGCATAATATAGTCCCATAATGAAAATATATTTTTCTCGAATTTTTAAAATTTATTTACTATTTTTAAAAATCAATTTCCACTTAATTCCTTAAGAAATTAGCTACCTCAAGTTTAACTCCAAAATTCCCAAATCTTGGCAGGACCTTACACATGTTAACGTGAGCTTCCAGTTTAAATTTCATGGTCATCGGAGTTATAGAACTCCGGTTATAGTGTTTTTCGTCGGAAAACCTAAATATTGAAATAGTCATAACTTGCTCATTTTAAGTCGAGAATGAGCTCATTTTTGGACAGGAGGTACTTTATACCATATACGTTCATGTCCCAAAAGGCCAGAATTTTCTCATAATTTAAGTGGCCGAAACAGCCTCTCTAAAATCATGGCAGAAGCTTTTTCGGTTTTGCAGCTTTGCACTCCTTTGCTAAAATCAGTCCACACAAAATCTACAACACCTTTTCCAGTAATTCCACTTGGATTAGTTAGGTAACTCATAGATCTAACTCTAGGACTTGACCACATTCAAAAATTCAAAATATAATAGGAGATATGGTCAATTTAATTTCATGTTACGTTTTTCACTAAAATCGATTTTCAACTCTTTGTGATTTCTAAGAAACTTTCATGTTTTTACGTACTAACCAACATAACTCATCATAAAACTTACTAATACTTCATATACCCATGATTTTCATTATTCCAATGCTTTTATTATGACTTTCATCATAAACCACGTAAACTGCTTATTTAGTTGAAGAAATATTTGAGGTTTAAGAAATGGGTTTTTATCTTTGGGGTCAATACAAAATTCGATTTCACGCTCTAGGGTAGGCTAGGAAATCTTCAAGAATACATCAAGAAATTTATTAATGATAGAAATATCATTCAAAGCTCATTACTCTTATCCAAGACTTGGATAGTACGTCACATTGATACCAACTGTGACTTCTATCCCTTAACCTGAGATAGCACCTCACAATGATACCTATAAACTTGCCATCTTCATTCGCCTCTGTAAAGTCCTAGGCTTTATTGCATTCCACACAAGGAAGTCAACAACGAAAGGTTCGAGACTCTTTTCTTATGGCTTGATATAACGATGATTAACTTTAGGGTTTGGTTACTTTGAATTAAGTATAACGGGTTGGTTATGAATATAAAAGCTAACAACCTTACGAAAAGCATGATGATTAGCTAACCAATTGATTCCTAAAATCACATCAAAGGCAAGTATTTTCAAAAGATAAGATCGACGAGTAACGTGAAAGTGTTTATTTGAAACAACAAGATTAATAAGCAATGGAGGTAACGAAGGTTTCTCTAACGAAGTTTCAACCAATAAGTCAAAGTCTAACTTCTCCTGAGTCAAATTTAAGCGTTGAGCGATGAACTAGGTGAAATAAAAGAGTGGGTAGAATCGGTATCTAACACTAGATAGACTTCGCAAGAGCTTATGATTACTTACCCGTGATAATCTTATTCACTTTCCTCGTCACGAGAAAAAAAAATTTCTCTCTCTTAAACTACCGGCTTTGGTTTGTGCGGGATGACCTTTGGTGCCACTATCCCAAATTTGGACTTGACTTCACTATACGACAAAAATCGAGCTAAATGACCTTCTCTTCTTGAAATTTCCACTTATTATCTTTGCCATGATTACCACCGAAGTGGTTACCATTCTTAGCATGATAATTTCCCCACGATGGTTATCATTGTTACGATAATGGTTGCCACCGATATGATTATTATCGTGTTGTTGGTCGTTACCTTTTGTTTGAATCGAATCAACACTCTCATGTGCTTTCATTGCTTATCTCGGCATTTTCGGATGCCATTCTCAAATCTTGTCACAAAACAAGGGTTAATTAACATATCACATATTATTCCTATACTACGTGAGCCAATTAAATACCAAATAAATTTAGGTAGGTCATACTTAGTGAAGGAATTCCCGTCTCTCCCCTCCTAGTACTATTCTCACATCTTAGTCGGGATCATATCCCTAAGCTCGATACCAACCGTGGCGCCCCCAAAATTAGGTATCGTCACCCATCTTGGGTCGCCACTTACATGGTACATAAATTCAAATACAACTTACTAATATAACGTAAATCACAATACTGACATAAAATGTGAGTTTGAATACAAATATTATCTACTAGATATTATACAAACTCAAAAGGAGTCCTCATTACAACTATTATCACACTATTTCACGAATAGTGAGGACTACTAATGCTATCCTCTCGGACCATTACTTACGTTCCCAGGCTCGTCCCGGCTATGTTCTCATTTCACGAAGAAGCGGTGAAAGAAAGGGTGAGCTCAACTAGCCCAAGAAAATATTATGACTAAGATAATGCGAGAATAAATTATCATTAGCCTTGACGATGTTAAGCGATAAAATACAATAGACAACCGGTTTAAGCTGCGGTGAATAAGCAATCCATTAAAAGAGTCAAGTAGAGAATAAAGTCTACTATCTTTTAGGTTTTAAAGGTTTTCATCAATTTTTATCATTTGAGACTCGACAATAAATAAACCACCACATTTAATCATCCACGTACCACGGTCAAGGATTTTCATCAAATTATCAATGGTCATGACTATCTTAAAGAATCACCCCAGGTCATAATCATACCAAAACTATCCATCATTTGCATTACAGCCACTTGAGGACTTTAGTCACATCATTTATATCAAGTCGTGATTATCTTAGAATGATCCTCAGTCATAATCATACTAAGTTCATCTATGCATGCGTAAGCGAAAGATAACATAATATAACATGAGGATGATGACAATGACATAATAATTCAATAAAACAAGTTCAAGAATTATTTAATCCATGAATTATTAACGTCCAAATTGTCGACATGATCTTTGTTTAAGAGTAAAATTCAAGAATGATCGGAAGAATATTTCCATGAAAGATCTTTGGATGAAACGCAAATATCAAGGATATTCTACTAATTTCATGGAGTATAGAAGTCAAAGTTTTAACCAACCGGGTATAATAAAGAATGGAATAACAAAAGAAATCACCATGCATGCGGTACTTCAGCATGACGGGTTATTCCAACATAATAATAATAATCGGAACCGGTCGGTGAAATTCACACCCAAGCGGGATGTTCCAACGAGAATAATAAAGATGGAACCCGGATCCGGTGTAAAACACACGATAGGATATTCCAATGTAATAATAAAGACGGAACCGGTCCCAGGTGTAAAACACACGACAGGATGTTCCAACAGAATAATAAAGAGCGGAACCAGTCCGATTGTAAAACACAGACATGGATGTTCCAATGAATAATAGAAGAATGTCACCAAGTATAGGGTAAACCAGCGTATCGAGTTATTCAATGTAATAATAAGCAATGGAATAACATAAGGATTTCACCAAGTATAGGGTATCTGCGTATACGAGGTTATGTATAGGGTATGCCACTTTTACGGAGTTATTCAAACGAGAATAATAGTGAATGGAATAACGAAGTTCTCTTCAAGAAGAAAGAATAACACCCCTACCGTAAAAAAACCGAATATAGAAGTAGTGAAGTAGCGAGAATACTCTTCTTCTTTCTATAACTTTCTCTCTATAAACTTCTCTCTATAATTTCTCTCTCTAGAGTTTGATGAATTAAGTAAGAAAATAATGAAGGAATGAGCTTCATTTATAGGAAAATAGAATGCATAAGAACTAATCCATGAGCGGTCCAGTTGATTTACTTTAATCGACGGTCCATATTTAAAGAAAAATCTTTTAAATAAAATATAATATATTCTATTTATATAAAAACATTTTACTATGCAAACACTATGCAATACTATGCAAAACACTATGCAAAACACTATGCAACACTATGCATAATAAAATATAATATATTCTATTTATAGAATAACTTTAATAAAGTATTCTATTTTATATAAAAAGATGTTTCGTTTTATTACGTTAATAATACGAATAAAACAAAAGCGTCATTATCGCTATAATAATTCATATTATTAATCGACAATAATGGAATCAAACCGAGTGACTTCTCACATAAGCATCGATAATCAATCTGGTAATGCTACTTATGCGACCACACGTATTCGTACTTTTACTACTGAGTAGTTCAACGGTAACCACGGTAAAACTTCCGTAGTTATTTCAATAAAATATTTTTGTCGTTTTCTCAATCCGAATGATAATTACATTATAGGGTCCACCAATGATTGAGTAGTTGTCACGAATATTCCTGCTAAACCGAATATTCCCCAGACCAATCGAATATAATATAACTACTTGCATACTTTGCAAAATTTATAAATACTACCCACAACTATAATATTATCTCAAATTCACACCATAATATTAAAAAAATTATTTCAACAAAATTTAAATCTTTATTGATAAAATCTGGGGGTCTCACACCTATAGACCACCGATTCTATTCCCTGTTATCCCCGCTCGACCCATTTACCTACACTTCTTACTACCGAAAGGAATTGTGAAGCAAAAGGGGTGAAAGCACAACTAGCCCAAGAAAGAATATCATGACTAAAGATAATTATATTATCAATAGTTTTCATTAATAATAACTCGGAGATTTAGAACATATATGGTAGATGATAAAACTTTTCAACCATAGTTGCGGTGAACGAGCAATCCATTAAAAGAGTCAAATAGACCATCGTGTCTATTATCTTCTCCATGTTAAAAGTCCACCAATAATGTTTTATCCTCAGTAACATCAATCAACAATTCCGCATCCACAATCATATGAATAACTCATAATCATAATTGTGATTCTGAATTCCTTTTTACACCCATGACGAAGATAATTTTCATCACCTATCATCACCTGAAACATCAAAAATCATGGTTATACCAAATCACAATTTCCGCTCATAATCATACTAATTAAATCATCTTTGCACTACGGCCAAAGATATTCATTATTATCACATCCATGAATTAATATTTCTTTACTGGGACTCAGCTCAATAATTAATCCACGTCATCGAATCATCCCTGCACTACGGCCAATGATATTCGTTAATATCACATCCATGAACTATCCATACACTACGGGCCAAGGATATTCATTATTATCACATCCATGAATTAATATTTCATTACTGAGACTCAGCTCAATAATTAATCCACATCATTGAATCACCCCTGCACTACGGCCAAGGATATTCTTAAGTATCACGACCACAAATTATCCATGTACTACGGCCAAAGATAATTGTGTTTTCATCAACGGTCCTGATCATGCTATAAAACAATTCATCTTTGCTCCTCGTCAAGAGAATCCATAGCCATAATCATACCAAAAGCGTCCATCAATGCACTACGGGCCAATGAGGACTTTTTCCACATCATTTGTAACATTACGGTCATGATTATACCGAATAATCCCTAGTCATAATCATACCAAGTCCATCCATGCACTACAGGCCACAAATGACTTTCAACATAATATAAACATGAGGATGATGACAATGATAAAAGAATTCAATAAAACAAGTTCAAGAATTAATTTGTCCAAGAACCAATAACGTCCAAATTGTCAACATGATACTTCTGTGTAGAGTAAAATTCAAGAATGCTCAGAAGAATATTTCCACGAAAAGATACTGGATGAAGCACAAATATCAAGGATATTCTACTAATTTCATGGAGTATAGAAGTCAAAACTTTAACCAACCGAGTATAATAAAGAATAGAATAACAAAAGAAATCACCATGCAATGCGGTAGATTGTGATAAACAAAAGTTATTCCAACAAAATAATAATAATCTAACCAGTCGTGAAATTCACAATCGACGGGATATTCCAACAGAATAATAAATAATTAAAAGCGGAACCCAGTGTCCGGGCGATAAGATGCAGACGGGATATTCAACAAAATGAATAAATAATTAAAAGCGGAACCAGTCCGTCAGATATATATACCTGATGGGATATTCCAAATGTAATGAATGAATAATTAAAAGCGGAACCAGTCCCAACATAAAGATGCATGTGATATTCCAATAGAATGAATGAATAATTAAAAGCGAAACCGTGTCCCACAGATAGCAAGAAAAAACAGGATGTTCCAACAGAATAATAAAGACAGAATAATAGAAGAATGTCACCAAGTATAGGGTAGACCACGTATACAGGTTATTCCAACAGAATAATAAGAAATGGAATAACAGGAGTTCTCTTCATGAATACAAAAGAATAATATCCCTTACCGTAAAAGAAACTGGATATAAGAGTAGGGAAGTAACATAATACTTTTTTATAGTTTCTCTATAATTTCTCTCTCTGGAGTTTCAGTGAATTTGTAAGAAATAATGAAGGAATGAGCCTCTATTTATAGAAGAATGGAAGGGCACTGTTCATGGATGAAATAATTCTGTAAATTTGCGTATCAAAGTTTTGATATCATACCAATGCAAATGTCAATCAACTAACCAATAGGATTCAAGCAAAAATTAAAATATAAGACATATATATATAAACACATGCTAAATAAATATATATATCTATATAATATATCTACCACTTAATTTTTCTCCCCCATAACCAACATCAATCCCCCACCATTTCCCACTCATATAATAAACATATATACTATAATCATACACACATCACTTTCACTCTTTCTTTTCTCACATTATTTTCCACTCACACATATAATATATACTATAATCATACACACATCACTTTCACTCTTTATTTTTCCCCACCATTTTCCACTCACACATATAATATATACATATATCTATATACACACATCACATACTTATATATATTAATTCCCTCCTTTATATGTAACTCTCTCCCACCCCCATTTCTAAAATCAGTTTTTCAACACATATGGGCCCCACATGTGGCCCCCACCTTTAAATAATTTCTACCAATTATTTTGAAAAATAGGTAAATGGGGGTCTATAAATTAAGCAAAACCGAGTGACTTCTCACGTAAGCATCAATAATCAATACCGTGTGCTACTATGCAACCACGCCAGATTCATCGCATTTTTTACTACCGAGTAGTTCAACAATATTAACGGTAAAACTTCCGCCGTTATTTTCATAAAAATATTTTTGTCGTTTTCTCAATCCGACAATAATTTCGTTGTGGGTCCACCAATGATTGCGCCGTCGTACGGATATTCCCGACAAAAAGAATATTCCCTTTTAAAACGAATATTCCCCGACCAATCGAATATAATACAACAACTTGCATACTTTGCAAAATTTATAAATACTACCTACAACTATAACATTATATCAAATCCACACCATAATATTCAAAAAAATATTTCGAGAATTTTAAATCTTTATTCATAAAATTTGGGGTCTCACAACTATCAAAAAGGAAGTTCAGCTGAGGTCGGATGTAGAATTGCTCAAGGCTGAGGTCTGGGGTCTGAACTCGGACCTGAAGAAAGAACGGGATCTCCACGCCGAGACCCGCAATAAGGTGATCCGAGCTGAACGTCGGGTTGAAGAGCTCGAGAAGAAGTATGCCACGCTTCTGACAGAGAGGGATCATCTATTCGAGGAGGTCAAGGATCGGGAGAATGCCGTTGACATTATCACCTCCTAGTTCTCCGAGATGCACGACAAGATGATGTTCGTGATCAAGGAAAACAACACTCTGACCGCCACTGTCAACGGCTTCCCCGAAAAGATCGTCGCAAGCTGTTACTGAATACGAAGAGTCTGATGCATTGAACAAGAAGGTTATGGCCCAGTTTGGTGATGGGTATGAAGCTTATCGCGAAAAGGCTCGGGCCAAATTGACTATTGTCGTGCTCGACGTCTCTATCCTTGATACTTCCGACGAAGAATCTGAAGCTGAAGATGACCCTCCTGTAGAATAGATATTTAGGACTTGTATATATTTTCTTACTTTTTATTTGTACTTCGCCCGAATTGTAGGCGATCGGGTTTGTAAAAATTTTCTAAGTATAAATGAGATAAGATTTTTTGCCCATAAATTTTTGTTATCAGTTTTACTCGTGACTAATCTCGATCGGTTATGTCTACCCTAACTTTTGGATCGGATTGTGCTTGAAGCTTGCCTGATCTAAAAAATTCATAGCTTTCCTAATCAGTTAAGCTCGAGACTTATCTCGATCAGTGGTGTCTTTTCGAACCTCTTGACCGGATAGTACCCGAAGCCTGTCTAATTTGAAAACTTATCAAACTCTCGGTCAGTTATGCTTGGGACTTATCTCGATCAGTGGTGTCTTTCCGAACCTCTTGATCGGATAATGCCCGAAGCCGGTCTGTTCGAGTATTAAGAAATATATGGATATAGATGAAGTTACACATGCAAAGAAAACTTTCATTTATTTAATTTGAACTGAAGCGGTTACATGGGTAAAAGTAAGAATGACATAACTATTACTGGTAAAATCTTATAAGTCTTCCAGCATGCCATGTATTCTTTACCTCCGAACCGTCCATTGCTCGAAGCCCAGATGTGTTCAGGCTTCACCTCTACTACCTCATAAGGTCCTCCCGGTTCGGCATTAACTTGCTGTGTTACTGGGGGTTGATGCCTCAACTCCGGAGGACCGGATCTCCTATCATAACCTCCTCGTCTCCACCTTCTGATTGTAGTGTCGGGCTGTTCGTTACTAATAGATTGCCAACCTCATCATAGCTGAATCCCGAACTTCATCCAACAAATCCAAATTCTTTTTTAAGCCTTCATTATTGTATAGCTCTTTGTACTGGCTGACTCGAAGGGTGGGGGATCCGATCTCAACAGGAATGAGTGCATCGGTCCCGTATGCTAGTCTGAATGGAGAGTCCCCAATTGTGGTCCTTGGAGTAGTTCGGTACGCCCACAAAACAGATGGCAGCTCTTCGGGCCACCGACCCTTTAATTAATCCAGTCTCCGCTTTATCCCATTTAGCAGGGTTCGATTAGTCACTTCCACTTGACCATTTAATTGAGGGTGAGCAACCGAGGTCTTGCGATGTTGACTCCCTAACTCTTTCAGAAAGCCTTCGAATTTTGACCCCACAAATTGTCTGCCATTGTCTGAGACCACTGCCATCGGGATACCGAAACGATAGACCACTCCTTCTTTTAAAAACTTCAAACATTCTTGTTCGGTGATCTTTTGCAATGGCTTGGTTTCGACCCACTTCGTCATATAATCGATAGCTACGATCACAAAGCTAACTTGTCCCTTGGCCTTCGGTAGAGGCCCTAGGATGTCGATTCCCTATACTGTAAAGGGAATCGGGGATAAGACCGAATATAGCTCTTCGGGAGTGTGACGCCCCCAAAATAGGTATACATCACCCATTCTGAGTTGTCAATACATGGTACAGAAACAACTACAACTTTATTATTACAACAGTAAAACTGTGAGTTTGAATACAAATATTATCTTCTAGACAATATCTATACTCAAATAAATCCTCATCACATTTATTGATACATTATTTTACAAAAATGGTGAGGACTACTAAACAACTCTTTCTAAAACCTTCATTCCATACCCCAACTCGTACTCGCTATATTCTCGCCTCCTGAGAAGAAAAAATGGAACAAAAAGGAAAAGGGTGAGCTCAACTAGCCCAGTAAAGAATATTATGACTAAGATAATATACAACAAATTATCGTTAGTCTTCAACAGGGAAAAATCTAATAGAATACAATAGACAACAAGTTTTAAACCAATATTCAGTAAGCGAAATAAAAATTCATTAGAAGAGTTAAGTAGAGAATGCAAACTACTATCTTCTATGTATGAATTTAAAAGTTCGTCGCTCTATCTTTATCCCCGTAACATCAATCAACATACATCCGGAATCAAATATTCATCTTTTGCACTTCTGAGCCAAAGATATTCATCGATTAATTAATGTTCATCTAAACACTGCTCATCTTTTGCACTCACGGACCAAAGATATTCTTCTTAAATCATTCATCTTTGCACTACAGCCAAAGATATTCCATAATATCATCATTTAAGATCAAGATGATGAAAAATATTTTTAAAGAAACGAATCCAAAGAAACAAAATGACAAGGATTAAGGATTAAGGATTAAGGATTAAGTACTTTGTTTTATCCACGTCCAAAAATACCTCAAAATAATCACAAGTGGTGTAAAATTCAAGAATGATCAAAACATGGATACAATCAAAGCTAGTATCCAAAATAGATATTTTAGACGAAAAGAAAATTTTTCATTTTTCGATGAATAGTCTTGATTAAATGAATAATTAATCAGTATCGTGAATAGTCAGATACGTGAATAAGTAACTCCGACACCAAAAGTTCCAAATTTGATAAAAACTTCAGATCAATATTTCAACATAATGATATTGAAGAAATAATATCATTACGACAAAAAAAAATATCCACTACCTCGAAAGATTAGTACTTACAATTTGAAATAAAGGGTATATAGTCTTTGAAGGAACTTACAACCGCCTAACAATACTCAAAGTATACTCAAAATACTCACAAGAATACGCTCGATAATATAGAGAGAAAACTTCATTTACGTGTGATTTTCAATTCTAACCTAAGCACCCTATTTATAGAAATTGCTTAGAACACCAAAGCGAGAAAATTTAATATAATAATAATATATTATATATATATATTCCTATGCAACCAAGACTCCTGAAATCAGCATGTTTACAACACATGGGGGGCCAACCAAAACAATAAAAACGTTTTGTTGATATAAATAATTAAAACTTCCAAAAATCAATTATTTTGAGACTTGAACTTCAATAATTCATAATAAATAGCTCTTTTATCAGAAAAATTCGAATCACGCGAGTTTTTATAGGAAATCCAATTCTATAAAACTTTGCAGAAGAAAGTTTTTCCAAATTCCAAACAGAAATTGTCCGAAATCCACAAACGGACGATTTTACATGCTATAATCAAATTTCAGTCAATAAATGGGGTCCACCGACATGTTTAACATGTTTTAAATATTTATTGCAACAAAAATACTCTATACTCCTCGTATACTCATATATCCCACATTTGTTGTAAAAATATCACCGTTAATATATTATTAAAATAATATATTTAAATGAATTATTTTATCAGAAAAAGATAAAATATTAATTTTCAACAATTGTCACATTAAAAATTTTCTCCATCTATATCCACATAAAATCAATATTTTTCTCATCATATAAATCAATAATTAATTATTCACAAATAATATTACCGAATCACAAGATCGGCAACCAGGTAGTTCAGAGAGAGGGGCTTTCCAATAAGAATTTCTCCTTCTTGGCACGCGCAATTAGGTGACCAAACCTCTCCTTAGATGAACTTTCTAGACATTGCCAATAATGTTATCTAATAATATTATTCAGATAATATGAATTATTGCTTCGATAATAAAAAAAATATCGTGTAATGACAATTATTGAAGCAATGAATATAAAATATCAACGCAAAGAATTATTAAATCAATAAAATAAATGAAGCATTAATTATCGTAACCATTATTGAGTAGTGCCTTCTTACGTAAGAATCAATAATTGGTGCAATACCGTGTGCTACTGTGTTTTAACCACCGAGTATTTTAACAGTATTATCGGTAACAACTACGCCGTTATTTTTAACCAACTTATATTTGTCGTTTTCTTCATCCAATCGCTTTTTCCTGTTATGGGGCCCACACATGGGTCGCTACTGTCAAATGCGAATATTCCCCCGACGATCATTTAATATTCCACGACCAAACGAATATTCCCCGACAACAATAAATATTTTATAACCACTTGCTTATTTTGAAATATTTGCGTATTTTACCCATAACTATCCACATTAATCAAATCAACCCTTACTATTTCAAAATAGAGAAAATTAAATTTCATTAATAATAAGTTGGGGTCTTACAGGGAGGTTGATGTGGGATAGTACTGTTCAGCTGACACTTGGGACATCTTCTGACGAACTCCTTGGCCTCAGTATAAATAGTCGGCCAATAATACTCCTGCCTCAAAATCTTATGTGCCAGTGATTTGGCTCCCATGTGATCCCCGCAAATTCCTTCATGTACCTCTCGAAGTGTGTAGTCTGCCTTCGACGGAGTCAAGCATTTGAGCAGTGGATAAGACGCCCCCAAAATTAGGTATACATCACCCATCTTGGGTAGTCGATACATGGTGCACGTAATTTAAATACAACTTACTAATATAACTGTATGTGTACAATAATCGACATAAACGTGAGTTTGAATACAAATATTGTCTACTAGATATTATACAAACTCAAAAGGAGTCCTCATTACAATTATTATCACATTATTTCACGTAATAGTGAGGACTACTAATGCTATCCTCTCGGACCATTACTCCATTCCCCGACTCGTCCCAAATTTATGTTCTCATTTCACTGAAGAAAAGGTGAAAGAAAAAGGGTGAGCTCAACTAGCCCAATGAAGAAATATTATGACTAAGATAATGCGAAATAAATTATCAATAGCCTTGAATAGTGTTAAACCGATAAAATATAATAAACATCAAGTTTAATCTGCAGTGAACAAGCAATCCATTAAAAGAGTCAAGTAGAAAATAAAATCTACTATCTTTTATGATTTAAAAGGTTTTCATCCATCAAGTTAAAGTCGAGACTCGACTTTAATAAATAATCCACATCATCGAATCACCCCCGCACTACTGGCCAAGGATATTCTTTAGTATCGCGACCACAATTATTCATGCACTACGGCCGAGAATAGTTGTGTATTCATTAATGGTCATGATCATGCCAACAATCGTCCATCAATGCACTACTACCAACCGAGGATTTTTACCACATCATTTGTAACATTACGGTCATGATTACACCGAATAATCCCTGGTCATAATCATACCAAGTCCATCCATGCTCTACAGCCACCAGATGACTTTTAAAAAAAATATAAACATGAGGATGATGACAATGATATAAGAATTCAATAAAACAAGTTCAAGAATTATTTTATCCAGAAATTATTAACGTCCAAATTGTCAACATAATAATTGTTTTTGTTGAGTAAAATTCAAGAATGATCGGAAGAATATTTCCATGAAAAATCTTTGGATGAAACGCAAATATCAAGGATATTCCACTAATTTCATGGAGTATAGAAGTCAAAGTTTTAACCAATTTGGATATAATAAAGAATGTAATAACAAAAGAAATCACCATGCATGCGATAGATAGCACAAGACAAAGGAGTTATTCCAATGTAATAATAAATAACGGAATTCAAAGTTAGGCGTAAAACGCATGCATGTGGATATTCCAATGAATAATAATAATGATTTTAACCGAATTCCTGTAAAACACACGAGCGAGGATGTTCCAATGTAATAATAATAAGATTTTAACCGGTCCTGTGTAAAACACATGCATGTGATGTTCCAACGTAATAATAGAAGAATGTCACCAAGTATAGGGTGAATCACGTATCTGAGTTATTCCAATGTAATAATAAAGAATGGAACAACAGAAGGATTTCACCAAGTATAGGGGAGTCCGCGTATATAGGTTATTCCAACAGAATAATAAGAAATGGAATAACTGAAGTTCTCTTCATGAATACAAAAGAATAATATCCCTTACGAGTACAATAAATAATATTCCCTACCTTAGAAGAACTGAATATTGGCAAAGTGATGTTGCAGAATACTTTTCTTCTTTCTCTCTATAGTTTCTCTCTAGAGTTTCAAAGTGAATTAAGTAAGAAAATAATGAAGGAATGAGCTTCTATTTATAGGAAAATAGAATGCATAGTAATTAATCCATGAATCGGTCCAGATTGATTTACTTTAATCTAACGGTCCCATATTTAAAGCAAAATCTTTTAAATAAAATATAATATATTCTATTTATATAAAATATATTTTACTATGCAAACACTATGCAAAACACTTATGCAACACTATGCATAATAAAATATAATATATTTTATTTATAAAATAACTTTAATAAAGTGTTACATTTTATATAAAAAGATGTTTCGCTTTTATTACGTTAATAATAATGAATAAAACAAAAGCGTCATTATCGCTATAATAATTCATATTATTAATCGATAATAATGGAATCAAACCGAGTGACTTCTCACATAAGCATCAATAATCAATACCGTGTACTACTTATGCAACCACACGTATTACATTTTTACTACCGAAAGTAGTTCAACAAAGATCAACGGTTAAACTTCCGCCGTTATTTCAATAAAATATTTTTATCGTTTTCTCAATCAATAATAATTACATTGTGGGGTCCACCAATGATTGAGTAGTTATGCGAATATTCCCTGCTAAACCGAATATTCCCCGACCAATCGAATATAATATAACCACTTGCATACTTTGAAAAATTTATAAATATTACCCACAACTATAACATTATATCAAATTATTCCATAATATTCAAAAATAATATTTATAGAAAATTCATCTTTATTTATAAAAATTCGGGTCTTACAACCTCCCTTCTTATGAAATTTAAGCCCTCGAAATTAGAAGATGCGTTACTGGTATGTCGAAGAGGTAAGGATACCTTGATTTCATTTCAGATTCTAACTCCCAAGTCATCTCCTCAACATCGTGGTTCCTCCACAAAACTTTGACTTGAGGTATAACCTTGGAGCGTAGAATATGTTCCTTCTTATCCAAAATTTGAACAGGAACCTCTTCATACGCCAAATCTTCCGCTATTTCGTCCGGGTTAACTTCAATAATATGGTTCGGTCTTTCACATATTTACGTAACATGGATATGTGAAAACGTTATGAACACGAGACATATTTGGCGCAGAAAGCGAGTCTATAGGCCACGCTTCCTACTCGATCGAGGATTAAAATGGACCGATGAATCGAGGATTAAGTTTTCCTCTCTTTCCAAATCTTGTTACTCCTTTCCATGGAGCAACTCTTAATAACATATGATCTCCTATATCAAATTCCACGTCCTTTCGATGAAGATCAACATAACTCTTTTGTCGATTTTGTGAGGTTTTTATACGTTGTCGGATCGTTTGAATCTTTTCCGTAGTCATACGTACCAACTCCGGTCCCAACAACGTTGCTTCACCCACCTCATCCCAAAGATCTTTGGAGAACGACACTTTCTTCCATACAACGCTTGAATGGAGCCATGCCAATACTTGCGATAATCGCTGTTGTAGGAAAACTCCACCAATGGTAAGAACTTGTCCCAACTCCCCTTGAAATCAAGGACATAGAGTCTTAATAGATCTTCAAGAGTTTAAATAGTCCTCTCCGACTGTCCGTCCGTCTGAGGATGATATGCCGAGCTAAATCGTAAGTCTGTGCCCATAGCTTTTTGCAAACTAACCCAAAATCGTGAAGTGAATCTTGGGTCTCGATCAAAAACTATGGATACTGGCATACCATGCAGTCTTACAATCTCGTTTATGTACATACGAGCAAGACGTTCAAGTGTATAAGTTTCTCGTATCGGTAAGAAATGAGCAGACTTGGTCAATCTATCAACAATGACCCAAATCGCATCAATGCCTTGAGAAACCTTAGGAAGACCGGTAACAAAATCCATGGTAATGTGCTCCCACTTCCATTCTGGAATTTCAAGTGGTTGCAATGGACCTTTTGGTACTTGATGCTCCGCTTTAACTCGTTGACAAGTTAGACACCTTGAGATAAACAGCGCTATCTCTCTCTTCATATTGCTCCACCAAAATGTATGACGAATATCATGATACATTTTGGTACTCGTGATGGATTGCAAATGGTGTGTTATCGCCTCCATCATGATATTATACTTTAAATCGTGGTCGTTAGGAACACAAAGTCCGAGTTGACTCGAAGTATTCCTTCTTCATCGATTCTTGTTTAAGATAGCACCTCTTGCACTTTCTTCCTCATACGCGCATCGACTCCAGTGTCCGTAGCTTGAAAGCGACTTTAACTTTATCGATTAAAGTCTGTTCTACTCAGTATATTCGCTATCATCACATGCGTCCCCTGGAGTCTTTAACTCTATCTCCATCCTTTGCAAGTCACACAAAATGGGCCTTTGTGTTGACAATAACGCTTTTCATTTCTGCATACGATCTTACTACTCAATCGCTCGGCTACCACGTTAAACTTTTTCGGGATGGTATTGGATGGTATGATCATAATCTTTCAATGATTCAAGCCAACGTCGTTGTCGCGTGTTGAGTTCCTTTTTGAGTGAAGAAATATTTGAGGCTTTTATGATCCGTAAAGATCTCCACTTTCTCCCCATACAAGTAATGCCTCCAAATTTTAAGTCTGAAAGACAACACCGCCAACTCCGGATCATGAGTAGGATAATTCATCTCATATTCTTTGAGTTGTCATGAGGCATAGGCTATAACTTTTCCATGTTGCATAAGAACACATCCCAACCCTTTGTTCAAGCATCATGAGATGACAAATCCTCCGAAAGCAAGATGGTATTGTCGAGCAGTCTTTGAAATAAGTCTCCTCTTGAGTTCTTGAAAAGTCTTCTCATTCTTCTTGGCTCCAATAGAACTTTGTATCTTTTCGAAAGTTAGGCGGAGTCGATGGAGTAGCGATTCGAGAAAATCCTTCCACGAATCTCCGATAATAACCAAACTAAACCGAGAAAGCTACGTCTTGGTCATTGATTTAGGTTGTTCCCGGCTTTGAATAGCTTCATCTTTCTTTGGGTCAATGATATTCCATGACTTGATACCACGTGCCCAAGGAATGCTACTTCTTGAAGCCGAATTAGCATTTCTTCAACTTGGCATAAAGCTTATATTCACGAAGCTTTTGGAATGTCGACCTCAAGTGTTGCTTCATGATCTTCACGGCTTTTCAATAAATAAGGATGTCATCAATAAAGACGACCACAAAGTGATCTAAATATTCCTTGAATACTCTTGGTTCATCATATCCATGAAAGCGCAAAAGAGCATTTGTAAGACCCCGCTTTTTATAAATAAAGATGAATTTTTTATAAATATTATTTTTGAATATTATGGAATAAATTTGATATAATGTTATAGTTGTGGGTAATATTTATAAATTTTGCAAAGTAAGCAAGTAGTTATAAAATATTAGTTTGGTCTGGGAATATTCTTTTGTCGGGGAATATTAAATGCAATTTTACTCAATCATTAGTGGACCCCACAATGTAAGTATTGTCGTAGTTAGAAAAGCGACAAAATTATTTTTCTATAAAAATAACTATGAGGTGTTACCACAAAAACCGCTGAACGCCCCTAGGTAGTAATAAAGACAAGAATACTGCGTAGTTTTCTAGTAGCACACGATATTGATTATTAATGCTTACGTGAGAAGTCACTCAATTTATGCTCAATTATTGCTCTGATAATTGCTTTGCATCATATCTCTTATATTATTGATTCAATTATTGTCACGATGTCATCTCGTATAATATGTTATAGTATTAAATTATTAATTGAGACGACAAGTTATAAATGATTAATAATTGTTGAAAGATTAAATATGTGTTGATTAAAAATAAAATGATTTGTGGTAATATTTATTCAATCCTTGATGTATATAAAAGAGTCCATTATGAGACGTTTGTGGTAAGTTTGATTATTTTATGGGGGCCCATATATGTCATCATCTAAGAGTCCCTTCGTCAATAGTAATTACCTTTGTGAATAGTAATTACCTTTGTGAATAATAATTACCTTCGTTAATAGTATTTACCTTCTTCAATAGTAATTACCTTCGTCAATAGTAATTACCTTTGTGAATAGTAATTACTTTCAATCGATAGTATTTACCTTAAATCGATAGTAATTACCTTCTTCAATAGTAATTACCTTCATCAATAGTAATTACCTTCATCGATAGTAATTACCCTTCGCAAATAGTAGTTGTCCTTCAATATTACCAAGAGTTAAGCGCCTTCTTCTGTGTTTCAAGGGTTAATTACCCTTTTCATGAAATAGTAGTTGTCTCTTCATATTACGAAGAGTCATTTTGACCCTTCCGTTAAGACCAAAGAGCCACCCTCGGTTTTTCTATAAATAGAAACCTCATTCCTTCATTATTTCTTACGAATTCACTAAAACTCTGAGAGAGAAACTATAGAGAGAAAGAAGAAAAGTATTTTGCTTCTTCACTTTTCCAATATTCAAATTCTTCTAAGGTAGGGAATATTATTTGTTGTACTTCGTAAGGGGTGTTATTCTTTCTTATTCATGAAGAGAACTGTTGTTATTCCATTGTTTATTATTACGCTGGAATAACTTTTGTAAAAGTGGCATACCCTATATACATGACTTTGTATATGCGAATACCCAATACTTGGTGAAATCCTTATATTATTCCATTTTATTTATTACATTGGAATAACTTTTGTATATACGCGGAATCCCCTATACTTGGTGACATTCTTCTATTATTTTATTATTCCGTTGGAACATCCTGCTCATGGCTTTACGCTTGACATTCGGTTCCG
Source organism: Panax quinquefolius (assembly GCA_020205615.1). Lineage (NCBI taxonomy): Eukaryota > Viridiplantae > Streptophyta > Magnoliopsida > Apiales > Araliaceae > Panax > Panax quinquefolius. The sequence goes on along the minus strand of CM035173.1, from coordinate 12,547,549 downwards.
CCTTTATTATTCTTTCTTTATTATTCTATTAGAATATCCCATGCGTGTGTTTTACACCTTTACACGGTTCATCTTTATTATTCATGTCTTTTATTATTCTATTAGAATATCACATGCGTGTGTTTTACAATTTGACTTCAGTTCCGCTTTTTATTATTCTCGTATTTATTATTCTCGTTGGAATAACACATACATCTGAAGTACCGCATGCGTGGTGATTTCTTTTGTTATTTCATTATTTATTATACTCAACTGATTAAAATTTTAACTTCTATACTCCATGAATTTAGTGGAATATCCTTGATATTTGCGCTTCATCCAAAGATTTTTAATGAAAATATTTTTCCGAGCATTCTTGAATTTTACTCTACAAAGCAAAGATGTCATGTTGACAATTTGGGACGTTATTAGTTCCTCGAATAAAATAATTCTTGAACTTGTTTTATTGAATTATTATGTCATTGTCATCATCCTCATGTTATATTATATTATCTTTGGCTTACGTGCATAGATGAACTTAATATGATTATGACCGGGGATCATTCTATAATCATCACGGCTTGATATAAATGATGTGACAAAAGTCCTCGATGGCACATAATGCGTTGATGGATAGTTTTGGTATGATTATGACCGGGGTGATTCGGTATAGTCATGACCATTGATAATTTGATGAAAATTCTTGATCGTAATACGTGGATGATTAGATATTGTGGTTTATTCATTAAACTGAGTCTTAGTGATAAAAATTGATGAAAACCTTTTAAAACCTAAAATATAGTAGACTTTATTTTCTACTTGACTCTTTTAATGGATTGCATATTCCGCTGCAGTTAAACTAGTTGTCTATTATATTTTATCAGTTTAACATTGTTGAAGACTATTGATAATTTATTCCGCATTATCTTAGTTATAATATTTCTTCTTTGGGCTAGTTGAGCTCACCCTTTTCTTTCACCGTTTCTCTTCAGAAATGAGAATATAAATTTGGACGAGTCGGGGAAAAGAGTGATGGTCCCGAAGATAGCATTAGTAGTCCTCACTATTCTGTTAAATAGTGTGACAATAAATGTAATGAGGACTCCTTGAGTATGGATATTGTCTAAATGACAATATTCCTATTAGAACTCTCGATTTATGTATTGTCGTATGTTACACGGACGGATGTATAATTAAGTTTGTATTTGAATTTATGTACCATGTAAGTGGCGACCCAAGATGGGTGACGATACCTAATTTTGGGGCGTCACGGCATTAGTCAATCCAAAGGACATGACTAGGAATTCATAATGCCCGTCTCGAAGTTCTCGGAAGTCGCCTTTGGAATGTTAGCGCTTCTAATCTTCAATTGGTGATATCCTAACGAAGATCAATCTTTGAAAAGAATTTGGCTCCATGCAACCGGTCAAACAGTCATCAATACGTGGCAATGGATACCTATTTTTGATGGTGACATGATTCAACTCCCGATAATCAATAAAAAGTCGCATACTCCCATCTTTCTTCTTCTTCACGAATAGAATGAGAGACACCCCAAGGAGAAGTACTAGGGACGAATAAAGCCAATGTCTAACAATTCCTGCAGTTGGGTCTTTAACTCCTCGAAGTTCAATAGAGCCATTCGATATGGGGCTTTGGAAATAGGTTTTGTACCGGTTCAAGGTCGATACAAAATTCAATTTCACGCTCTAGGGTAGGCCGGGGAAGTTCTTCTGGGAATACGTCGGAAATTTATTAACAATAGAAATATCGCTCAAAACCGACGTATTTTTGTTTAAATCATGACATGAGCTAAGAAAGCTTGACATCCATTTTTCAATAAACGAATAGCTTTATGGCTTGAGATGACCGTGATTGATTTTAATGGTTTGGTCGTTTGAATTAAGATAATAGGTTGATTAGGAATATGAAAGCTAACAACCTTACGAAAATAATCAATTTTGCATGATAAGTAGTTAACCAATCAATCCACAGAATCACGTCAAATGCAAGTATTTTTAATGAAATAAGATCGACGGTAAATGTGAGGGTACCGATTTTGAACCAAACAAGACTTATAAACAATGGATGTAATGAAGGTTTCTCCCAACGGAGTTTCCACAGATAAGTCAAAGTCTAATTTCTCCGGAGTCAAATTTAATCGATGAGCGCAAGTAGGAGAAATAAAAGAATGGGTAGAACCGGTATCAAATAAAGTGTAGACTTCATTAGAGTTTATGATAAGCTTACCCGTGATGACCTCATTCGGGTTCCTTGCTTCTGGAGGTCACAACAAACGCCTCCCTCACTTACTTCTGGGTTTTGACTTTTCCGGGGCGACTTTTAGGTGCCTCCATCCTAGTTGAATTTGTCTTCTCAGAACGCACAAAATCGAGCTAAGTGACCTTCTCTTCCACAATTATAACATGCTTTGGATGGCATGGCACGCGATTCGGATGATGTGTCCTCTTCTCCGCATTTGAAGCATATGATAGGTGGTCTTTCTCCTTCCTTAACAACGGAGGGCTGGTCGACGCGTCTTTCCATCATTGTTGAATCTCCGGTTTCTTGAAATGTCCATTCTTATTGTTTTGGCCTCGATTACCACCAAGTGGTTACCATATCCGCCTTTGTTGATTCCCTCACGCTTGTTGTCACCGCTTGATGACTAGTCTCATTGGTATTATAACTTTGCTTACCGCTTCTTTTTAGTTATACTGACTCGTTATCGCGCTCCACTAATCGAGCCCTATTTACAACATCTCGAATACAAACACGGTTTATGAGAAATAATATGTTGACGTATCTCCCACTTCAAACCTCTTAAAAATATTCGCGCCATTCTCTCTTCATTATCCACCAAGTGGGGACGAAAACCGTGATAACTCCGCAAATTTTTGCCTCGTATTGCGACACGGTCATATTGTTTTGTTCAAACTTGATAAACTCCACCTCCTTCATGTGTGGCGAATACTTTCAGGAAAGTATTTATCATTGAACAGCTCCTGGAACTTCTCCCAAGATATCTTCAAGACAAAGAGTTGAGTACGTTTCTGGAATTCTCACCAAGATATATACCTCCGCTAGCAACATAAAGGCGTGAAAGGGAACCTTTTGCTCCTCGGAGCATCCCAAGACATCAAATATCTTGGTAATCTGCTTTATCCATGCTTCCGCCGTAAGTGGTTTTGGCTCTCCCTTAAACTCCGGTGGTCCCAAATTGAATTGTTTAGCGGTGATGGAGAGTTTTTCGTGTTTCACCCACGTTTTGGACGAGAGTCGCTCTCTTTCTTTGTTGCATAAATTCATAAAAGCCTCTGAACATTTGATCATTCATCATTTGGTCGGTGTTGTTGTTTGCATGAGGATTATGTCGCCTTCGATGCACATTATCCCGATTATTGATATGTGGTGAATCAACGATCGCTTTGTGCTCCATTCTTATTCTCAACATTCTTAGATGTCATTTTCGACATCGCCACAAAACAAAAGGTTAATTGATGTAAGACCCCAACTTATTATTAATGAAATTTAATTTTCTCTATTTATTATTTTGAAATAGTAAGGGTTGATTTGATTAATGTGGATAGTTAGGGGTAAAGATACATGCAAATATTTCAAAATAAGCAAGTGGTTATAAAATATTCATTGTTGTTTGGGAATATTAGTTTGGTCGTGGAATATTCATCGTCGGGGAATATTAAATGCGACCACAAGCAACCATGTGTGGGCCCCATAACGTGAAAGCGATTGGATGAAGAAAACGACAAATATAAGTTGGTTAAAAATAACGGCGTAGTTATTCACAGATTAATCTTGTTAAAATACTTTCGGTGGTTAAAACACAAAGAGTTGACCACAGTATTGCACCAATTGTTGATTCTTACGTGAAAGCACTTACTCAATAATGGTTACGATAATTCTTTATTCGATTATTTTTTTATTGAGTTAATAATTGTTTGCGTTGATATTTTATATTCTTTGTTGTTTCAATAATTGTCATTACACAAGATATTTTTCATTATCGAAGCAATAATTCATATTATCTTAATAATATTATTAGATAACATTATTGGCAATGTCTAGAAAGTTACGTACAAGGAGAGGTTTGGTCACCTAATTGCGTGCCGATGAGAGAAATTCTTATTGGAAAGCCCTCTTCCTAGAACCGCACAGTTGTCGATATTGTGATTACGTAATATTATTTGTGAATAATTAATTATTGATTCATATGATGAGAAAATATTGATTTTATGTGGATATAGATGGAGAAAATTTTTATTGTGACAATTGTTGAAAATTGATATTTTATCTTTTTCGATAAAATAATTCATTTAAATATATTATTATATTTTAATAATATAATAATGGTGATATTTTATAATGAATGTGGGATATATGAGTATACGAGGAGGAAGAGTATTTTTGTTGCAATAAATGTTTAAAACATGTTAAACATGTCGGTGGACCCCATTTATTGGTACCGAAATTTGATTATAGCACAGTAAAATCGCTTGGTTTTGGATTTCGGTCAACTTCTATTTGAAATTTGGAAAAACTTTCTTCTGCAAAGTTGTAGAGAATTGAATTTCCTATAAAAACACGTGAGATTCGAATTTTCTGATGAAAGGGCTATTTATTATGAATTATTGAAGTTCCGAAGCTCCGAAATAATTGATTTTTGGAAGTTTAAAATATTTAAAATTAGAAAAACGTTTTTTCTTACTTTTTCTAGAATGTGGAACTTTTTCATGTCGGGGTTACTATTCATGAGTTACTATTCATGAGTTACTATTCACGATTACTTATTCACGAGTACTATTCATGAAGCGTGAAGATGTTTTTTTGGGAAATTTCTATCTTTTGGTGCTCTGAGTTACTTATTCACGTGTCACGCACTATTCACGATATCTGACACTATTCAATAAAAAATAAAATTTCTTCTTTTTGCCCAAAATATCTATTCGGATACTAGCTTTGATTGTATCCATGTTTTGATCATTCTTGAATTTTACACCACTGCGATTATTTTTAGGTATTTTTGGACGTGAATAAAACAAAGTACGAATCCTTAATCCTTAATCCTTGTCATTTTGTTTCACTTGGATTCGTTTCTTTAAAATATTTTCATCATCTTCGATCTTAAATGATGATATTATGGAATATCTTTGGCTGTGTAGTGCAAAGATGAATGATTTCTCAAGAATATCTTTGGCCGTTGTGCAGATGAGCAGTGTTTAGATGAACATGACCAATCGATGAATATCTTTGGCTGTAGTGCAAAAGATGAATATTTGATTCCGGATGTATATTGATTGATGTTACAGGGATAAAGGATGAGACGATGAACTTTTAAATTCATACATAGAAGATAGTAGTTTGCATTCTCTACTTAACTCTTCTAATGAATTATTATTTCCATTGCGAATATTGATTTAAAATTTGTTGTCTATTGTATTCTATTAGATTTTTCCTGTTGAAGAATAACGATAATTTGTTGTATATTATCTTAGTCATAATATTCTTTCTTGAGCTAGTTGAGCTCACCCTTTTCCTTTTTGTTCCATTTTTTTTTTCTCGGGAGGCGAGAATATATAGCGAGTACGCAGTCGGGGTATGGAATGAAGGTTTTAGAAAGAATTGTTTAGTAGTCCTCACCATTTTGTAAAATAATGTATCAATAAATGTGATGAGGATTTATTTGAGTATAGATATTGTCTAGAAGATAATATTTGAATTCAAACTCACAGCTTTCTTGTTATAATAATAAAGTTGTAGTTGTTTACGTACCATGTATTGACAACTCGAATGGGTGATGTATACCTATTTTTAAAATTAGGTATCGTCACCCATCTTGGGTGCGCCACTTACATGGTACATAAATTCAAATCTGACTTACTAATATAAGCGTAGGTATGCAATCGACATAAAGCGTGAGTTTGAATACAAATATTGTCTACTAGATATTATACAAACTCGAAAGGAGTCCTCATTACAACTATTATCACACTATTTCCGCACGAAATAGTGAGGACTACTAATCTTATCCTCGGACCATTACTTACGTTCCCAGGCTAATCGTCCCGGTATGTTCTCATTTCACGAAGAAAACGGTGAAAGAAAGGGTGAGCTCAACTAGCCCGATGAAAATATTATGACTAAGATAATGCGAGAATAAATTATCATTAGCCTTGAACGATGTTAAGCGATAAAATACAATAGACAACCGGTTTAAGCTGCGGTGAATAAGCGATCCATTAAAAAATTCAGTAGTAGAATAAAATCTACTATCTTTTAGGTTTTAAAGGTTTTCATCAATTTTTATCATTTGAGACTCGACAATAAATAAACCACCACATCTAATCATCCACATACCACGGTCGAGGATTTTCATCAAATTATCAATGGTTATGACTATCTTAGAATCACCCACAGTCATAATCATACCAAAAACTATCCATCATTTGCATTCACGAATACCCTTTGAGGACTTTTGTCACATCATTTATATCAAGTCGTGATTATCTTAGAATGATCCACAGTCATAATCATACTAAGTTCATTCATCTATGCGTAAGCGAAGATAACATAATATAACATGAGGATGATGACAATGACATAATAATTCAATAAAACAAGTTCAAAATTATTTAATCCATGAATTATTAACGTCAAATTGTCGACATGATCTTTGTTTACGTAGAGTAAAATTCAAGAATGATCGGAAGAATATTTCCATGAAAAGATCTTTGGATGAAACCATGAATATCGAGGATATTCTACTAATTTCATGGAGTATAGAAGTCAAAGTTTTAACCATTTGGGTATAATAAAGAATGGAATAACAAAAGAAATCACCGTGCATGCGGTGCTTGGCATAGGCGAGGTTATTCAGCGAGAATAATAATAACGGAACGGTCGGGTGAAATTCACAAAGCGGGATGTTCAACGAGAATAATAAAGATGGAACCGGATCCGGTGTAAAACACACGATAGGATATTCAGCGAGAATGATAAAAGGCGGAACCGGTCGGGTGTAAAAAACCTGTGACGGGATGTTCAACGAGAATAATAAAAAAAGCGGAACCGGTCGGTGTAAAACACACCTGAGACGGGATGTTCAACGAATAATAGAAGAATGTCACCAAGTATAGGGGAAGCCGCGTATATCTGAGTTATTCAACGAATAATAAGCGATGGAATAACATAAGGATTTCACCAGTATAGGGTATCTGGCGTATCTCGAGTTATGTATAGGGTATGCCACTTTTACGAGTTATTCAACGAGAATAATAATGAATGGAATAACGAAGTTCTCTTGAAGAAGAAAGAATAACACCCACTACTACTATAAAAAAAAAGCTGAATATAGAAGTAGTGAAGTAGCGAGAATACTCTTCTTCTTTCTATAATTTTCTCTCTATAAACTTCTCTCTATAATTTCTCTCTCTGAGTTTGATGAATTAAATGAAAATAATGAAGGAATGAGCTTATTTTATAGGAAAATGGAATGCGTAGTAACTAATCCATGAGCGGTCCAGTTGATTTACTTTAATCGGCGGTCCATATTTAAAGAAAAATCTTTTAAATAAAATATAATATATTATTTATATAAAAACATTTTACTATGCAAACAACAATATCAATCTTATCTGAAACTTTATCTGAAAACACTATCTGACACTATCGTAATAAAATATAATATATTACATTTATAGAATAACTTTAATAAAGTATTACATTTTATATAAAAAGATGTTTACATTTTATTACGTTAATAATCTGAATAAAACAAAAGCGTCGTTATCATTATAATAATTCATATTATTAATCGTGATAATGGAATCAAAGAGTGACTTCTCACATAAGCATCGATAATCGATCTGGTGTCTTCTTATGCGACCACACGTATTCTTTGTACTTTTACTCTTAGGAGTAGTTCAGCGGTAACCACGGTAAAAACTTCCGTAGTTATTTCGATAAAATATTTTTGTCGTTTTCTCGATCAAATGATGATAATTACATTATGGGGTCCCTGATGATTGGTAGTTATGCGAATATTCCTGCTAAGCCAGAATATTCCCAGAGCCAATCGAATATAATATAACCACTTGCATACTTTGCAAAATTTATAAATCTACCCTGACTATAATATTATCTCAAATTCACACCATAATATTAAAAATTATTTTGACAAAATTTAAATCTTTATTGATAAAATCACGGGGTCTCCTGATCTCCCCTCCTTATGGAATTTAAGCCCTCGAAATTAGAATGCGTACGATATGATAAAGAGATGAGGATACCTTGAATACCTTTATCGTTTAAAATATTAAATTCATCTTTGAAATCAGGCGAAGATATTCATTAACAATTCATCTTTTTGCTTTCTGAAGATATTTATTATATATATTGCTAAAAAACCAATAATCTTTGAGACTAAACTTAATAGTATCACGACCACGAATTATCCATTACACTTCTTGGCGAGGATATTAGTGTTTTCAATCTGATCGTGATTATCTTAGAATAATCCTTGGTCGTAATCATACCAAATCTATCGATACTACTACTGACGAAGATGACTTTTACCACATCCATGAATTAATATTTCATTCTTTGAGACTCATTTCGATAATTAATCCATATCATCGAATCATCCACCTTTACGGGCGAGGATATTCATTAGTATCCGACCACCACGATTATCCATACCTACTGCGAAGATAATTGTGTATTCATTAGTATCCGACCACAAATTATCCATACACTACGACGAAAGATAATTGTGTATTCATTAGTATCCGACCACAAATTATCCATACACTACGACGAAGATAATTGTGTATTCATTAGTATCCGACCACAAATTATCCATACACTTCTGACGAAAGATAATTGTGTATTCATTAGTATCCGACCACAAATTATCCATACCTTCATTAGTATCGAAATTATCCATGATAAAGATAATTGTGTATTCATTAGTATCCGACCACAAATTATCCATACACTTCTGCGAAGATAATTGTGTATTCATTAAATATCCGACGACCACAAATTATCCGATACAAATTATCCATACCTTCTGACGAAGATAATTGTGTATTCATTAGTATCCGACCACAAATTATCCATACTACGGCGAAGATAATTGTGTATTCATTAGTATCACGACCACAAATTATCCATACTTTTACGGCGAAGATAATTGTGTATTCATTAGTATCACGACCACAAATTATCCATACACTACTGACGAAAGATAATTGTGTATTCATTAGTATCACGACCACAAATTATCCATACACTTTCTGACGAAGATAATTGTGTATTCATTTACGGTTATGATTATCTTAAAACAATCCACAATTATCTTAGAACAATCATAATCATACATAATCCCATCCATCTATGCTACTGAATACGATGACTTTCAACGTAATATAAGCGTGAGGATAATGATATAAAGAATCGATCAAATGAGATAAAGGATAAATATTAAACATTTATAATATAATTTATCCGAGTTCAAGAATATCCCCATGTTATCAATCACTTAATAATCTCATAATCTAATATCATTAATATTATAACAATATTTTAATCACTTCTTAAATTTATAAACAATTTATCTCGATTGTTTACGCTTTACCATATAATGCATTTAATCATTCAAAAATGCCATACTCATAAAATATCATCACCAATTATCAAATCCTCATCAAAAAAAATATGCATATACTACATATAGGATTCTTTAGCCATAAAATCCTATTTTCAACTTTGTTACTTCTTCATATACATATTTAACTCATATGTTAAGTAACTAAACTATTTTCATGAAAAATACCAAATCAGTCCCAAAATATTTCTTTTAAGGGATTTAGCATAATATAGTCCCATAATGAAAATATATTTTTCTCGAATTTTAAAATTCATTTACTATTTTTCAAAATCAATTTCCAATTAATTCCTTAAAAATTAGCTACCTCAAGTTTAACTCCAAAATTCCCAAATCTTGGCAGGACCTTACACATGTTAACGTGAGCTTCTAGTTTTAAATTTCATGGTCATCGGAGTTATAGAACTTTCGGTTATAAGCGTTTTTTTAAATCGGAAAAACCTAAATATTGAAATAGTCATAACTTGCTCATTTTAAGTCGAGAATGAGCTCATTTTTTTGGACAGGAGGTACTTTATACCATATACTTTCATGTCCCAAAAGGCCAGAATTTTCTCATAATTTAAGTGGCCGAAACAGCCCCTTAAAGTTTACGGGCGATAGCATTTTTGAAATTTACAGCTTTGGCCTCCTTTGCTAAAATCAGTCCACACAAAATCTACAACACCTTTTCCAGTAATTCCACTTGGATTAGTTAGGTAACTCATAGATCTAACTCTAGGACTTGACCACACTCAAAAATTCAAAATATAATAGGAGATATGGTCGATTGAATTTCATATTCGTTTTCACCAAAATCGATTTTCAACTTTTTGTGATTTCTAAGAAACTTTCATGTTTTTTCACATAATAACCAACATAACTCATCATAACACTTACTAATACTTCATATACCCATAATTTTCATTAGTCAATGCTTTTATTATGACTTTCATCATAATCCTCGTATAAGCAGATCCTTTTAGTTGAAGAAATATTTGAGGTTTAAGAAATGGGTTTTTTCTTTGGGGTTGATACAAAATTCGATTTCACGCTCTAGGGTAGGCTAGGAAATCTTCAAGAATCGTCAAGAAATTTATTAATGATATAAATATCATTCAAAAGCTTATTACTCTCGTCGAGATTTGGATAGTCGTCACATTAATACCAATTGTGACTTTCATCCCAACTTTGGATATGCGTCACAATGACACCTTACATAAATGTATAGTCAAAAAGCTGTTTTAGAAATTAGAATCTTTGGGAAGTGCTCAAGAAACCTTCCCGTACATGGGAGGCCATGCTTCTAGGTTATGATAGATATCATATGGCCACGAAATTATTCTTGGTTTACCCAATAGACCCCAAAAAAAATGAGAAGATTCTTATCGTATTCTTCCCGATGGTGAGTCTTCTCTTGATTTATCATTATCTCCTTTGTCTCAAATTGAAATTATACTTCAAACAAACACCAAGATCATATAGGTAGTGCTTTCGTAAATATACTCGTGAACAAGTGGATGAGCCTGACCACATCTTATGATGACACGAGGTTGTATGTCGTTAGACATCTTGTATGATAGTGGCAAAACACTCTTTCAGCGTTGGGTTAGCCTCACCTAGTTGATTCACCAAATATAACTACTAAATGATGACCATAGTTTACATTCCTTTGTTACCCCACTCGACTAGCTACACTCTTATTACACGAAAGGAATTGTGAAGCAAAAGGGTTAATTAATATATCAAATATTATCCTATACTACGTGAGCCAATTAAATAACAAATAAACTTAGGTAGGTCAAATACTAGCGAAGAATTTCCGTCTCTCCCCTCTAGTTCTTATCTAGCATCTTAGCAGGGGATCGTATCCTAAGCTACGATACCAGTTGTGGCGCCCCCAAAATTAGGTATCGTCACCCGTCTTGGGTCGCCACTTACATGGTACATAAATTCAAAATTGAATCTGACTTACTAATATAAGCGTAGGTATGCAATCGACATAAAGCGTGAGTTTGAATACAAATATTGTCTACTAGATATTATACAAACTCGAAAGGAGTCCTCATTACAACTATTATCACCTTTATTTCACGAGAATAGTGAGGACTACTAATCTTATCCTCTGGACCATTACTTACGTTCCCAGGCTAAATCCCGGTATGTTCTCATTTCACGAAGAAACGGTGAAAGAAAGGGTGAGCTCAACTAGCCCGAAAAATATTATGACTAAGATAATGCGAAATAAATTATCATTAGCCTTGACGATGTTAAGCGATAAAATACAATAGACAACCGGTTTAAGCTGCTGGTGGAATAAGCGATCCATTAAAAAAGAGTAGAGAATAAAATCTACTATCTTTTAGGTTTTAAAAGGTTTTCATCAATTTTTATCATTGAGACTCGACAATAAATAAACCACCACATCTAATCATCCACATACCACGGTCGAGGATTTTCATCAAATTATCGATGGTCAAGTGACTATCTTAGAATCACCCACAGTCATAATCATACCAAAAACTATCCATCAACTTTGCATTCAGAGGCCCTTTGAGGACTTTTGTCACATCATTTATATCAAGTCGTGATTATCTTAGAATGATCCACGGTCATAATCATACTAAGTTCATCTATCTTGCGTAAGCGAAGATAACATAATATAACATGAGGATGATGACAATGACATAATAATTCATAAAAAACAAGTTCAAAATTATTTAATCCATGAATTATTAACGTCAAATTATCGACATGATCTTTGTTTAAATGAGTAAAATTCAAGAATGATCGGAAGAATATTTCCATGAAAAGATCTTTGGATGAAGCATGAAATATCGAGGATATTCTACTAATTTCATGGAGTATAGAAGTCAAAGTTTTAACCAATTGGGTATAATAAAGAATGGAATAACAAAAGAAATCACCGTGCATGCGGTGCTTGCGCAGGCGAGTTATTCAACGAGAATAATAATAACGGAACGAGGTCGGTGTGAAATTCACAAAGCGGGATGTTCAACGAGAATAATAAAGATGGAACCGGATCCGGTGTAAAACACGCGATAGGATATTCAGCGAGAATGATAAAAAGGCGGAACCGGTCGGTGTAAAACACCACGAGACGGGATGTTCAGCGAGAATAATAAAAAAAGCGGAACCGGTCGGGTGTAAAACACTGCAGACGGGATGTTCAATGCGAGAATAATAGAAGAATGTCACCAAGTATAGGGTAAAGCGTATCTGAGTTATTCAAGAAATAATAAGCGATGGAATAACATAAGGATTTCACAGTATAGGGTATATCTGGCGTATCTGAGGTTATGTATAGGGTATGCCACTTTTACGAGTTATTCAACGAGAATAATAATGAATGGAATAACGAAGTTCTCTTCGAAGAAGAAGAATAACCCACTAACTACCCCCTACTAGTAAAAAAATGAATATAGAAGTAGTGAAGTAGCGAATACTCTTCTTCTTTCTATAATTTTCTCTCTATAAACTTCTCTCTATATAATTTCTCTCTCTGAGAGTTTGATGAATTAAATAAGAAAATAATGAAGGAATGAGCTTATTTATAGGAAAATGGAATGCATAGTAACTAATCCATGAGCGGTCCAGTTGATTTACTTTAATCGGCGGTCCATATTTAAAGAAAAATCTTTTAAATAAAATATAATATATTCTATTTATATAAAAACATTTTACTTATCTGAAACATTTATTATGCAATCTTATCAAAACTTTTATCAAAAAACACTATACTGACATATCGTAATAAAATATAATATATTACATTTATAGAATAACTTTAATAAAGTATTCTATTTTATATAAAAAAGATGTTTACATTTTATTACGTTAATAATCTGAATAAAACAAAAGCGTCGTTATCATTATAATAATTCGTATTATTAATCGTGATAATGGAATCAATGTAGTGACTTCTCACATAAGCATCGATAATCGAATCTGGTATCTTCTTATGCGACCACACGTATTCTTTGTGTACTTTTACTCTGAGTAGTTCAGCGATAACCACGGTAAAACTTCATAGTTATTTGATATAAAATATTTTTGTCGTTTTCTCGATCAAATGATAAATTACATTATTGGGGTCCACCATGATTGGTAGTTATCGAATATTCCTGCTAAAGCCAATATTCCCAGGCCAATCGAATATAATATAACCACTTGCACTTTGCAAAATTTATAAAATTTATAATAAATCTACCCCATATGACTATAATATTATCTTAAATTCACACCATAATAAAAATTAAAAATTTATATTTGAAATTTAAATCTTTATTGATAAAATGAGATAAATGCCCGGTTCTAAAGGAGGAGAACGACCACCGGGTCATATCTTTATAAATCTTGGGAAGAGGACATATCGGTCAAACTGTCCTGAACAGTTCAAGGTATCTTATAATTGTGGAAAGGAAGGACATATCGCTCGAGATTATGCAGTGGCGAAACCTAGTTCAATGAGGATGGTGACTCAAAAAGATCGTCCCGAAAAAGCAAAATCAGCGATTCCGGAAGAAGCGTTTGTTGTGGTTGGTCAAAATGCGAGGAACCCAAACGAGGTGATCACGAAAAAGCTATTTATAAATTCTTGCGAAGTTTATACCTTACTTGATCTGGGGTGTTACCCATTCATTTATCTCTCTGCATGTGCTCAACGTTTAAACTTGACTCGGGAGAAATTTGACTTTGACTTATCTGTGGAAACTCAGTTAGGAGAAACTTTCATCACATCCATTGTTTATAAATCTTGTTTGATTCAAGTTGGCACCATTACCTTACACATTGACCTTATCTCTTTAAAGATACTTGCTTTTGATGTGATTTTAGGGATTGATTGGTTAACTACTCATCATGCCAAAATTGATTATTTTAAATAAGGTTGTTAGTTTTCATATTCCTAACCAACCCGGTTATGCAATTCAAGCAACTAAACCATTAAAATCAATCAACATCATATCTAATCATAAAGCTATTCGTTTATTGAAAAAGCGGATGTCAAGCTTTCTTAGCCCATGTTATGGATTTGAATAAAGACACGTCAAATTTGAATAATATTCTGTTGTTATTGACTTTCGGCGTATTTCAAGAAGAACTTCCGGTCTACCCCGAGCGTGAAGTTGAATTCTTTATTGATCTTGAACTGATACAAAGCCCATTTCTAAAACCCCATATCGAATGGCTCTATTGAACTTGAGGAGTTAAAGGTTCAACTACTGAGAATTGTTGGACATCGGTTTCATTAAATCTTAGTACATCTCCTTGGGGTGCTCTATTTTATTCGTAAAGAAGAAAGGCGGGAGTATCGACGACTTTATGTATTGACTATCGGGAATTGAACCATGTCACCATCGAGAATAGGTATCCTCTACCTCGTATTGATGACTTGTTTGACCAGATTCAAGGGCACAATTCTTTTCAAAAATCGATCTTAGATTACGGATATCATCAATGAAGATTAGAACGAGGATATTCAAAGACTACCTTGAACTCGGTATGGGCATTATGAATTCTTAGTCATGTCTTTGGATTGATTAATGCTCCTGCGACTTTCATGGATATGATGAACCGGTATTCAAGGAATATTTGGATCGGTTCGTTGTTGTTTTTATTGATGACATCCTTATATATTCCAAAAGTCGTGAAGATCATGAGCACCATTTGAAAATTTGGTACTCCAAAGGCTTCGTGAAAACAAACTATATGCCAAATTGAAGAAATCGCGAGTTACGGCTTGAGGAAGTAGCATTCCTTGGGCACGTGGTGTTGAAACATGGAGTATCTGTTGATCGGTGAAGATTGAAGCAATCTGAAGTTAGGGAGCAACAAAAGTCGGTGGTTGAAGTCACGTAGCTTTTGGGCTTAAATTGTTGTTATTATCGGAGATTCGTGGAAGGGTTTTCTCGAATCGCTACTCCATTAACTCGGTAACTTCGGAGGATACAAAATTAGTTTGGAGCGAAGAATGCGAGAAAAGTTTTCAAGAGCTTAAGAAGAGACTTATTTCGGCACTGTTTCAACAATACCATCTGGTTCGGATGGATTTGTTATCTCTGATGATGCTTGAGCGAAAGGGTTAGGATGTGTTCTCATGCAACGTGGGAAAGTCATAGCCTATGCCTCACGACAACTTAAAAGAGTATGAGAGGAATTATCCTACTCATGATCTAGAGTTAGCGGCCCGATCGTTTTCGCTAAAGATATGGAGGCACTATCTATATGGAGAGAAAGTGGAGATATATTCGGACCATAAAAGCCTTAAATATTTCTTCACTCAAAAAGAACTCAACATGCGGCTGCGTGACGTTGGCTCGAACTATTGAAAGACTACGACCACACTATTCAATACCATCCCGGTAAAGCGAGCGTGGTAGTGCGGCGCGTTGAGTAGAAGATCATATCGAGGAGCAGAGTGCGATGATGTCAAGTATCTGCATAGAGCCAACTTTAATAGAAAAAGTTAAGGTTTCTCGAGCCACCAGGCCGGAGTGATGCGTATGAAGAAGAAAGTACAAGAAGGAGCTATTCCGGAAGCGAGAATTGATGAAGAAGGAATACTTCGAGTCCACTCTAGACTTTGTGTTCCTAACGACTTTGATTTGAAGTACAAGATTATGATGGAGGCACACAATACACCATTTGCAATCCATCACGGAAGTACTAAAATGTATCGTGATCTTGACATACATTTTGGTGGAACAATATGAAGAGAGAAATTGCAAAGTTTATCTCGATGTGTTTAACTTGTCAACGTGTAAAGGCGGAGTATCTTGTACCTAAGGGTCCGTTGCAACCACTTGAGATTCCGAAATGGAAGTGGGAACACATTACCATGGATTTCGTTAAGGGTCTTCCTACGGTTTCTCAAGGCATCAATGCTATTTGGGTTATTGTTGATAGATTAACCAAGTCTGCTCATTTCTTGCCGATACGGGAGACTTATTCCCTTGAACGTCTTGCTAGTATGTACGTGAATAAGATTGTGAGGTTGCATGGCATGCCAGTATCCATAGTTTCGGATCGTGACCCAAGATTCACTTCAAGATTTTGGGTTAGCTTGCAAAAAGCTATGGGCACGGATTTGCGATTTAGTTAAGCGTACCATCTCGAAGCAGACGAGACAATCGAGAGAGGACTACTCATTCTCTTGAAGATTTATTAAGACTACGTGTCCTAGACTTCAAGGCGCGGTTGGGATAAGTATTTACCATTGGTGGAATTCTCCTACAAACAAGCGATGTCGAGCAAGTATAGGTGTGGCTCCATTTGAAGCATTATATGGAAGAAATTGTCGCTCTCCAATATGTTGGGATGAGGTGGGTGAAGCAACATTGTTGGGACTAGAGTTAATACGTATGACTACTACCGAAAAGATCCAAATGATTCGACAACGTATACAAAGCGGCACAAGATCGACAAAAGAGTTATGCGGATCTTCATCGAAAGGGCGTTGAATTTAGTGTAGGGGATCATGTATTGTTGCGAGTTGCTCCATGGAAGGGAGTTACAAGATTTGGGAAGAGAGAAAGCTCGATCCACGATTTATTGGTCCATTTCAAATTCTTGACCGAGGTAGGAAATGTAGCTTATAGACTCGCGTTACCTCAAAGTATGTCTCGTGTTCATAATGTGTTTCACATATCTTTACTTAAATAAATATGTGAAAGACCCAAACCACGTTATTGAGTTAGAAACGGACGAGATAGTAGAAGACTTAACGTGTGAGGAGGTACATGTCAAGATCTTAGATAGGAAGGAGCATGTCCCTACGACGAAAGGTCATACCACAGAGTTAAAGTTTTGTGGAGGAATCATGTTATAGAGGAAATGACACAGGAATTGGAAGCGAAAATGAAAGCGAGGTATCCTCACCTTTTGAAACACACCAGTGCGTCGTCGATTTCGAGGACGAAATTTCATAAGGAGGGAGGTTGTAAGACCCCAACTTATTATTAATGAAATTTAATTTTCTCTATTTATTATTTTGAAATAGTAAGGGTTGATTTGATTAATGTGGATAGTTAGGGGTAAATCATCTGCAAATATTTCAAAATAAGCAAGTGGTTATAAAATATTCATTGTTGTCGGGGAATATTAGTTTGGTGGTGGAATATTAAATGCTTTGTGGGAATATTAAATGCGCGCACAGTAGACCGTGTGTGGGCCCATGTGAGCGATTGGATGAAGAAAGCGACAAATATAAGTTGGTTAAAAATAATAGGCGTAGTTATTCTGGTTAATTAATCTTGTTAAAATACTCGGTGGTTAAAACACGATAGCACGTGGTATTGCACCAATTGTTGATTCTTACGTGAAAGGCACTTTCGATAATGGTTACGATAATTCTTTTATTCGATATTTTATTGAGTTAATAATTGTTGCGTTGATATTTTATATTCTTTGTTGTTTGATAATTGTCATTACACGTATTTTTCATTATCGAAGCAATAATTCATATTATCTCAATAATATTATTAGATAACATTATTGGAAATGTCTAGAAAGTTACATCTAAGGAGAGGTTTGGTCACTTAATTGCGGCGATGATGAGGAGAAATTCTTATTGAAAAGCCCCTTCTCACAGGAGCGCTGGTTGTCGATATTGTGATTACGTAATATTATTTGTGAATAATTAATTATTGATTCATATGATGAGAAAATATTGATTTTATGTGGATATAGATGGAGAAAATTTTTATTGTGACAATTGTTGAAAATTGATATTTTATCTTTTTCGATAAAATAATTCATTTAAATATATTATTATATTTTAATAATATAATAATGGTGATATTTTTACAACGAATGTGGGATATATGAGTATATGAGGAGAAAGAGTATTTTGTTGCAATAAATGTTTAAAACATGTTAAACATGTCGGTGGACCCCATTTATTGGTTGAAATTTGATTATAAACAAAAATCGCCTGGTTTGTGGATTTGGTCAATTTCTATTTGGAATTTGGAAAAACTTTCTTACGTAAAGTTGTAGAGAATTGAATTTCCTATAAAAACTCTTAAGATTCGAATTTTCTGATGAAAGGGCTATTTATTATGAATTATTGAAGTTAGAAGCTCAAAATAATTGATTTTGAAAGTTTAAAATATTTAAAATTAGAAAAACGTTTTTCTTACTTTTCTAGAATGTGGCATGTGTTTGATGGCTGAAATCAGATTCTAGGCATGTGTAGGAAATTTATTATTAATTTATTAAATTTTCTACTTTTTGGTGTTCTAGCGATTTCTATAAATAGGGTCTTGGGTTAGAATTGAAAATCACACCGAAGCTGAAGTTTTCTCTCTCTATATTATCGGCGTATTCTTGTGAGTATTTTGAGTATACATTGAGTATTGCTAAGCGGTGCAAGTCAAGTCATAGCCTTTATATCCTGTGTTTTTAAATAGAAATCTTGATCTTTCGAGGTAAGGATGTTATTTTCTTCTCGAATGATATTATTTCTTCAATATCATTATCTTTGAAATATTGGTTGAAACTTTTATCAAATTTGGAACTTTTTCATGTCGGGGTTACTATTCATGAGTTCTTATTCACGAAGTTACTATTCACGAGTACTATTAAGTAAGCGTGAAGATATTTTTTGGGAAATTTCTATCTTTTGGTGTCGAGATTCTTATTCACGTATCTGGCACTATTCACGTATCTGACACTATTCATAGAAAAATAAAATTTCTTTTTTTGTCCAAAATATCTATTACGGATACTAGCTTTGATTGTATCCGTGTTTTGATCATTCTTGAATTTTACACCACTGCGATTATTTTTAGGTATTTTTGGGCGTGAATAAAACAGCACGAATCCTTAATCCTTAATCCTTGTCATTTTGTTTCCTTTGGATTCGTTTCTTTAAAAATATTTTTCATCATCTTGATCTTAAATGATGATATTATGGAATATCTTTGGCACATAGTGCAAAGATGAATGATTTCTGAAGAATATCTTTGGCCGTTATGCAAAGATGAGCAGTGTTTTGATGAACATGACCAATGATGAATATCTTTGGCTTTGTAGTGCAAAGATGAATATTTGATTCGGATGTATATTGATTGATGTTACGAGGGATAAAGGATGAGCGATGAACTTTTAAATTCATACATAGAAGATAGTAGTTTGCATTCTCTACTTAACTCTTACAATGAATTATTATTTCATCTGAATATTGATTTAAAATTTGTTGTCTATTGTATTCTATTAGATTTTTCCCTGTTGAAGAATAACGATAATTTGTTGTATATTATCTTAGTCGTAATATTCTTTCTTGAGCTAGTTGAGCTCACCCTTTTTCCTTTTGTTCCATTTTTCTTCTCGGGAGGCGAGAATATAAGCGAGTGCAGTCGGGGTATGGAATGAAGGTTTTAGAAAGAATTGTTTAGTAGTCCTCACCATTTTGTAAAATAATGTATCAATAAATGTGATGAGGATTTATTTGAGTATAGATATTGTCTAGAAGATAATATTTGTATTCAAACTCGAGTTTTCTTGTTGTAATAATAAAATTGTAGTTGTTTACGTACCATGTATTGACAACTCGGAATGGGTGATGTATACTATTTTGGGGGCGTCCACAATTGACATGTAACAAATTATCTCTATATTCGATGAATTGATAAAATAGCACATAAACTTAGGTAAGTCATACTAATGAAGGTATTCCCGTCTCTCCCCTCCTAGTACTTTTCTCACATCTTGGCGGGATCGTATCCTAAGCTCGATACCAACCGTGGCGCCCCTAAAATTAGGGTATACATCACCCATCTTGGGTAGTCGGATACATGGTGCGTAATTTAAATACAACTTACTAATATAAGCGTAGGTATACAATATGACATAAAGCGTGTGTTTGAATACAAATATTGTCTACTAGATATTATACAAACTCAAAAGGAGTCCTCATTACAATTATTATCACACTTATTTCACGAATAGTGAGGACTACTAATCTTATCCTGCGGACCATTACTCGGTTCCCAGACTAGGTCGACTATGTTCTCATTTCACGAAGAAACGGTGAAAGAAAGGGTGAGCTCAACTAGCCCGATGAAATATTATGACTAAGATAATGCGAATAAATTATCAATAGCCTTGAACAGATGTTAAACGATAAAATATAATAAACATCAAGTTTAATCTGCTGTGAACAAGCAATCCATTAAAAGAGTCAAGTAGAAAATAAAATCTACTATCTTTTATGATTTAAAAGATTTTTCATCATTTATAAAAGTGAGACTCGACTTTAATAAATAATCCACATTATCGAATCACCCTCGCATTACTGACGAGGATATTCTTTAGTATCACGACCGCAATTATTCATGCGACTACGGGCGAGAATAGTTGTGTATTCATTAATAGTCATAATCATGCCAACAAGCGTCCATCAATGCACTACGACCATGAGGATTTTACCACATCATTTGTAACATTACGGTCGTGATTACAATGAATAATCCACGGTCATAATCATACCAAGTCCATCCATGCTCTCTACGAGCCACGTATGACTTTAAAAAAATATAATATAAACATGAGGATGATGACAATGATATAAGAATTCAATAAAACAAGTTCAAAATTATTTTATCCGGGAATTATTAACGTCCAAATTGTCGACATGATCTTTGTTTTGTAGAGTAAAATTCAAGAATGATCGGAAAGAATATTTCCATGAAAAAATCTTTGGATGAAACGCCTTGAATATCGAGGATATTCCACTAATTTCATGGAGTATAGAAGTCAAAGTTTTAACCAATGGGTATAATAAAGAATGTAATAACAAAAGAAATCACCATGCATGCGATAGATCGCACGCAGGCGAGTTATTCAACGAATAATAAATAACGGAACCAAATCCGGCGTAAAAGCGCACGAGCGAGGATATTCAACGAATAATAATAAAGAAGCGGAACCGGTCCGGTGTAAAACACACGATGGGATGTTCCAATGAGAATAATAATAAAATTTTAACCGAATCAGGTGTAAAACACACGAGCAGGATGTTCCAATGAGAATAATAATAAGAGCGGAACCAATCCCAGATAAAACACATGAGATGTTCCAATGAGAATAAAAGAAGAATGTCACCAAGTATAGAGTAGGCCAGTGTATACGAGTTATTCCAACGAGAATAATAAAGAATGGAACAATGTATGATTTCACCAAGTATAGAAATTCCGCGTATATCTGAGTTATTCAAATGAATAATAAGGAATGGAATAATCGAAGTTCTCTTCATGAATACAAAAAAGAATTATATCCCTTACGAGTACAATAAATAATATTCCCTACCTTAGAAGAAGCGAATATTGGCAAGTGAAGTAGCATAATACTTTTCTTCTTTCTCTACTATAGTTTCTCTCTGAGAGTTTCACGAATTAAAAAGAAAATAATGATGGAATGAGCTTCTATTTATAGGAAAATAGAATGCATAGTAATTAATCCATGAAACGGTCCAGATTGATTTACTTTAATCGGCCATCCATATTTAAAGCAAAATCTTTTAAATAAAATATAATATATTCTATTTATATAAAAACATTTTACTATGCAAATCTATGCAAAACACTATGCAAAAAACACTATACAACACTATGCATAATAAAATATAATATATTTTATTTATAAAATAACTTTAATAAAGTATTACATTTTTTATATAAAGATGTTTACGCTTTTATTACGTTAATAATCTGAATAAAACAAAAGCGTCATTATCGCTATAATAATTCATATTATTAATCGACAATAATGGAATCAAACTGAGTGACTTCTCACATAAACATCAATAATCAATATAGTAATGCTACTATGCAACCATACGTATTCTTTGTACTTTTACTACTGAGGTAGTTCAACGATGTCAACGGTAAAACTTCCGCCGTTATTTCAATAAAATATTTTTGTCGTTTTCTCGATCCGAAAATAATTACATTGTGGAGTCCACCAATGATTGAGTCGTTATCTGAATATTCCTACTAAATGAATATTCCCAGCCAATCGAATATATAATATAACCACTTGCATACTTTGCAAAATTTATAAATATTACCCACAACTATAACATTATATCAAATTATTCCATAATATTCAAAAATAATATTTATAGAAAATTCATCTTTATTTATAAAAGCCGGGGTCTTACAGTGGAGAGCTAAAGGCTCTTCGGTATAGGTCTCCATCAATGAGGGCGAAGTTCGAGCTTCGATGTTTGACTTGTCTGGCCAGGATTCGGTCCGAAGGGAGGGTTCCATCGGCCAGGTAGGAGATATAAGGTGTGAGCCAGCAATTTAGTCGGTCTAAAGCTAGAACATCTGCCTTCGGGACACTAGGTCTCTCCAAAACCTCTAGGTACACTGATCCATTGAAAGAGCTTGCTTTAGTAGTTGCCAATCTTGCCAATGTATCTGTTATTGTTTTATCTGACTGGTCCACCCCCTGACAACTGTGTGACTAGTCCAGATATTTTGAAATCCTTGCCCCCCGAGCCACGTACTCGCCCGATAACTGCTTGACCACCAGCTGAGAATCACTATAGATGGCCAACCTCTATACCTCTAAGCTCCGAGCCAACCGTATTCCTACTTGGATGGCCTTATACTTTGCTTCGTTGTTCGTGGCCTTGAATTTTAACCGGATAGCCTGCTGTACCTTGAACCCTTCGGGACTTGTCAAAATGACTTCTACTCCACTGATGCCTGCAGTGGATGATCCATCAACATACAACGTCCACGCAGTTGGTCCTTGTTGAGTTTGGTCACTGTGCTTACGTCCGACTCTGTAAAGAACACTCCACCACAAAGTCTGCCAACGCCTGCCCTTTGATTGCCGTTCGGGATGATATTCTATAGCAAACTGTGTCAACTCCATCGCCCATGCGGGTGACCGACCTGATATCTCTGGTTTGTGCAAAATCTTCTTTAAAGGCTGATACGTGTATACCACTATTAATCGACCCTGGAAATAGTGCCTGAGCGAATTTTTCCAGGTTCGGGTATCTCGTTTCTGCGTCCCGAAGAACATGAGTGACATAGTACATCGGGAACTGCTTTCCTCCTTTATCCCTTACCAAAGCCGCCCCTACTGCCATCGGGCTCGCAGCCAAATATAAATACAAAGGTTCCGAAGGGATCAGTTTCATCAATAGCGGTGCCGAACTCAGATATCTCTTGATCCTTTGGAACGCGTCTTCGCACTCTGAAGTCCACTGGAAACTCTTATCATTTTTTGGACCCTTGAGTGTGTCAAAAAAGGGGAGACATCTTTCAGCTGACCTCGACACGAATCTCCGAAGAGCAGTTATTCGGCTCGTCAACCTCTGTACATCTTTGTACGTCATTGGAGATTTCATGTCTAAGATCGCCGTAATTTTTTCCGGATTGGCTTCGATCCCCCTTTTACTGACCAAATATCCCAGAAATTTCCCTGAACCCAGTCCGAAAGTGCATTTGGTCGGGTTCAGTCTCAGTTTGTGTTTTCGTACTGTTTCGAAACAGTCTTCTAGGTCTTCCAGATGATCCCGGACTGACACGCTTTTTACGATCATGTCGTCCACATACACTTCCATACTCCAACCCAACTGCTTTCTGAATACGAAATTCATCATCCGTTGATAAGTCGCCTCTGCGTTCAGCAATCTGAATGTCATCTTCCGATACGCATATATAGCCCGATACCCTGAGAAAGCGTCCATGAAACTTAACATTCCATACCCCAGAGTGGCATCAATTAGCTGGTCTATGTCGGGTAAAGGGTAGAAGTCTTTTGGGCATGCCTTATTCAGATCCGTGTAGTCGATGGACATCCTCCACTTCCCATTTTGCTTCTGAACCAATACCACATTAGCCAGCCATTCGGGATAATCGATCTCGAAGATAAACCCCGCCTCTAGCAATTTAGCAACCTCTTCATCTATGATTTTCTGTCTTTCCAAGGCGAAGGTCCTTCTTTTTTGTATCACCAATTTTCTCTTGAATTCAGTATGTAGCACATGTGGCGCTTGATGACTCATTCACCCTGGCATATCTAGGCTCCCAAGCAAAATGTGGCGTATGCGACCAAGAAGTCCACCAATCCGATTCAAGTGGTTCTATCAACCACCTTTAATTTTTATCAATTTTTTGGATTCCCGAGTATCAACTCCACATCTTCATCTCTCTCTGCAAGCGATGCCATGGGTTCGATCTTTGCTTTCTTAGTGAATGGCTCTATCTGGATGACCATTGTTTGTTTCTGTTTACTGACCCCGACCCTTGAGGAAATTAGAGTATTCCGATAACACCTTCGGGCAATGTCAAAATCGCCTTTTACCTCCCCGATCCCGTTTGGTGTTGGAAACTTGATTTTGAAATGGGGTATAGATGTTACTGCTTGCAGCGCTGCTAATGTCGGCATTCTCAAGATGGCATTGTAAGCCGAATCCACTTGTACACCAATTTTTTTTACCATAATTTACGTTCTTTGAGTAGTCTTAGAACTTTGACCGGTAACTCTATCGTGCACGACACATGAACCAAGTCATGCCATCGAAAGCCGTATAAACGGCCCTCACCTCTTAACTCCATTTTTTTCCTTCCAAATCCATCCTCTGATAGGAATGCGTGTAAAGTATGTCGACCGAGGACCCGTTGTCGATCATCATCTTTTTCATATCCACTGGCCCGACCTGTGCTGTTATCACCAGTGCCCCGTCATGTGGCTCAATGTGGTCTGTAGGATAGTCCTCATCTGAGAAGGAAATAGATATACCCTTAAATATGGCTTTGTCTTTTTCTCGGTGAAGAGCCCGACCGATGACAACCACACCTCGAGATGCCCACTCTTGTTCCTATCGGTTACACGCCCTACCGACCGGCCCGATATTACATCGATAACTCATTGGGATTATGTGTGACGCCCCCAAAATTAGGTATACATCACCCATCTTGGGTAGTCAGATACATGGTACAGAATTTAAATACAACTTACTAATATAAGCATAGGTATACAATACGACATAAAGCGTGAGTTTGAATACAAATATTGTCTACTAGATATTATACAAACTCAAAAGGAGTCCTCATTACAATTATTATCACACTATTTCACGAAATAGTGAGGGACTACTAATGCTATCCTCGGACCATTACTCGGTTCCCAGACTCTTCCCGGTATGTTCTCATTTTACGAAAGAAAAAATGAAAGAAAGGGTGAGCTCAACTAGCCCAAAGAAGAAATATTATGACTAAGATAATGCGAGAATAAATTATCAATAGCCTTGAACAAAGTGTTAAACCGATAAAATATAATAAACATCAAGTTTAATCTGCGGTGAACAAGCAATCCATTAAAAGAGTCAAGTAGAAAATAAAATCTACTATCTTTTATGATTTAAAGGTTTTTCATCATCATTATTAAAGTTTAGACTCGACTTTAATAAATAATCCACATCATCGAATCACCCCTACACTACTGGCCGAGGATATTCTTTAGTATCACGTAGCAATTATTCATGCACTACGGGCGAGAATAGTTGTGTATTCATTAATGGTCATGATCATGCCAACAATCGTCCATCAATGCACTACTACCCTTTGAGGATTTTTACCACATCATTTTGTAACATTACGGTCATGATTACACCGAATAATCCTAGTCATAATCATACCAAGTCCATCCATGCTCTACAGACCACGTATGACTTTAAAAATAATAATATAAACATGAGGATGATGACAATGATATAAGAATTCAATAAAACAAGTTCAAGAATTATTTTATCCGAGAATTATTAACGTCAAATTGTCAACATGATCTTGTTTTGTAGAGTAAAATTCAAGAATGATCGGAAGAATATTTCCATGAAAAAATCTTTGGATGAAACGCAAAATATCAAGGATATTCCACTAATTTCATGGAGTATAGAAGTCAAAGTTTTAACTAACTGGATATAATAAAGAATGTAATAACAAAAGAAATCACCATGCATGCGATGATAGACCGCATAGGCGAGTTATTCAACAGAATAATAAATAACGGAACCGAATTAAGCGTAAAAACGTCTGACATGGATATTCCAATGCGAATAATAATAAAGGCGGAACCGTCCTTGTAAAACACACAGCACAACATGTTCCAATGAATAATAATAAAGATGAATTTTAACCCGAGTCCGGTGTAAAACACACAGACGAGGATGTTCCAACGGTAATAATAATAAGATTTTAAAACCGAATCCTGTAAAACACACGATGTGATGTTCCAATGAGAATAATAGAAGAATGTCACCAAGTATAGGGTGATCAGTGTATACAAAAGTTATTCAACAGAATAATAAAGAATGGAACAATGAAGGATTTCACCAAGTATAGGGAGTCCGCGTATACGAGTTATTCCAATGAATAATAAGGAATGGAATAATCTGAAGTTCTCTTCATGAATACAAAAGAATAATATCCTTACGAGTACAATAAATAATATTCCCTACCTTAGAAGAACTGAATATTGGCAAAGTGAAGTAGCGAGAATACTTTTCTTCTTTCTCTATAGTTTCTCTCTAGAGTTTCAATTGATTTAAAGAAGAAAATAATGAAGGAATGAGCTTCATTTATAGGAAAATAGAATGTATAGTAATTAATCCATGAATCGGTCCAGTTGATTTACTTTAATCGGCGGTCCATATTTAAAGCAAAATCTTTTAAATAAAATAAAATATATTCTATTTATATAAAAACATTTTACTATGCAAACACTATGCAACACTATGTAAAACACTATATCAAAACACTATGCAACACTATGCATAATAAAATATAATATATTTTATTTATAAAATAACTTTAATAAAGTATTTTGTTTTATATAAAAATATGTTTACATTTTTATTACGTTAATAATACTGAATAAAACAAAACGCCATTATCGCTATAATAATTCATATTATTAATCGACAATAATGGAATCAAACCGAGTGATTTCTCACATAAGCATCGATAATCAATCTGCAGTGCTACTATGCAACCACCGTATTCATCGTACTTTTACTACCGAGTAGTTCAACAAAGATCAACGGTAAAACTTCCGCCGTTATTTCAATAAAATATTTTTGTCGTTTTCTCGATCAAAATGATAATTACATTATTAGGGTCCACTGATGATTGAGTAGTTGTGCGAATATTCCCCTTAAACCGATATATTCCCAACCAATCGAATATAACATAACCACTTGCATACTTTGCAAAATTTATAAATATTACCCACAACTATAACATTATATCAAATTATTCCATAATATTCAAAAATAATATTTATAGAAAATTCATCTTTATTTATAAAAGTTGGTGTCTTACAACCTCCCTTCTTATGAAATTTACCCTCGAAATTAGAATGCGATACTGGTATGTCGAAGAGGTAAGGATACCTTGATTTCATTTGATTCTAACTCCCAAGTCATCTCCTCAACATCGTGGTTCCTCCACAAAACTTTGACTTGAGGTATAACCTTGGAAGCGTAGAATATGTTCCTTCTTATCCAAAATTTGAACAGGAACCTCTTCATCGTCAAATCTTCCGCTATTTCGTCCGGTTCTAACTCAATAATATGGTTCGGGTCTTTCACATATTTACGTAACATGGATATATGAAAAACGTTATGAACACGAGACATATTTGGCAGAAAGCGAGTCTATAGGCCACGATTCTACTCGATCGAGGATTAAAATGGACCAGATGAATCGAGGATTAAGTTTTTCTCTCTTTCCAAATCTTGTAACTCCTTTCCATGGAGCAACTCTTAACAACACATGATCTCCTATATCGAATTCCACGTCCTTTCGATGAAGATCAACATAACTCTTTTGTCGATTTTGTGAGGTTTTTATACGTTGTCGGATCGTTTGAATCTTTTCCGTAGTCATACGTACCAACTCCGGTCCCAACAACGTTGCTTCACCCACCTCATCCCAGCATACTGGAGAACGACACTTTCTTCCATACAACGTGTGAGACCCCATATTTTATCAATAAAGATTTAAATTTTGTCGAAATAATTTTTAATATTATGGTGTGAATTTGAGATAATATTATAGTTGTGGGTAGTATTTATAAATTTTGCAAAGTATGCAAGTGGTTATATTATATTCGATTGGTGGGGAATATTCGGTTTAGCGAGGGAATATTAAATGCAACAGCTCAATCATTGGTGGACCCACAACGAAATTATTGTCGGATTGAGAAAACGACAAAAATATTTTATTGAAATAACGGCGGAAGTTTTACTGGTTGATCTTGTTGAACTACTCGGTAGTAAAAGTACGAATACGTGTGGTTGCATAGTAGCAGCGGTATTGATTATTGATCTTTATGTGAGAAGTCACTCAATTTGATTCCATTATTGTCGATTAATAATATGAATTATTATAAGCGATAATGACGTTTTGTTTTATTCAGTATTATTAACATAATAAAAGCGAAATATCTTTTTATATAAAAATGAATACTTTATTAAAGTTATTCTATAAATAGAATATATTATATTTTATTATGCATAGTGTTGCATAGTGTTTTGCATAGTGTTGCGTAGTGTTTGCATAGTAAAATGTTTTATATAAATAGAATATATGATATTTTATTTAAAAGATTTTGCTTTAAATATGGACCGTCGATTAAAGTAAATAAATGCGGACCGTTCATGGATTAATTACTATGCATTCTATTTTCCTATAAATAGAAGCTCATTCCTTCATTATTTTCTTACGAATTCACTTGAAACTCTGAGAAAGAAATTATAGAGAGAAGTTATAGAGAAAAAATCTATAGAGAAAAGAAGAAAGAGTATTCGGTACTTTTACTACTTTGATATCCAATGGTCTTTTTACGGTAAGGGGTATTATTTGTTGTACCCGTAAGGTGTTATTCTTTCTTATTCATAAAGAGAACTTCATTATTCCATTCATTATTATTACGTTGGAATAACTTTGTAAAAGTGGTATACCCTATACATAACTTTGTATATATGGCATACCTATACTTGGTGAAATCCTTATGTTATTCCATTCTTATTTATTCTGTTGGAATAACTCAGATACTGTATGAATCCCTATACTTGGTGATCTTCTTTTGTTATTCCATTCTTTATTATTCTCGTTGGAATATCACATCTGCGTGTGTTTTACACCTAACGGTTCCATTGTTTATTATTTCAAGATTTATTATTACATTTGGAATATCACATGCATGTGTTTTACAATCGACACAGTTCCATTGTTAATTATTCAACATTTATTATTACGTTGGATCATCCTGTTGGTGTGAATTTCACCGACACAGTTCCGTTATTATTATTCTATTGGAATAACTTTCTGCATGCAATACGCATGCATGGTGATTTCCTTTGTTATTCCATTCTTTATTATACCCAGTTGGTTAAAACTTTGACTTCTATACTCCATGAAATTAGTAGAATATCCTTGATATTTGCGTTTCATCCAAAGATCTTTTCATGGAAATATTCTTACGATCATTCTTGAATTTTACTCTACAAAACAGTATCTTGTTGACAATTTGGACGTTACTAATTCTTGGATAAAATAATTCTTGAACTTGTTTTATTGAATTATTATGTCATTGTCATCATCCTCATGTTATATTATGTTATCTTTGGCTTACGTGCATAGATGAACTAAGTATGATTATGACCAGGGATCATTCGGTATAATCATAGCTTGTTATAAATGATGTGATAAAAGTCCTCGGTGGCTTTGTAATGCGATGATGGATAGTTTTGGTATGATTATGACCAGGGGTGATTCGGTATAGTCATGACCATTGATAATTTAATTGAAAATCCTTGACCGTGGTACAGGGATGATTAGATATTGTGGTTTATTCAATAAAGCTGAGTCTCAGCTATAACAGTGATGAAAACCCTTTTAAAACCTAAAAGATAGTAGACTTTATTTTCTACTTGACTCTTTTAATGGATTAAGTATTCATTTGCGCAGCTTAAACCGGTTGTCTATTGTATTTTATCGGTTTAACATTGTTGAAGGCTAATGATAATTTATTACGCATTATCTTAGTCATAATATTTCTTCTTGGGCTAGTTGAGCTCACCCTTTCTTTTCACTTTATTCTCTTGAGAAAATGAGAACATATTTGGGACGAGTCGAGGAACGGAGTAATGGTCCAGAGGATAGCATTAGTAGTCCTCACAATTACGTGAAATAGTGTGATAATAGTTGTAATGAGGACTCCTTTTGAGTTTGTATAATATCTAGTAGACAATATTTGTATTCAAACTCACGCTTTATGTCATATTACATACTGCACAGTTATATTAGTAAGTTGTATTTGAATTTATGTACCATGTAAGTGGCGACCCAAGATGGGTG
The DNA here is from genome assembly GCA_020205615.1 of Panax quinquefolius. Lineage (NCBI taxonomy): Eukaryota > Viridiplantae > Streptophyta > Magnoliopsida > Apiales > Araliaceae > Panax > Panax quinquefolius. The sequence goes on along the minus strand of CM035173.1, from coordinate 12,516,499 downwards.
GCGTATACCTAATTTTGGGGCGTCACAATTGGTATCGAGCTTAGGGATATGATCCCAGCTAAGATCTTGAGATAAGAACTAGAAGGGGAGAGCGGGAATTCCTTCGCTAGTATGATCGACCTCAGTTTATTTGTTATTTAATTGGTCGGTCAGAGTATAGGGATAATAGTTGATATATTAATTAACCCTTGTGTTATGGCAGTGTTTGGAAATGGCAGCTGAAAATATTCACAATGGAGTGAATGTGACCGTTGTGACACCTTTAATCACTAATCAGGTTAATGCAGTGTTAGACGAGGAACAAATTAGAGATATCCACGTAGTGAATGAAGAACTAATTGTTGCACCCGAGCTAGTTGCAGAGGTAGCAACTGAGAGTGAGGAAGAAGAAGAAGAAGAGGAACCTGAGGAGAATTGGTTAGAAGAAGTTTATGATCAAAACTTAGAATTACAAAATCGTGTTCGTGAGCTAGAAGAACAGTTGAAGAACGGCAAGCGGTCAGTGGAACAAAGGGATACAACAATTCAAAATTGGGTTACCCGATATGTGATGCTCGAACAAAATCACGCTTTGGCGGGGTGTAAGATATTAAAGTTGGAATCGAGAATTTAAAAATCAAAGATCAAATTTGAAAGAAGAAACAAGCTGGACGAAGGAGAATAGGCGATGCATGGGTAAAAGGCACTGCAACGCGTTGATAGTGTGAAAAAAGACGTCCGATCCAATAAAGCCAAAATAGATGAAAAGGACTTTGCTTTTGGACGAAGATTGGGAGAACCCAACATCGAATTCGAATTACCACATACATAGCGGTCAACCCAAATTCGATATGGATCGGAGAATAATGATTCAAATCATGGATCAGGAATGTGAAGAAGCACTTAAGGGTGGAATGTACCCTATAGTAAAGTCAAACTCGGTAATTTAAGCGAGAGCGTTTGTCGAGAAACCCGAACGAAGTTATTACGGGTAAATTAATTATAAATTATTACGAAGTCTATACTTTATTCAATACATGTTCTACCCACTCTTTTATTCTACCTAGTTGTGTTCAATGTTTAAATTTGACTCCGAAAAAATTAGACTTTGATTTATCTATTGAAACTTCGTTGGGAGAAACCTTCGTTGCCTCCACTGTTTATTAATCTTGTTGTTTCAAATAAACACTTTCACGATCTTATCTCTTTGAAAATACTTGCCTTTGAGGTAATTTTTGAAAATGATTGATTAACTACTCATTATTCTTTTTGTAAGGTTGTTAGCTTTCATATTCTAACCAACCCATTATACTGAATTCAAAGTAACCAAACCTAAAGTTAATCAACGTTATATCAAGCCATAAGTAAAGAGCCCCGATCCTTTCGTTGTTGACTTCCTTGTGTGGAATGCACCGAAGCCGGACTTTACTCGTAGGTGACGTCGTGGATCAAGATGGCAAGTTGATAGGTATCATTGTGAGGTCTTATCCGGTTAAGGGATAGAAGTCACAGTTGGTATTAATGTGACGTACTATCCAAGTCTTGGGCGAGATAATGATTTTGAATGATATTTCTATCATTAATAAATTTCTTGACGTATTCTTGAAGATTTCCTAGCCTACCCTAGAGCGTGAAATTGAATTTTGTATTGACCCCAGTACAAAACCCATTTCTTAAACCCTCAAATATTTCTTCAACTAAAAGGATCTATTTACGAGGATTATGATGAAAGTCATAATAAAAGCATTGGATTGATGAAAATCATGGGTATATGAAGTATTAGTAAGTTTTATGATGAGTTATGTTGGTTATTATGTGAAAATATGAAAGTTTCTTAGAAATCACAAAGAGTTGAAAATCAGATTTTGGTGAAAAACGTAACATGAAATTCAATTGACCATATCTCCTATTATATTTTGAATTTTTGAGTGTGGTCAAGTCCTAGAGTTATATCTATGAGTTACCTAACTAATCCAAGTGGAATTACTAGAAAAGGTGTTGTAGATTTTTGTGTGGACTGATTTTAGCAAAGGAGTGCAAAGCTGCAAAAACCGAAAAAGCTGCTGCCATGATTTTAGAGGGGCTGTTTTGGCCACTTAAATTATGAGAAAAATTCTGGCCTTTTGGGACATGAAGGTATATGATGTAAAGTACCTCCTGTCCGAAAATGAGCACATTCTGACTTAAAATGAGCAAGTTATGACTATTTCAATATTTAGGTTTTTCTGACGAAAAATGCTATAACCGGAGTTCTATAACTCCGATGACCATGAAATTTAAACTGGAAGCTCACGTTAACATGTGTAAGGTCCTGCCAAGATTTGGGAATTTTTGGAGTTAAACTTGAGGTAGCTAATTTCTTAAGGAATTAATTAGAAATTTATTTTGAAAATAGTAAATGAATTTTAAAAATTCCAAGAAAATATATTTTCATTATGGGACTATATTATGCTAAATCCCAGAAAAGAAATATTTTTGGGACTGATTTGGTATTTTTCATGAAAATAGTTTAATTCTGAACATATGAGTTAAATATGTTATGTGAAGTAACAAAGTTGAAAATAGGATTTTATGGCTTGAGAATCCTATATAGAGTATATACATATTTTTATTTATTTTTTGATGAGGATTTGATAATTGGTGATGATATCTTATGAGTATGACATTTTGAATGATTAAATGCATTATATGGTAAAAGCGTAAACAATTGAAATAAATTGTTTATAAATTTAAGAAGTGATTAAAAATTGTTATAATATTAATGATATTAGATTATAAGATTATTAAGTGATTGATAACATGGGGATATTCTTGAATCCTGGATAAATTATATTATAAATGTTTAATATTTATCCTTTATCTCATTTGATTGATTCTTTATATCATTGACATGATCCTCATGCTTATATTATGTTGAAAGTCATCTGTGGCTCACGTGCATAGATGGACTTGGTATGATTATGACCAGGGATTGTTCGGTATAATCATGGCCGTAATTGAAAACACGATTATCTTTGTACGTGGTGCATGGATAATTTGTGGTCGTGATACTAATGAATACACGATTATCTTTGGCACGTAGTACATGGATAATTTGTGATCGTGATACTAATGAATACACGATTATCTTTGTACGTAGTGCATGGATAATTTATGGTGGTACTACTAATGAATACACGATTATCTTTGCACGTAGTGCATGGATAATTGTGGTCGTGATACTAATGAATACACGATTATCTTTGTACGTAGTGCATGGATAATTGTGGTCGTGATACTTAATGAATACACGATTATCTTTGTACGTGGTGCATGGATAATTGTGATCGTGATACTAATGAATACACGATTATCTTTGTACGTAGTGCATGGATAATTTGTGGTCGTGATACTAATGAATACACGATTATCTTTGACACGTAGTGCATGGATAATTTGTGGTCGTGATACTAATGAATACACGATTATCTTTGTACGTAGTGCATGGATAATTGTGGTAGTGATACTAATGAATACACGATTATCTTTGGTCGTAGTGCATGGATAATTCGTGGTCGTGATACTAATGAATACGATTATCTTTGGCCGTAGTACATGTATAATTTGTGGTCGTTGATACTAATGAATACACGATTATCTTTGGTAGTAGTGCATGGATAATTAATGGTCGTGATCTTAATGAATATCCTTGGCACGTAGTGCGGGGATGATTCGATGATATGGATTAATTATTGAAATGAGTCTCAAAGAATGAAATATTAATTCATGGATGTGGTAAAAGTCATCTTTGGTAGTAGTGCATTGATAGACTTGGTATGATTATGACCACGGATTATTCGGTATAATCATGACCAGTAATTGAAAACACGAATATCCTTGGCGATGGTGCATGGATAATTCGTGGTCGTGATATCTTATTAAGGCTGCGTCTCGGCATTATTGGTTTTACTGATTGTATATCTTTAGTGTAAGACCAAAATTTTTTAAATAAAAGGAATTTCCTCTATTTATTATTTTGAAATAGTAAGGGTTGATTTGATTAATGTGGATAGTTATGGGTAAAATACGCAAATATTTCGAATAAGCAAGTGGTTATAAAATATTCATTATTATTAGGGAATATTCTTTTGGTCGTGGAATATTAAATCTTTGTCGGGAATATTAAATGCGGCAGTATGATCTTTATGGGCCCCATAACGGAAAAGCGATTGGATGAAAAAACGCATAAATATAAGTTGTTTATAAATAATGGCGTAGTTATTCACAATTAATCTTATTGGAATACCCGGTGGTTAAAACACACTAATATGCGTTGTTGAACATTAGCACACGGTATTGCACCAATTATTGATTCTTACGTATGAAGGCACTACTCAATAATTGTTACGATAATTCTTTATTCGATATTTTATTGATTTAATAATTGTTGCGTTGATATTTTATATTCTTTGTTGTTTGATAATTGTCATTACGGTATTTTTCATTATCTGATAATAATTCATATTATCTGAATAATATTATTAGATAACATTATTGGCAATGTCTAGAAAGTTACGTCTAAGGAGAGGTTTGGTCACCTAATTGCGGCGCCATGAAGAGAAATTCTTATTGGAAAGCCCCTCTTCACAGGAACTGCAGTTGTCAATAATGTGATTACTATAATATTATTTGTGAATAATTAATTATTGATTTATATGATGAGGAAAATATTGATTTTATGTGGATATAGATGGAGAAAATTTTAAAATGACAATTGTTGAAAATTAATATTTTATCTTTTTTGATAAAATAATTCATTTAAATATATTATTTTAATAATATATTAACGGTGATATTTTTACAAATCGAATGTGGGATATATGAGTATCTGAGGAGGAAGAGTATTTTTGTTGCAATAAATGTTTAAAACATGTTAAACATGTCGGTGGACCCCATTTATTATTTGAAATTTGATTATAAATTACATAAAATCGCCTGGTTTGTGGATTTCGGTCAATTTCTATTTGGAATTTGGAAAAACTTTCTTCTGTAAAGTTGTAGAGAATTGAATTTCCTATAAAAAGTCATGAGATTCGAATTTTCTGATAAAAGGACTATTTATTATAAATTATTGAAGTTCAAAGCTCAAAATAATTGATTTTTGGAAGTTTTAAATATTTATATTCACAAAACGTTTTTTGTGTTTGGTGGGCATCTTTAACACATGTCATGTTGCTGAATTCAGATGCTTGATGCGTAGGAGGATGTAGAAAAATTTATAATATTAATTTATTAAATTTTACGCTTTGGTGTTCTAAGCAATTTCCTATAAATAGGTCTTAGGTTAGAATTGAAAATCACACCGAAATGAAGTTTTCTCTCTCTATATTATCGGCGTATTCTTGTGAGTATTTTGAGTATATTTTGAGTATTTCTATACTCTGTGCAAGTTCAAGTCATAGCCTTTATATCCTGTTTCAACTAGAAATCTTGTCTTTTCGAGGTAAGGATGTTATTTTCTTCTCAAATGATATTATTTCTTCAATATCATTATCTTTGAAATATTAGTTGGAACTTTTTATCAAATTTAGAACTTTTTCATGTCGGGTTTACTATTCATGAGTTACTATTCACGAGTTACTTATTCATGAGTTCTTATTCACGAATTCTTATTCACGAGTCTTATTCATTAAGCGTGAAGATGTTTTTTGTGGAATTTCTATCTTTTGGTGTCTGAGTTACTATTCACGTATACGGTATTTTATTCACGAATCGGACTTATTCACCGAAAAATGAAAATTTTTCTTTTAAATCTAAAATATCTATTGTGGATACTAGCTTTGATTGTATCCATGTTTTGATCATTCTTGAATTTTACACCACTATGATTATTTTTTAGGTATTGTTGGACATGGATAAAACAAAGTACGAATCCTTAATCCTTAATCCTTGTCATTTTGTTTCACTGGATTCGTTTCTTTAAAAATATTTTTCATCATCTTCAAAAGATGAATGATTTCTGAAGAATATCTTTGGCCCGTAGTCTGCAAAGATGAACAGTGTTGAGATGAACATGGTGATCGATTTAATATCTTTTGGCCGTAGTGCAAAGATGAACAGGTGTTTAGATGAACATGACCAACTGATGAATATCTTTGGCTTGTAGTGCAAAGATGAATATTTGATTCCAGATATATATTGATTGATGTTACAGGGATAAAATATCGACGATGAACTTTTAAATTCATACATAGAAGATAGTAGTTGCATTCTCTACTTAACTCTTCTAATGAATTATTATTTCCGCTGCGAATATTGGTTTAAAAACTTGTTGTCTATTGTATTCTATTAGTTTTTTTTCCTGTTGAAGACTAACGATAATTTGTTGTATATTATCTTAGTCATAATATTCTTTATCTTGGGCTAGTTGAGCTCACCCTTTTCCTTGTTGTTCCATTTTTCTTCTCAGGAGGCGAGAATGTAGCGAGTACTAGTCGGGGTATGGAATGAAGGTTCTAGAGAGAGTTGTTTAGTAGTCCTCACCATTTTTGTAAAATAATGTATCAATAATTATGATGGAGATTTATTTGCGTGTGGATATTATCTAGATGGCAATATCTGTATTTAAACTCACAGTTTATATGTTGTAATAATAAAGTTGTAGTTATTTCTGTACCATGTATTTGGCGACTCAGAATGGGTTGGATGGAATGGACCTATTTTGGGGGCGTCACATTTAGCCTGTAGTGCAAAGATGAATTGTTAATAAATATATTTGGCCTGTAGTGCAAAGATGAATTGTTAATGAATATCTTTGGCCGGATTGCAAAGATGAATTTAATGTTTTCAACGATTAAGGTATTCAAGGTATCCTCACCTCTTTATCATACCGGAATCATCGCACCCTAATTTCGAGGGCGAAATTCCATAAGGAGGGGAGATTGTGAGACCCCATATTTTATCAATAAAGATTTAAATTTTGTTGAAATAATTTTTAATATTATGGTGTGAATTTGAGATAATATTATAGTTGTGGGTAGTATTTATAAATTTTTAAAAGTATGCAAGTGGTTATATTATATTCGATTGGTGGGGAATATTCTTGGTTTAGCGGGGAATATTAGATACAACTCTCAATCATTGGTGGACCCTAGCGAAATTATTGTCGGATTGAAAAAACGACAAAAATATTTTATTGAAATAACGGCGGAGTTTTCTGGTTGATCTTGTTGAACTACTTCATTAGTAAAAAATACGATGTCGTGTGGTTGCGTAGTAACACACGGTATTGATTATTGATGATTATGTGAGAAGTCACTTCAATTTGATTCCATTATTGTCGATTAATAATATGAATTATTATAGCGATAATGACGTTTTGTTTTATTATTCGTATTATTAACGTAATGAAATAGAAACATCTTTTTATATAAAATGAATACTTTATTAAAGTTATTACATAAATAGAATATATTATATTTTATTATGCATAGTGTTGCATAGTGTTTTGCGTAGTGTTGCATGTGTTTGCATAGTAAAATGTTTTATATAAATAGAATATATGATATTTTATTTAAAAGATTTTGCTTTAAATATGGATTTGTCAGATTAAAGTAAATCAATGTGGACCAGTTCATGGATTAATTACTATGCATTCTATTTTCCTATAAATAAAGCTCATTCCTTCATTATTTTCTTACGAAATCACTTTGAAACTACAGAGAGAAATTATAGAGAGAAGCTATAGAGAGAAAATCAGCAGAGAAAAGAAGAAGAGTATTCAGTACTTCACTACTTTGATATCCAAAGTGTCTTTTACGGTAAGGGTATTATTTGTTGTACCGCGTAAGGTGTTATTCTTTCTTATTCATGAAGAGAACTTCATTATTCCATTCATTATTATTACATTGGAATAACTTTGTAAAAGTGGTATACCTATACATAACTTTTCATATATGCGGCGTACCTATACTTGGTGAAATCCTTATGTTATTCCATTCTTATTTATTACATTGGAATAACTTTGTATCGCTTAATCCCCTATACTTGGTGATCTTCTTACATTATTCCATTCTTTATTATTTTGTTGGAATATCCTCATACGTGTGTTTTTACAGGACACAGTTCCATTGTTTATTATTCCGCATTTATTATTACATTGGAATATCACATGCATGTGTTTTACAGGACACAGTTCCATTGTTTATTATTCAAAGCATTTATTATTACATTGGATCATCCTGTTGGTGTGAATTTCACCCGACTGGTTCCGTTATTATTATTCTATTAGAATAACTTTTATACATCTGATACCGCATGCATGGTGATTTCCTTTGTTATTCCATTCTTTATTATACCCAGTTGGTTAAAACTTTGACTTTTATACTCCATGAAATTAGTAGAATATCCTTGATATTTGCGTTTCATCCAGTATCTTTTCATGGAAATATTCTTCTGATCATTCTTGAATTTTACTCTACAAAACAGTATCTTGTTGACAATTTGGGCGTTACTAATTCTGGATAAAATAATTCTTGAACTTGTTTTATTGAATTATTATGTCATTGTCATCATCCTCATGTTATATTATGTTATCTTTGGCTTACGTGCGTAGATGAACTAAGTATGATTATGACCGGGGATCATTCGGTATAATCATGGCTTGTTATAAATGATGTGATAAAAGTCCTCGGTGGCTGTGAATGCACGGTGATTGATAGTTTTTGGTATGATTATGACCGGGGTGATTCGGTATAGTCATGACCATTGATAATTTGATGAAAATCCTTGGCCAGAGGTAGTGCGAGGATGATTAGATATTGTGGTTTATTCATTAAAAATTTGAGTCTCAAATTTATAACGATGATGAAAACCTTTTAAAACCTAAAAGATAGTAGACTTTATTTTCTACTTGACTCTTTTAATGGATTGCATATTCACTATTGATTAAACTGGTTTATCTATTGTATTTTATCGGTTTAACATTGTTGAAGGCTAATGATAATTTATTACTGCATTATCTTAGTCATAATATTTCTTCTTGGGCTAGTTGAGCTCACCCTTTCTTTCACCGTTCTCTTGAAAATGAGAACATAAATTTGGAGACGAGTCGAGGAGCGAAGTAATGGTCCGAGAGGATAGCATTAGTAGTCCTCACTATTACGTGAAATAGTGTGATAATAGTTGTAATGAGGACTCCTTTTGAGTTTGTATAATATCTAGTAGACAATATTTGTATTCAAACTCACGGTTTATGTCGTATTATTACACCTGACAGCAGTTATATTAATAAGTTGTATTTGAATTTATGTACCATGTAAGTGGCGACCCAAGATGGGTGGCGTATACCTAATTTTGGGGCGTCACACAACGCCTTCGAATGGAGCCATGCCAATACTTGCTTGATAAGCTTGTTGTTGTAGGAAAACTCCACCAATGGTAAGAACTTGTCCCAACTCCCTTGAAATCAAGGACACGAGTCTTAATAGATCTTGAAGAGTTTGAATAGTCCTCTCCGGTTATCCGTCAAAATCGAGGATGATATGCCGAAGCTAAATCGTAAGTCATGTGCCCATAGCTTTTTGCAAACTAACCCAAAATCGTGAAGTGAATCTTGGGTCTAGATCGAAACTATGGATACCGGCATATACCATGCGATCTTACAATCTCGTTTATGTACATATGAGCAAAGGCGTTCAAGTGTATAAGTTTCTCGTATCGGTAAGAAATGAAAGCGATACTTGGTCAATCTATCAACAATGACCCAAATCGCATCAATGCCTTGAGAAACCTTAGGAAGACCGATAATAAAATCCATGGTAATGTGCTCCCACTTCCATTCTGGAATTTCAAGTGGTTGATGGACCTTTTGGTACTTGATGCTCGGCTTTAACTTTTGATGACAAGTTAGACACCTTGAGATAAACAGTATTATCTCTCTCTTCATATTGCTCCACCAAAATGTATGACCGAATATCATGATACATTTGGTACTCCCGAGATGGATTGCAAATGATGGTGTGTTGTGCGCCTCCATCATGATATTATACTTTAAATCGAGAGGTCGTTGTGGCGCCCCCAAAATAGTATACACAACACCCATTCTCGAAGTGCCAAATACGTGAAACAAAAACAAACTGACTGATATTACAATGTAAATGTCGTGTGAAATACGACAATATATCTTTATGAGTTTAAATATTATATTACAGACAATATCCATACTCAAATAAATCCTCATCATAATTATTGATACATTATTTTACAAAAATGGTGAGGACTACTAAACAACTCTCTCTAGAACCTTCATTCCATACCCCAGGCTAAGTACTTTCGGCTACATTCTACGCCTCCACGAGAAGAAAATGGAACAACAAGGAAAAGGGTGAGCTCAACTAGCCCGATAAAGAATATTATGACTAAGATAATATCTGACAAATTATCGTTAGTCTTCAACGAGGAAAAATCGATAGAATCTGATAGACAACAAGTTTTGGATCAATATTAGCGGGAAAATAATAATTCATAGAAGAGTTACGTAGAGAATGAAATCTACTATAATCTATGAATTTAACGGTCCATCATCAATATTTTATCCACTGTAACATCAATCAATATTCATCTCAAATCAAATATTCATCTTTGCTTTACTCTGAGCCAAAAGATATTCATCAATCGGTCATATTCATCTCAACACTGTTCATCTTTGCACTAAAGGCCAAAGATATTCTTCGAAATCATTCAAATCTTTTTTCATCTTTGCACTGAGGCGAAAGATATTCATCGATTGGTCATATTCATTTAAACACTGTTCATCTTTGCACTTTCTGGGCGAAAGATATTCTTGAAAATCATTCATCTTTGCTTTCTGGGCCCAAGATATTCAATAATATCATCATTTAAGACTAAGGATGATGAAAATATTTTTAAAGAAGCGAATCCGGTGAAACAAAATGACAAGGATTAAGGATTAATGATTAGTACTTTGTTTTATCCATATCCAACAATACCTCAAAAATAATCATAGTGGTGTAAAATTCAAGAATGATCAAAACATGGATACAATCGGCTAGTATCCGAAATAGATATTTTGAACGAAAAGAAGAAATTTTATTTTTTCGATGAATAGTCTTATCGTATTGAATAGTCTTGAGTATCGTGAATAGTCTTGAGTATCGTGAATAGTAACTCAGACACCAAAAGATATAAATTCCACAAAAAAAAACATCTTCACGCTTACATGAATAGTACTAAATGAATAGTAACTTCGTGAATAGTAACTCATGAATAGTAACTTCGTGAATAGTAACTCATGAATAAGTAACCCCGACATGAAAAGTTCCAAATTTGATAAAAACTTGGATCGACATTTCGACGTAATGATATTGAAGAAATAATATCATTCTGAAAAAAAAATAATATCCACTTACCTCGAAGAATCGATGCTTGGAAGGAAAGGTCGGGAAGTGATCTTTGAATGAAACTTGTCTTGAGCAACAACTCTCAAAGTATCTAAATACTCACAAAATCGCTCGATAATATAGAGAGAAAAAGAAAACTTTGTTTACGGTGTGATTTTCAATTCTAACTTAGCCCTCTATTTATAGGAAAATGTTAGCCGTAAAGCGGACTTGACTTTCTTTACGATGGCTTTACACCTTTACTATTGCCACCACCACATTTGAAATAAAATTCAGCACATTTCTTCACCAACCACAAGTGGGGCCCACTCAATTCTAGAATTTTCCACCAAAATCAATTATAAACCTAATTTTTCCGAATCAGACACCTCTTAAAATTCACAACAAATCATTCGTGCATTTTTAACGGTTCAAAATTTGTGGACATATACTCAACTTATGTATGTATAACATACCCAAAAATTACCACAATCCAACGGTCGGATTAAAAATTATAACCCCGCAATATATCTCAAAACCCACGATTTAATTTTAATACCTCGATCGGTAAAATCTTGATAAAACACCTCAACAATAATTTCTTCATTTATAACCACATAAATAAATCCATCATTTATATCCACATAAAATAAATATTTCTTTATCATATGAATCAATAATTAATTATTCACAAATAATATTACGAATCACAATTATAATGACCAGTAGTTCCGGAAGAGGGGGCTTTCCAGATAAGGATTTCTCCTTCTTGGCGCGATTAGGTGACCAAACCTCTCCTTGACGAACTTTCTAGACATTGCCAATAATGCTATCTAATAATATTATTCAAATAATATGAATTATTGATCGATAATGGAGATAATGTGCGGTGACAATTATTGAACAACGATAATATAAAATATCAACCGGCAATTATTGAATCGATAAAATAAAATATTGAGCGATAACTCTTTGTGAAAATTATTGAGTAGTGCCTTCTTACGTAAGGATCAATAATTCAACAATCTTTGTGCAATCTGGTGTCTTTCTTTGTGCGACCACAGCGTATTCTTATTTTAACCACCGGGTATTCAACGATCTTACTTGGTAACAACTACTGCGTTATTTTTAACCAACTTATATTTGTCGTTTTCTTCATCCAATCGCTTTTTCAGTTATGGGGCCCACACATGGGCTTGCCTATGCGAATATTCACAAACGAATATATCCCAAACAAGCGAATATTCTGATCTGAATATTCCACGACCAAACGAATATTCCCAAACAAAAATGAATATTTTATAACCACTTGCTTATTTTGAAATATTTGCGTATTTAACCCTTAACTATCCACATTAATCAAATCAACCCTTACTATTTCAAAATAATAAATAAAGGAAATTCCTTTTTATTTAAAAAAAATTTGAGGGTCTTACAACCTCCCTCCTTATGAAATTTAATCCCTCGAAATTGGCGTGCGTGTACTGTGTTTGAAATGGTGAGGATACCTCGCTTTCATTTCCGTTTCCAATTCCCGGTCATTTCCTCTATAGCATGATTCTTCCACAAAACTTTAACTTGTGGTATGACCTTTCTTGGCGTAGGGCATGCTCCTTCTATCCAAGATCTTGGCAGTACCTCCTCATCGTTAAGTCTTGACTATCTCGTCCGGTTCTAACTTCGATAACGTGGTTGGGTCTTTCACATATTCTGAAATACGGATATGTGAAACACATTATGAACACGAGACATACTTGGAGAATGTAACGCAGTCTATAGGCTACATTTCCTACTCGGTCGAAATTTGAAATGGACCCGATAAATGGTGGATTGAGCTTTCCTCTCTTCCCAAATCTTGTAACTCCTTCCATGGAAGCAACTTCATGACAATACATGATCCCTACATTAAATTCCGTCCTTTTCGTGAAGATCCGCATAACTCTTTTGTCGATCTTGAGCTAGTTTGTATCGTTGTCGAATCATTTGGATCTTTTCGGTGAGTCATATGCGTCTTAACTTTCGGGTCCCAACAATGTTGCTTCACCCACCTCATCCCAACATATTGGAGAGCGACATTTTCGTCCATATAATGCTTGAATGGAACCATGCCTATATTTGTTTAATAACTATTGTTGTATGAGAATTCCACCATGGTAAATACTTATCCCAACTTCCTTTGAAATCTAGGACCACGAGTTTTAATATATCTTGAAGAGTTTGAATAGTCCTTTACGATTGTCCGTCCGTTTGGGGATGGTATGCTTAGAACTAAATCGCAAATCCGTGCCCATAGCTTTTTGCAAAGCTAACCCAAAATCTTGAAGTGAATCTTGGGTCACGATCAAAAACTATGGATCTGAGGCATGCCATACTGACCTCACAATCTCATTTACGTCACATACTAGCAAGGCGTTCAAGTGAATAAGTCTCCGTGTCGGCAAGAAATGAAAGGACTTGGTTAATCTATCAACAATAACCCAAATAGCATTGATGCCTTGAGAAACCGTAGGAAGACCCGTAATGTGAAATCCATGGTAATGTGTTCCCACTTCCATTCCGGAATCTCAGTGGTTGCAACGGACCCTTAGGTACTAGATGCTCAAGCCTTTACGTTAGCAAGTTAAACACATCGAGATAAACTTTGCAATCTCTCTCTTCATATTATTCCACCAAAATGTATGTCGAAGATCACGATACATTTAGTACTTCGAGGATGGATTGCAAATGGTGTATTGTGTGCCTCCATCATAATCTTGTACTTCAAATCAGTCGTTAGGAACCTGAAAGTCTAGAGTGGACTCGAAGTATTCCTTCTTCATCAATTCTAAGCTTAGGAATAGCTCCTTCTTGTACTTTCTTCTTCATACGCATCGACTCAAGATTGATTGGCTTGAAAGCAACCTTAACTTTTTCTATTAAAGTTGGCTCTGTCGTATACTTGACATCATCGCTTTTCGTTCCGCATATGATCTTCTACTCGATGCGTCATTACCACGTTAAACTTTTACGGGATGGTATTGAATAGTGTGGTCGTAGTCTTTCAATAGTTCGAGACCAGCGTCATTTGCCGCGTGTTGAGTTCTTTTGAGTGAAGAAATATTTAAGGCTTTTATGGTGCGAATATATCTCCACTTTCTCCCCGTATAGATAGTGCCTCCATATCTTTAAGCGGCAACATTGCTTTGCCAACTCTAGATCATGAGTAGGATAATTCCTCTCATACTCTTTAAGTTGTCGCGAGGCATAGGCTATGACTTTCCCACGTTGCATGAGAACACATCCTAACCCTTTGCACGAAGCATCGGCAGTAGATAACAAATCCATCGAACGGATGGTATTGTTAGAAACGTCTTAGAAATAAGTCTCCTCTTAAGCTCTTGGAAACTTTTCTCGCATTCTTGGCTCCAAGCAATTTTGTATCCTTAGGGTTAGGCGAGTTAATGGAGTAGCGATTAGAAAACCCTTCCACGAATCTCAGATAATAACCGGTAAGCCCAAAAAGCTCGTCTTGATCACTAAAGCTTGGTTGCTCCCAAACTTTGTATTGCTTGATCTTGGCGGATCAGCGGATACTCCATGTTTTGACACCACATGCCCAAAATGCTACTTCCTCGAGCGAAAACTTCGCATTTCTTCATTTGGCATATAGTTGGTTTTCACGAAGCCTTTGGAGTACCGACTTCAAATGGTGCTCATGATCTTCACGACTTTTGGAATATATAAGGATGTCATCAATAAAGACAACAACGAATCGATCCAAATATTCCTTGAATACTCGGTTCATCATATCCATGAAAGCCAGCGGAGCATTAGTTAGTCAGAAAGACATGACTAAAATTCATAATGCCCATCTGGGGAGTTACGGCGATCTTTGGAATATCCTCGATTCTAATTTTCGGTGATGATATCCGAGCGAAGATCGATTTTGAAAAGAATTGTGCCTTACTTTTGGTCAAACAAGTCATCAATCTGAGGGTGAGGATACCTATTCTTGATGGTGACATGGTTCATTCCGATAGTCGATACAAAAGTCGCATACTCCGTCTTTCTTTTTTACAAATAAAAGCAGGGAGCACCCCGAGGAGATGTCTTGGGGCGAATGAAACCGATGTCCAACAATTCACAGTAGTTGGACCTTTAACTCTGAAGTTCAATAGGAGCCATTCGATATGGGGTTTTAGAAATGGGCTTTGTACGGGTTCAAGATCAATAAAGAATTCAACTTCACGTTACGGGGTAGGCCAGGAAGTTCTTGAAAAATCGTCGGAAAAGTCGATAACAACAGGAATATTATTCAAATTTGGCGTGTCTTTATTCAAATCCATAACATGGGCTAAGAAAGCTTGACATCCGTTTTTCAATAAGCGAATAGCTTTATGATTAGATATGATAGTGATTGATTTTAATGGTTTAGTTGCTTGAATTAAATGACAACGGGTTGGTTAGGAATATGAAAACTAACACACTTACGAAAACAATCAATTTTGGCATGATGAGTAGTTAACCAATCAATTCCTAAAATCACATCAAAAGCAAGTATCTTTAAAGAGATAAGGTCAACGGGTAAGGTAATGGTGCCAACTTGAATCAAACAAGATTTATAAGCAGTGGATGTGATGAAAGTTTCTCTAACGGATTCTCCGTAAATAGGTCAAAGTCTAATTTCTCGTAGTAGTCAAGTTCAAGCGTTGGCGCACAAGCGAAGAGAGATAAAGAATGGGTAGAACCGGTATCTAGTAAGGTATAAACTTCGCGAAAATTTATAATTAACTAACCGTGCTAACCGTTCGGGTTCCTCGCATTTTGACCGGTCGCGACAAACGCTCTTCCGAGAATCGTTGACTTTGACTTTTACGGGACATCCTTTTGAGTCACCATTCACGTTGGGGCTGGTTTCGATATCGTACAATCTCGGCGATATGTCCTTCTTTTCCACAATTATAGCATACCTTGGAAGGCTTTGAGCAGTTTGACCTTATATGTCCTCCTCTCCACATCTGTAGCATCTAGCGGCGATCGTTCTCTTCCCTAGAATTTGTTGATGGTCTTTGATGTTCTTTGACGCGTCTTCCGTCATCGTTAAATCTTCTCTTTTAGATTGGACATCTCTTTCCATAATATCAGCGTCGTCGTGCGACTTTTACCCATTACATCACTCATTCTCACTCGTTCGGTTATTTCTTCTTTTCGGCTCGATTCGACTTTATCATCTTATACTCGCGAAAAGTGCTTACATTCAAGCATCACGTGTCGGGTAACCTGACTTGAATCGTTGCATCCTTTTGCTCCACATTTGCTGCTGCAATTCTTTACTGCTCTTCTAACTCATGAATACGATTTTGCAATTCTATATTTCGATCGTAAAATACCTCTAATAAACTCTCTTGAGGTACCTCTTCTTCCTCTTCTTCCTCACTCTCAATTTTGTTACCTCTGCGATTATCTAAGGGTCTGACTATCGATTCTTCACTCACCACATGGATATCTCTAATTCCTTCTTACTTTGACATCACATTATCACGGTTGGCGATTAGAGGTGTCTCCACGATCTCATTCACTCCATTGTTAATATTCTCGTGACCGTTCTAAAAAACTATCATAAAACAAGGGTTAATTAAATAAATCAATATATCACATAATATCCCTATATATTGACCAACTAACAAATAAGCTTAGGTAGGACACCTTAGCGAAGGATTTACTCGTCTCTCCCCTCTGAGTTCTATTCCCAGATCTCATGGAGATCATATCCTAAGCTACGATACCAAGCTGGGCGCCCCCAAAATAGGTATACATGACCCGTTACGAGTTAGCCAAATACATGGTACAAGAAACAAACTACAACTTCAATAATACAAATGTGGTGTGAAATACGACAATATATCTTAATGAGTTTAAATATAATATTATCTTCTAGACAATATCCATACTCAAATAAATCCTCATCATAATTATTGATACATTATTTTACAAAAATGGTGAGGACTACTAAACAACTCTCTCTAAAACCTTCATTCCATACCCCAGGCTAGTACTTCGCTACATTCTAGCCTCACGAGAAGAAAATGGAACAACAAGGAAAAGGGTGAGCTCAACTAGCCCGATAAAGAATATTATGACTAAGATAATATCTGACAAATTATCGTTAGTCTTCAACGAGGAAAAAAATCGATAGAATCTGATAGACAACAAGTTTCGGATCAATATTACGTGAAATAATAATTCATAGAAGAGTTACGTAGAGAATGAAATCTACTATAATCTATGAATTTAACGGTCCATCATCAATATTTTATCCACTGTAACATCAATCGATATTCATCTCAAATCAAATATTCATCTTTGCTCTCTGAGCCAAAAGATATTCATCAATCGGTCGTGTCATCTCAACACTGTTCATCTTTGCACTAAAGGCCAAAGATATTCTTCGAATCATTCATCTTTTGCACTTTCTGAGGCCAAAGATATTCATCGATTAGTCGTATTCATTTAAACACTGTTCATCTTTTGCCTTCTGGCGAAAGATATTCTTGAAAAATCATTCATCTTTTTTTTCTGGGGCCAAGATATTCAATAATATCATCATTTAAGGCTAGGATGATGAAAAATATTTTTAAAGAAGCGAATCCGATTGAAACAAAATGACAAGGATTAAGGATTAATGATTAGTACTTTGTTTTATCCATATCCAACAATACCTCAAAAATAATCGTAGTGGTGTAAAATTCGAGAATGATCAAAACATGGATCTGATCAAGCTAGTATCGAAATAGATATTTTGAACGAAAAGAAGAAATTTTATTTTTAAATTGAATAGTCTTGAATCGTGAATAGTCTTGAGTATCGTGAATAGTCTGCAGTATCGTGAATAGTAACTCAAACACCAAAATAGATATAAAATTCCACAAAAAAAAAACATCTTCACGCTTCATGAATAGTACTTTCGTGAATAGTAACTTCGTGAATAGTAACTCATGAATAGTAACTTCGTGAATAGTAACTCATGAATAGTAACCCAGACATGAAAAGTTCCAAATTTGATAAAAACTTGAGATCGACATTTGACATAATGATATTGAAGAAATAATATCATTCTGAAAAAAAAATAATCCACTTACCTCGAAAGAATCGATTACTTGGAAGGAAAGGTCGGGAAGTGATCTTTGAATGAAACTTATCTTGAGCAACAACTCTCAAAGTATCTAAATACTCACAAAATAAACTCGATAATATAGAGAGAGAAAGAAAACTTTGTTTACGGTGTGATTTTCAATTCTAACTTAGCCCTCTATTTATAGGAAAATGTTAGCCGTAAAAGCGGACTTGACACTGCTTTACACGATGGCTTTACTGCTTCTATTGCCACCCACCACATTTGAAATAAAATTCAGCACATTTCTTCACCAACCACAAGTGGGGCCCTCAATTCTAAATTTTCCACCAAAATCAATTATAAACCTAATTTTGAATCAGACACCTCTTAAAATTCACAACAAATCATTACGTGCATTTTTAACGGTTCAAAATTTGTGGACATATACTCAACTTATGTATGTATAACATACCCAAAAATTACCACAATCAATGATCGGGATTAAAAATTATAACCCCATGATATATCTAAAAAACCTGATTTGAATTTTTAATACCTCCAATCAAATAAAATCTTGATAAAACACCTCAACAATAATTTCTTCATTTATAACCACATAAATAAATCCATCATTTATATCCACATAAAATAAATATTTCTTTATCATATGAATCAATAATTAATTATTCACAAATAATATTACGAGAATCACAATTATGACAATGACCAGTAGTTCCGGGGAAGAGGGGCTTTCAGATAAGGATTTCTCTCCTTCTTGGCGGCGCAATTAGGTGACCAAACCTCTCCTTGTGAACTTTCTAGACATTGCCAATAATGCTATCTAATAATATTATTCAAATAATATGAATTATTGATCGATAATGGAGATAATGTCGCGTGACAATTATTGAACAACAATAATATAAAATATCAACGCAACAATTATTGAATCAATAAAATAAAATATTGAGCGATAACTCTTTGTGAAAATTATTGAGTAGTGCCTTCTTACGTAAGGATCAATAATTCAACAATCTTTATGCAATCTGGTATCTTCTTGTGCGACCACAGCGTATTCTTGTATTTTAACCACAGGGTATTCAGCGATCTTACTTGGTAACAACTACTGTAGTTATTTTTAACCAACTTATATTTATGCGTTTTCTTCATCCAATAAGCTTTCCGTTATGGGGCCCACATTACGCATTTAGCCATGGTTATGCGAATATTCCCACAGCGATGTAATATTCCACGAATATATTCCCAAGCGATCTGAATATTCCACGACCAAACGAATATTCCCAGAAACAAAATGAATATTTTATAACCACTTGCTTATTTTGAAATATTTGCGTATTTAACCCTTAACTATCCACATTAATCAAATCAACCCTTACTATTTCAAAATAATAAATAAAGGAAATTCCTTTTATTTAAAAAAAATTCGGGGTCTTACGATCGTTAGAACCTGAAAGTGCAGGAGTTGACTCGAAGTATTCCTTCTTCATCGATTCTTGCTTAAGATAGCACCTCTCTTGCACTTTCTTCCTCATACGCATCGGCTCCAGTGCAGCTTGGCGGCTTTAACTTTATCGATTAAAGTTGGTTCTTTTCGTATATTATTATCATCACATTCGTCCACTTCTTTAACTCTATCTCCATCCTTTGCAAGTCACACAAAATGGGCCTTTATGTGTTGACAATAACGCTTCTTCGTAAATACGATCTTCTACTCGATCGTCATTTACCACGTTCGCTTTTTCGAGGATGGTATTGGATGGTATGATCATAATCTTTCAATGATTCAAGCCAGCGTCGTTGTCGCATTTTGATTGGTGAAGAAATATTTGAGGCTTTTATGATCCAGTAAAGATCTCCACTTTCTCCCCATATAATGCCTCCAAATTTTAAGTGCAAAGACAACATTTACCAACTCGGATCATGGTAGGATAATTCCTCTCATATTCTTTGAGTTGTCGCGAGGCATAAACTATAACTTTTCCATGTTGCATGAGAACACATCCCAACCCTTTGCTTTTAAAGCATCACTTGTAGATGACAAATCCCTCAAGGCGGATGGTATTAGCCGAGCGAGTCTTGAAATAAGTCTCTCTTGAGTTCTTGAAAACTCTTCTCACATTCTTCGCTCCAATAGAACTTTGTATCTTTTAAGAGTCCATTGAGTCGATGGAGTAGCGATTAGAAAAATCCTTCCACGAATCTCCGATAATAACCATTTAAGCAGAAAGCTACGTGCTTGATCAGCGATTTAGGTTGTTCCCGACTTTGAATAAGCTTGATCTTTCTTTGGGTCAGCGGATATTCCATGACTTGATACCACGTGCCCAAGGTATACTACTTCTTGAAGCCGAACTTCGCATTTCTTGACTTGGCATAAAGCTTATATTCACGAAGCTTTTGGAGTGTCGACCTCAAGTGTTGCTCATGATCTTCACGGCTTTTGGAATAAATAAGGATGTCATCAATAAAAGCGACCACAAAGTGATCTAAATATTCCTTGAATACTCGGTTCATCATATCCATGAAAGGCGGCGGGGCATTAGTCGATCGAAAGGACATGACTAGGAATTCATAATGCCGTCTGGGGAGTTACGGCCGTCTTTGGAATGTCGTGGTTCTAATCTTCAATTGGTGATATCGGAGCGAAGATCGATCTTTGAAAAGAATTTGGCTCCTTGCATTTGGTCGAAGCAGGTCATCAATACGTGGCAATGGATACCTATTTTTGATGGTGACATGATTGACTCCAGATAATCAATACAAAATCGCATACTCCCATCTTTCTTCTTCACGAATAGAGCAGGGAGCACCCCGAGGAGAAGTACTAGGGCGAATAAAGCCATGTCTAACAATTCCTGCGGTTGGGTCTTTAACTCACGAAGTTCAATAGGAGCCGTTCGATATGGGGCTTTGGAAATAGGTTTTGTCTGGGTTCGAGTCGATACAAAATTCAATTTCATGGGTAGCCGGGAAGTTCTTGAAATAGGTTTTTTATTAACAATAGAAATATCGTTCAAAATGGCGTATTTTGTTTAAATCACGTGACATGAGCTAATTTCTTGACATCCGTTTTTGATAAGCGAATAGCTTTATGGCTTGAGATGGCCGTGATTGATTTTAATGGTTTGGTCGTTTGAATTAGCATAATAGGTTGATTAGGAATATGAAAGCTAACAACCTTACGAAAATAATCAATTTTTGCATGATAAGTAGTTAACCATCGATCCACAGAATCACGTCAAATCAAGTATTTTTAATGAAATAAGATCGACGGGTAATGTGAAATCTGCCGATTTGAACCAAACAAGACTTATAAGCGATGGATGTAATGAAGGTTTCTCCCAGCGGAGTTTCCACGAGATAAGTCGAAAGTCTAATTCTCTCGGTCAAATTTAATCGATGGCGCAAAGTAGGAGAAATAAAAGAATGGGTAGAACCAGGTATCAAATAAAGTATAGACTTCATTAGAGTTTATGATAAAACTTACATGATGACCTCATTCGGGTTCCTTGCTCTCTGGAGGTCACAACAAACGCTTCTCCCTTACCTTCTGGGTTTTGACTTTTACGGAGCGGCCTTTGGTGCCTCCATCCTAGTTGAATTTGTCTTGATGGCAACAAAAATCGAGCTAAGTGACCTTCTCTTCCACAATTATAACATGCTTTGGATGGCATAGCGCGATTCGGATGATGTGTCCCTCTCCTCGCATTTGAAGCATATGATAGGTGGTCTTTCTCCTTCCTTAACAACGGTCTTTGGTCTTTGGCGTCTTTCCATCATTGTTGAATCTCCTTTTCTTGAAATGTCCATTCTTATTGTTTTGTACGATTACCACAGAAGTGGTTACCATATCTGGCTTTATTGATTCCCTCCACGCTTGTTGTCACCATAACCCGATGACTACTCTCATTTGGTATTATAATTTTCTTGGTTGCTCTCTTTTTAGTTGCGTTGACTCGTTATCGCGCTCCACTAAGCGAGCCCTATTTACAACATCTGAATACAAACCACGGTTTATGAGAAATAAGATGTTGGCGTATCTCGAACTTCAAACCTCTTAAAACATTAGCGCCATTCTCTCTTCATTATCCACCAAGTGGGGCCTATGAACCGTGATAACTCATAAATTTTTGCCTCGTATTGCGACACGGTCGTATTGTTTTGTTCGAACTTGATAAACTCCACCTCCTTACGTGTGGCGAATACTTTCGGGAAAGTATTTGTCGTTGAGCGACTCTGGAACTTCTCCCAAGATATCTTGATCTGGCAATGAGTTGAGTCGTTTCTGGAATTCCCACCGATGTCTGCCTCTCCGCGCGCAACATAAAAGCGTGAAAGGGAACCTTTTGCTCCTCGGAGCATCCCAGACTTCAAATATCTTGGTAATCTGTTTGATCCAAAATAGGTATACATCACCATTATCACGAGTTGTCGATACATGATGCATTCTCGAAACAACTACAACTTTATTATTACAGCGATAAAATAGCTGTGAGTTTGAATACAAATATTATCTTACAGGCAATATCTATACTCAAATAAATCCTCATCACATTTATTGATACATTATTTTACAAAAATGGTGAGGACTACTAAACAATCCTTTCTAAAACCTTCATTCCATACCCAGGCTAAATAAATCCTCACTTGATACATTATGGTGAGGATTCTTTCTAAAACTTCACGAGAAAAAATGGAACAAAAAGAAAAAAAGGGGTGAGCTCAACTAGCTCGATAAAGAATATTATGACTAAGATAATATCTGACAAATTATCGTTAGTCTTCAGACGAGGAAAAAATATAATAGAATCTGATAGACAACAAATTTTAAATCAATATTACGTGAAATAATAATTCATTAGAAGAGTTAAGTAGAGAATGCAAACTACTATCTTATGTGTATGAATTTAAAAGTTCATCGTCTATCTTTTATCCTGTAACATCAATCGATATACATACGGAATCAAATATTCATCTTTTTTTCTGGGCGAAAGATATTCATCGATTAGTCATATTCATTTAAACACTGTTCATCTTTTGCACTTCTGGGCGAAAGATATTCTTGAAAATCATTCATCTTTTTCTTTCTGGGCCAAAGATATTCTTAAAAATCATTCATCTTTTGCTGCTTCTGGGCGAAGATATTCCATAATATCATCATTTAAGGCGAGGATGATGAAAATATTTTTTTTTTAAAAAGCGAATCGGTGAAACAAAATGACAAGGATTAAGGATTAAGGATTAGTACTTGGTTTTATCCACGTCCAAAATACCTCAAAAATAATCATAGTGGTGTAAAATTCAGAATGATCAAAACATGGATCTGATCGAGTTAGTATCCGAATAGATGTTTTAGACGAAAAGAAGAAATTTTATTTTTATTGAATAATCTTAGTATCGTGAATAGTCTTAGTATCGTGAATAGTCTTGCGTATCGTGAATAGTAACTCAGACACCAAAAGATAGAAATTCCACAAAAAAAACATCTTCACGCTTCATGAATAGTACTAAATGAATAGTAACTTCGTGAATAGTAACTTCGTGAATAGTAACTTCGTGAATAGTAACTTCGTGAATAGAATAACTATGAATAGTAACCCCAAGCATGAAAAAAGTTCCAAATTTGATAAAAACTTGGATCAACATTTCGGATATAATGATATTGAAGAAATAATATCATTCTGAAAAAAATAATATCCACTTACCTCGAAGATCGGTACTTACAAATTTGAAACAGGATATATAGCTATGACTTGGACTTGCACACCGTATAGCAATACTCAAAGTATACTCAAAATACTCACAAGAATAAACTCGATAATATAGAGAAAAACTTGATTTACGGTGTGATTTTCAATTCTAACCTAAGCACCTATTTATAGGAAAATGCTTAGAACACCAAAGCGAAAATTTAATAAAATATATTATTATTAATAAATTTCCTCGCCTCTTTGGAAATCAGATCCCAACATTTCCCACATACCAACCTTCTAGAAAAGAAATGATAAAAAAACGTTTTCATAAAAAAAATAATTAAAACTTACAAAAATCATTATTTGAACTTGAACTTCAATAATTCATAATAAATAGCCCTTTCATCAGAAAATTCGAATCTCGCGAGTTTTTATAGGAAATTCAATTCTCTACAACTTTGCGGAAGAAAGTTTTCCAAATTCCAAATAGAAATTGGCCAAAAATCCTGAGCAGGCGATTTTACAAATTATAATCAAATTTAGATCGATAAATGGGGTCCATGAGCATGTTTAACATGTTTTAAACATTTATTGCAACAAAAATACTCTTCCTCCTCGTATACTCATATATCCCACATTAGTTGTAAAAATATCACCATTAATATATTATTAAAATAATATATTTAAATGAATTATTTTATCGAGAAAAAGATAAAATATTAATTTTCAACAATTGTCATTTAAAAATTTTCTCCATCTATATCCACATAAAATCAATATTTTCCTCATCATATAAATCAATAATTAATTATTCACAAATAATATTACGAGAATCCTGATATTGTGACGAGGCGGTTCAGGAAAGAGGGGCTTTCGATAAAATTTCTTCTTCTTGGCGGCGCAATTAGGTGACCAAACCTCTCCTTAGGCGAGAACTTTCTAGACATTGCCAATAATGTTATCTAATAATATTATTAGGATAATATGAATTATTAGCCGATAATGAAAAATCTTGTGTAATGACAATTATTGAAACAACGATAATATAAAATATCAATATGACAATTATTAACTCGATAAAATCTTTGAGCGATAATTCTTTGTAACCATTATTGAGTAGTGCCTTCTTACGTAAGAATCAATAATTGGTGCAATCTGGTATCTTCTTTGTTCGACAAACAGCGTATTAGTGTGTTTTAACCACGGGTATTCAGCGATGATTACTTGGTAACAACTTCTGTATTATTTAAAAACAACTTATATTTATCGTTTTCTTCATCCAATAAACTTTTCCGTTATATGGGGCCCACACATGGGCTTTTGCGGCAATCGTGAAATATTCCCAAACGATCGAATATTCCACGACCAAGCGAATATTCCCAAGACGATAATGAATATTTTATAACCACTTGCTTATTTTGAAATATTTGCGTATTTAACCCTTAACTATCCACATTAATCAAATCAACCCTTACTATTTCAAAATAATAAATAAAAAATTCCTTTTTATTTAAAAAAGTTGAGGTCTTCTGACCTCCCTCCTTATGAAATTTAGTCCTCGAAATTGGCGTCGTACACACAGTGTTTTTGAAAAGGTGAGGATACCTCGCTTTCATTTAGTTTCAATTCCCGGTCATTTCCTCTATAGCATGATTCCTCCACAAAACTTTAACTTGTGGTATGACCTTTCTTGGCGTGGGACATGCTCCTTCTATCCAAGATCTTGGCGGTACCTCCTCATCGTTAAGTCTTGGCTATCTCGTCGGTTCTAACTTCGATAACGTGGTTGGGTCTTTCACATATTTCTGAAATGCGATATATGTGAAACACATTATGAACACGAGACATACTTTCGGAGTGCTTGAGTCTATAGGCTACATTTCTACTACTCGGTCGAAAATTTGAAATGGACGATAAATGCGTGGATTGAGCTTTCCTCTCTTCCCCAAATCTTGTAACTCCCTTCCATGGAAGCAACTTCATGACAATACATGATCCCCTACATTAAATTCCCGTCCTTTCGATGAAGATCCGCATAACTCTTTTATCGATCTTGTCTTGTTTTGTATCGTTGTCGAATCATTTGGATCTTTTCGGTGATCATACGTCTTAACTTTCGGGTCCCAACAATGTTGCTTCACCCCTCATCCCAACATATTGGAGAAGCGACATTTTCCATATAATGCTTGAATGGAGCCACACTATACTTGCACGATAAGCTGTTGTTGTAGGAGAATTCCACCAATGGTAAATACTTATCCCAACTACCCTTGAAGTCTAGGACCACAGTCTTAATAGATCTTGAAGAGTTTGAATAGTCCTCTCGATTGTCCGTCCGTTTGGGGATGGTATCTTAACTAAATCGCAAATCCGTGCCCATAGCTTTTTGCAAACTAACCCAAAATCTTGAAGTGAATCTTGGGTCACGATCCGAAAAACTATGGATCTGGGCATGCCATGCAACCTCACAATCTCATTCAACGTCACATACTAGCAAGGCGTTCGAGGAATAAGTCTCCGTGTCGGCAAAAATGAAGCGGAACTTGGTTAATCTATCAACAATAACCCAAATAGCATTGATGCCTTGAAAGCCGTAGGAAGACCCGTAATGAAAATCCATAGTAATGTGTTCCCACTTCCATTCAGGAATCTCAAGTGGTTCTGCAGCGGACCCTTAGGTACAAGATGCTCGCCTTTACGTTAGCAAGTTAAACACATCGAGATAAACTTTGCAATCTCTCTCTTCGTATTGTTCCACCAAAATGTATGTAGAAGATCACGATACATTTAGTACTTCGAGGATGGATTGCAAATGGCGTATTGTGTGCCTCCATCATAATCTTGTACTTCAAATCAGTCGTTAGGAACCTGAAAGTCTAGAGTGGACTCGAAGTATTCCTTCTTCATCAATTCTAAACTTAGGAATAGCTCCTTCTTGTACTTTCTTCTTCATACGCATCGACTCAAGATTGGGTGGCTTGAAAGCGACCTTAACTTTTCTATTAAAGTTGGCTCTGTCGTATACTTGACATCATCGCTTTTCGTTCCGCATATGATCTTCTACTCGATCGTCGGCTACCACGTTAAACTTTACGGGATGGTATTGAATAGTGTGGTCGTAGTCTTTCAATAGCTCGAGCCAGCGTCATTTGCCGCGTGTTGAGTTCTTTTTGAGTGAAGAAATATTTAAGGCTTTTATGGTGCGAATATATCTCCACTTTCTCCCCGTATAGATAGTGCCTCCATATTTTTAAGCGCGAAAAGCATTGCTTTGCTGACTCTAGATCATGGTAGGATAATTCCTCTCATACTCTTTAAGTTGTCGCGAGGCATAGGCTATGACTTTCCCACGTTGCATGAGAACACATCCTAACCCTTTGCACGAAGCATCGGCATAGATAACAAATCCATCCAAGAACGGATGGTATTGTTAGAAACAGTCTTAGAAATAAGTCTCTCTTAAGCTCTTGGAAACTTTTCTCGCGTTCTTGGCTCCAAAGCGAATTTTGTATCCTTAGGGTTAGGCGAGTTAATGGAGTAGCGATTAGAAAACCCTTCCACGAATCTCAGATAATAACCATTAAGCCCAAAAAACTACGTGCTTGATCCGCAAACTTGGTTGCTCCCACTTTGTATTGCTTGATCTTGGCCGGATCAGCGGATACTCCATGTTTTGACACCGTGCCCAAGGAATGCTACTTCCTCGAAGCGAACTTCGCATTTCTTCAATTTGGCATATAGTTGGTTTCCACGAAGCCTTTGGAGTACCGACTTCAAATGGTGCTCATGATCTTCACGACTTTTGGAATATATGAGGATGTCATCAATAAAGACAACAACGAATTGATCCAAATATTCCTTGAATACTCGGTTCATCATATCCATGAAAGCGCGGGAGCATTAGTTAGTCAAAAGACATGACTAAAATTCATAATGCCCATCTGGGGAGTTACGAAGGCGATCTTTGGAATATCCTCGATTCTAATCTTGGTGATGATATCGAGCGAAGATCGATTTTGAAAAAATTGTGCCCCTTACAAGCTGGTCGAACAAGTCATCAATCGAGTCTGAGAGGTGAGGATACCTATTCTTGATGGTGACATGGTTCGATTCCAGATAGTCGATACAAAATCGCATACTCCGTCTTTCTTCTTTACAAATAAAGCAGGAGCACCCCGAGGAGATGTCTTGGGGCCAATGAAGCCGATGTCCAACAATTCACGTAGTTGGACCTTTAACTCTGAAGTTCAATAGGAGCCATTCGATATGGGGTTTTAGAAATGGGCTTTGTGCGGGTTCAAGATCGATAAAAATTGACTTCACGTTACGGGGTGAGCCAGGAAGTTCTTGAAATCGTCGGGAAAGTCGATAACAACGGGAATATTATTCAAATTTGGCGTGTCTTTATTCAAATCCATAACATGGGCTAAGAAAGCTTGACATCCGTTTTTAATAAGCGAATAGCTTTATGATTAGATATGATAGTGATTGATTTTAATGGTTTAGTTGCTTGAATTAAATACAACGGGTTGGTTAGGAATATGAAAACTAACAACCTTACGAAAACAATCAATTTTGGCATGATGAGTAGTTAACGATCAATCCTAAAATCACATCAAAAGCAAGTATCTTTAAAGAGATAAGGTCACGGTAAGTAATGGTGCCAACTTGAATCAAACAAGATTTATAAGCGATGGATGTGATGAAAGTTTCTCTAGCGGAGTTTCCACGAGATAGGTCAAAATCTAATTTCTCGGTCGAGTTTAAGCGTTGAGCACATGCGGGAGAGATAAATGAATGGGTATACCAGGTATCAAGTAAGGTATAAACTTGAGAATTTATAAATAGCTTACCGTGATCACCTCGTTTGGGTTCCTCGCATTATGACCGATCCTGACAAACGCTCTTCCGGAATCGTTGACTTTGACTTTTACGGGACGATCTTTTGAGTCATGATCCCCATTGAACTAGGTTTATTCTTGTCTGATCTCGGCGATATGTCCTTCCTTTCCACAATTATAGCATACCTTGAGCTGTTGTGGGCGGTTTGGTGATATGTCCCTCTTTTCGCATTTGTAGCATATGGCCGGTGGTGGTTTCTCCTCCATTAGAACCGATTCTTTGCTTGAACCTTTGTCATCTTCACATAGTCGTTGTTAAATCTCCTCTTTTTAAAATCTCCTCTGACTTCGCTTCTTCTTATTTTTTCATGGCCATGATTACCACCGAGTGGTTACCATTTTGTCCGTCTGTTTCTTTCTCCATGAGTTTATCATTATTACATTGGTGCTATCTACGATCGATCCACAGGTTGTGGTCCCTCGGTTGGCCGTACTCGTTATCTCGCTCTAATAATTGAGCCACATTTTACAACATCTGAATAAAGAAAATTTATGAGAAATGAGATCTTGGCGTATCTTGGGTTTCAAACCTCTAAAAACATCCGCGTCATCGTTCCTCATTCTCCACCAAATGAGGTCTGAAACACGGATAACTCTGCAAACTTTGCCTCGTCTTTGAGACAAATCGTCGTTTTGTTTTGTTCAATCGATGAACTCCACTTCCTTCGTATAGCGAACACTTTTTCGGGAAAGTATTTGTCATTAAATAGCTTTCTGAAAGCGTCTCCCAGACATCTTTGAGTGCGGTTTGGATGGAGTGCAACTTCACAGAGACTCCCACCGATGATACTGCCTCGCCCGGGAACATAAAGGTGGCGAATGGAACCTTCTGTTCCTCCGTGCATCCCAGACATCGAATATCTTGGTAATTTGTTTGACCCGTGTTTTTTGCCGTGATGGGATCGGCTTTCCCTTAAATTACAGTGGTCCCAACTCTTTGAGCTGCTTGGTTTGTGACAACCCGTGTAATGCTTTATCATTTCCTCTGTATTTTGAACACGAGTCTCCTAAATGCGATTTTTTGCATGAGCTGCAAAAAACTTCTAAACATCCCCTCGTTCATCATCTGCTTTCGATGGTGTTGTTCACGGGAGGAACATTGCCCGACTGTTGCCGTTCTCCTCGTTGGTGAGTCTGAGGCATCTCCACGGTCTCATTTCCATTGTTAATATTCTCGATTCGACATTCTCAAATCTTGTCGTAAAACAAGGGTTAATTAAGAAATCAATATATCACATAATATCCTATATCTTGACCAACTAACAAATAAGCTTAGGTAGGACACCTTAGCGAAGGATTTACTCGTCTCTCCCCTCTAGTTACATTCCCGATCTCATGGAGATCGTATCCTAAGCTACGATACCAAGCTGTGGCGCCCCAAAATAGGTATACATCACTGATTACGAGTTGTCGATACGTGATGCGAAACTTGACTACAACTTTATTATTACAACGATAAAAGCGTGAGTTTGAATACAAATATTATCTTACAGCAATATATCTATACTCAAATAAATCCTCATCACATTTATTGATACATTATTTTACAAAAATGGTGAGGACTACTAAACAATCCTTTCTAAAACCTTCATTCCATTTTGAGGCTAAATACTTCGCTATATTCTAGCCTCCACGAGAAAAATGGAACAAAAAGGAAAAGGGTGAGCTCAACTAGCTTCGATAAAGAATATTATGACTAAGATAATATCTGACAAATTATCGTTAGTCTTCACGAGGAAAAAATATAATAGAATCTGATAGACAACAAATTTTAAATCAATATTACATGAAAAATAATAATTCATTAGAAGAGTTAAGTAGAGAATGCAAACTACTATCTTACATGTATGAATTTAAAAGTTCATCGTCTATCTTTTATCCTGTAACATCAATCGATATACATACGGAATCAAATATTCATCTTTTTTCTGAGCGAAAGATATTCATCGATTAATTAAGTATTCATTTAAACACTGTTCATCTTTTTACACTCTGACGAAGATATTCTTGAAAATCATTCATCTTTTGCTACTTCTGGGGCGAAGATATTCTTAGAAATCATTCATCTTTGCTACTCTGGGCGAAAGATATTCCATAATATCATCATTTAAGGCGAGGATGATGAAAAATATTTTTTTAAAAAAAGCGAATCGATGAAACAAAATGACAAGGATTAAGGATTAAGGATTAGTACTTGGTTTTATCCACGTCCAAAAATACCTCAAAATAATCATAGTGGTGTAAAATTGAGAATGATCAAAACATGGATCTGATCGAGTTAGTATCCGAATAGATGTTTTGAGACGAAAAGAAGAAATTTTATTTTTAAATTGAATAATCTTTCATATCGTGAATAGTCTTGAGTATCGTGAATAGTCTTAAATATCGTGAATAATAGTAACTCAGACACCAAAAGATAGAAATTCCACAAAAAAACATCTTCACTTCTTGAATAGTACTTTAGTGAATAGTAACTCGTGAATAGTAACTTCGTGAATAGTAACTTCGTGAATAGTAACTTCGTGAATAGTAACTTCATGAATAGTAACCCATGAATAGTAACCCAGAGCATGAAAAAGTTCAAATTTGATAAAAACTTGAGATCAACATTTGATATAATGATATTGAAGAAATAATATCATTCTGAAAAAAAATAATATCCACTTACCTCGAAAGATCGATCTTACAAATTTGAAACAGGATATAGGCTATGACTTGGACTTGCACAGTATAGCAATACTCAAAGTATACTCAAAATACTCACAAGAATAAACTCGATAATATAGAGAGAAAACTTGATTTACGGTGTGATTTTCAATTCTAACTAAAGCACCTATTTATAGGAAAATGCTTAGAACACCAAAGCGAAAAAATTTAATAAAATATATTATTATTAATAAATTTCCTCGCCTCTTTGGAAATCAGATCCCAACATTTCCCACATACCAACCTTCTAGAAAAGAAATGATAAAAAAAACGTTTTTCATAAAATAAATAATTAAAACTTACAAAAATCGATTATTTGAACTTGAACTTCAATAATTCATAATAAATAGCCCTTTCATCAGAAAATTCGAATCTCGCGAGTTTTTATAGGAAATTCAATTCTCTACAACTTTGCGAGAAGAAAGTTTTTCCAAATTCCAAATAGAAATTGGCCAAAATCCACAAGCAGGCGATTTTACGGTTTATAATCAAATTTGATCGATAAATGGGGTCCATGAGCATGTTTAACATGTTTTAAACATTTATTGCAACAAAAAATACTCTTCCTCCTCGTATACTCATATATCCCACATTAGTTGTAAAAATATCACCAGTTAATATATTATTAAAATAATATATTTAAATGAATTATTTTATCGAGAAAAAGATAAAATATTAATTTTCAACAATTGTCATTTTAAAAATTTTCTCCATCTATATCCACATAAAATCAATATTTTCCTCATCATATAAATCAATAATTAATTATTCACAAATAATATTACGAATCCTGATATTGTGACGAGGCGGTTCAGGAAGAGGGGCTTTCGATAAAATTTCTTCTTCTTGGCGGCGCGATTAGGTGACCAAACCTCTCCTTAGAAGCGAACTTTCTAGACATTGCCAATAATGTTATCTAATAATATTATTAGGATAATATGAATTATTGCCGATAATGAAAAATCTTGTGTAATGACAATTATTGAAACAACAACAATATAAAATATCAATATGACAATTATTAACTTTCGATAAAATCTTTGAGCGATAATTCTGTAACCATTATTGAGTAGTGCCTTCTTCGTAAGAATCAATAATTGGTGCAATCTGGTGTCTTCTTGTTCGACAACGCGTATTAGTGTGTTTTAACCATAGGGTATTCAATGATGATACTTGATAACAACTTCTGTAGTTATTTAAAAACAACTTATATTTGTCGTTTTCTTCATCGATAAACTTTTCGTTATGGGGCCCACACATGGGTTGCTTGCAGTCGTGCGAATATTCCCAGAAAATGATCTGAATATTCCACGACCAAACGAATATTCCCAAGCGATAATGAATATTTTATAACCACTTGCTTATTTTGAAATATTTGCGTATTTAACCCTAACTATCCACATTAATCAAATCAACCCTTACTATTTCAAAATAATAAATAAAGGAAATTCCTTTTTATTTAAAAATTTGAGGGTCTTGATTTGTTGCCGATTAATAGTTAATTTAAAAGCTATCTTTTACTTTCTGTGACGATATTTGGCGTTCCTGAAATTTAGAATTATAAGGAATAATTTTACTTATAATAAAGATTGATTCTGATTAATTATTTATTATATTTATTGGAATAATAAATCTTTATGATTAAATATTTCGAATATATAGGTGGTTATTGGATAGAAAGCGCAATATTGTTGTTTGATAATGACTGTTACTATTGATTCTACGTGAAAGGCACTATTTTTTCATTATTGATTGATAGATTTATATTGCGTTGATATTTTATTTGTTGTTTGATAATTGTCATTACAGTATTTTTCATTATCGAAGCAATAATTCATATTATCTGAATAATATTATTAGAATAACGGTTGATTGGCAATGTCTAGAAAGTTACATACAGGAGAGGTTTGGTCACCTAATTGCGCGATGAAGAAATTCTTATTGGAAGCCCTGCTTTCTGAGGAAGCTGCACAGTTTGTCGATATTGTGATTACGTAATATTATTTGTGAATAATTAATTATTGATTTATATGATGAGAAAATATTGATTTTATGTGGATATAGATGGAAAAAATTTTAATGTGACAATTGTTGAAAATTGAAATTTTATCTTTTTACGATAAAATAATTCATTTAAATATATTATTTTAATAATATATATAATGTGATATTTTACAATGAATGTGGGATATATGAGTATCTGAGGAGGAAGAAGAATTTTTGTTGCAATAAATGTTTAAAACATATTAAACATGTTGGTGGACCCATTTATTGTTTGAAATTTGATTATAGCACAATAAAATCATTTGGTTTGTGGATTTGGTCAATTTCTATTTGGAATTTGGAAAAACTTTCTTACTGCAAAAGTTGTAGAGGAATTGAATTTCCTATAAAAACTCATGAGATTCAATTTTCTGATGAAAGGGCTATTTATTATGAATTATTGAAGTTACGAAGCTCAAAATAATTGATTTTTGGAAGTTTTAATTATTTTAAATGGAAAAACGTTTTTGCATTGATTGGTGGCATCATTTAATGTGTTGAATTATGGCTGAATTCAGATTGGAAAAAGAAGTATGCGTAGGAATTTATATAATAATATATTAATATTATATTAAATTTTACTGCTTTTGGTGTTAGCGTTTTCTATAAATAGAGTCTTGGGTTAGAATTGAAAATCACACGAAAAGCTGAAGTTTTCTCTCTCTATATTATCGGCGTATTCTTGTGAGTATTTTGAGTATACTTTGAGTATTGTATAGGCAGTTAAGTTCCATTCATTTATATCCGGTATTTCGATTTAAAATCTTGTCTTTTCGAGGTAAGGGATGTTATTTTCTTCTCGAATGATATTATTTCTTGATATCATTATCTTTGAAATATTGGTTGGAACTTTTATCAAATTTGGAACTTTTTCATGTCGGGGTTACTATTCATGAGTTCTTATTCACGAGAGTTCTTATTCATGAGATTCTTATTCACGAGTTCTTATTCACGAAAGTCTTATTCAATGATTAAGTAGCGTGAAGATGTTTTGTGGAATTTCTATCTTTTGGTGTCGGGTTACTATTCACGATTCTTATTCACGTGTCTGACACTATTCACGTATCTGGCACTATTCATAGAAAATAAAATTTCTTCTTTTTGTCCAAAATATCTATTACGGATACTAGCTTTGATTGTATCCATGTTTTGATCATTCTTGAATTTTACACCACTATGATTATTTTGAGGTATTTTTTGGGCGTGGATAAAACCAAATCTGAATCCTTAATCCTTAATCCTTGTCATTTTGTTTCCTTTGGATTCGTTTCTTTAAAAATATTTTCATCATCCTCGATCTTAAATGATGATATTATTGAATATCTTTGGCACATAGTGCGAAGATGAATGATTTCTTAAGAATATCTTTGGCTGTAGTGCAAAGATGAATGAGAACATGTGAAGAATATCTTTGGCTGTTGCAAAGATGAGCAGTGTTTAAATGAACATGACCAAATTGTTGATGAATATCTTTGGCTGTGGTGCAAAGATGAATATTTGATTCGAGATGTATATTGATTGATGTTACGAGGATAAAAGATGAGCGATGAACTTTTAAATTCATACATAGAAGATAGTAGTTTGCATTCTCTACTTAACTCTTACAATGAATTATTATTTCCATTGCGAATATTGATTTAAAATTTGTTGTCTATTGTATTCTATTAGATTTTTTCCTGTTGAAGACTAACGATAATTTGTTGTATATTATCTTAGTCGTAATATTCTTCTTGAGCTAGTTGAGCTCACCCTTTTCCTTTTGTTCCATTTTTCTTCTCGGGAGGCGAGAATATAGCGAGTCTGAGTCGGGTATGGAATGAAGGTTTTAGAAAAGGATTGTTTAGTAGTCCTCACCATTTTGTAAAATAATGTATCGATAAATGTGATGAGGATTTATTTGAGTATAGATATTATGCAGAAGATAATATTTGTATTTAAACTCACAGTTTCTTGTTGTAATAATAAAGTTGTAGTTGTTTACGTACCGTGTATTGACATTTCGAATGGGTGATGTATACCTATTTTGGGGGCGTCACGGTTAATATCGAGCTTAGGGATATGATCTCTGGCGGAGATCGGGGAATAGAACTAGGAGGGAGGCGAGTAAATCCTTATTGCTAGTGTGTCTACTGAAAGCTTATTTGTTGGTTGGTGATATATAGGGGATATTATGTGATATATTGATTTCCTTAATTAACCCTTGTTTTATGTGATGTTTGAGAATGTCGTGAGAATATTAACAATGGAAATGAGGCCGTGGAGATGCTGTACTCACGCAGCGAGGAGAGCGTCTGACAGTGGCAATGTTCCTCTGTGAAACAACACCATTGAAGCGAGATGATGAGCGAGGGGATGTTTAGAAGTTTTTGCGATTCATACAAAATCGAGCGAGGAAACTTCGTGTTAATCTGAGGAGGAAATGATAGCGATTCACGGGTTGTCACGTGAGCAGATTCGAAGTTGGGACCACGAATTTAAAGGAAAGCGGATCCGATCATGGCGGAAACATGGGTCGAACAAATTACCAAGATATTCGATGTCTTGGGATGCGGGAGAAACGAAGGTTCCATTACGCCACCTTTATGTTCGTGGCGAAGCGGACTTCTTTGGTGGGAGTGCGTGAGGCGTACCCATCCGGTACGCCTTTCGGCATGTCTTGGGAGAGCGTTTGAAGCTATTTAATGACAAATACTTTCACGAAAGTGTTACGTCGTATGAAGGAAGTGGAGTTCATCGATTGGAACAAAGCAACATGGCGGTGTCTCGATGCGAGGCAAAGTTTGCGAGTTATCGAGGTTTGCACCTCATTTGGTGGAGAATGAGGAGCGTATATGGCGGATGTTTCTTAGAGGTTTGAAACACGGCATACGTCGGTATCTCATTTCTCATAAACTTTCTCTCTATTAGGATGTTGTAAGCGAGGCTCGATTATTAGGCGAGATACTTGATGCGGTCGGCGAGGACCCTGACGAGGATCGTGCCCGAGAGATAGCGATCAGCGAGAATAATGATAACTGCGGAGAAAAGCGAGCCGGACAAAAATGGTAACCACTCTGGTGGTAATCATAGCCCGTGAAAATAGAAGCGAGTCGGGAGGAGATTTTAAAGAGAGTTAACGGCGACCATGTGAAGATGGCAGTCTTGGCGACAAGCCCCGGTTCTAAGGGAGAAACGACCACCGGTCGTATCTTTACTAAAATGGGGAAAGAGGGACATATCGATCCAAGCGCCTGACAGTTCAAGGTATGCTATAATTGTGGAAAGGAAGGACATATCGCTTCGAGATTATGCAGATGGCGAAACCTAGTTCGTGAGGGCGGTGACTCAAAATCCCGAAAAAGTCAAAGTCAGCGATTAGGGAAGAAGCGTTTGTTGTGGCTGAGTCATGTCACGAGGAACCCCAAAGCGAGGTGATCACGGGTAAGCTATTTATAAATTCTTTGCGAAGTTTATACCTTACTTGTCTGGGTCTTTACCCATTCATTTATCTCTCTGCGTGTGCTCAGCGTTTAAACTTGACTCAGGAGAAATTAGACTTTGACTTTATCTGTGGAAACTCGTTAGGAGAAACTTTCATCGCATCCGTTGTTTATAAATCTTGTTTGATTCAAGTTGGCACCATTACCTTACACATTGACCTTATCTCTTTAAAGATACTTGCTTTTGATGTGATTTTGAGGATTGATTGGTTAACTACTCATCGTACCAAAATTGATTGTTTTCGTAAATTAAGGTTGTTAGTTTTCATATTCCTAACTTGAACTTTGTTATGCAATTCAACGCAACTAAACCATTAAAATCGATCAACTTGTCATATCTAATCATAAAAGCTATTCGTTTATTAAAAAGCGGATGTCAAGCTTTCTTAGCCCATGTTATGGATTTGAATAAAGACCGTCAAATTTGAATAATATTCTGTTGTTATTGACTTTCACGACGTATTTCGAAGAACTTCGATTACCCCGAGCGTGAAGTTGAATTCTTTATTGATCTTGAACACAGTACAAGCCCATTTCTAAAACCCCATGTCGAATGGCTCTATTGAACTTGAGTTAAGGTCAATTCTACGAGGAATTGTTGGACATCGGTTTCATTAGATCTGTACATCTCCTTGAGGTCTTTCTGTTTTTATTTGTAAAGAAGAAAAGGCGGGAGTATGCGACTTTGTATTGACTATAAGAATTGAACCATGTCACCATCGAGAATAGGTATCCTCTACCTCGT
This sequence comes from Panax quinquefolius, assembly GCA_020205615.1. NCBI lineage: Eukaryota > Viridiplantae > Streptophyta > Magnoliopsida > Apiales > Araliaceae > Panax > Panax quinquefolius. The sequence goes on along the minus strand of CM035173.1, from coordinate 12,478,461 downwards.
ATTGATGACTTGTTTGACCCGATTCTGAAGGGCACAATTCTTTTCAAAAATCGATCTTAGATTACGGATATCATCGGTGAAGATTAGGCGAGGATATTCAAAAGCGCCTTGAACTTCGGTATGGGCATTATGAATTCTTAGTCGTATCTTTGGGTAACTAATGCTCTGCGACTTTCATGGATATGATGAGCAAAGTATTGAGGAATATTTGGATCGATTCGTTGTTGTCTTTATTGATGACATCCTCATATATTCAAAAGTCGTGAAGATCATGAGCACCATTTAGTTTGGTACTCGAAAAACGTGAAAACAAACTATATGCCAAATTGAAGAAATCGAGTTACGGCGAGGAGTAGCATTCCTTGGGCGCGATGGTTAATCGAAACATGGAGTATCTGTTGATCGTGAAGATTGAAGCAATCT